>CM019755.1:36617516-36677516 GCA_009761765.1 Phenacoccus solenopsis
ACACTTACATCTTACACCAGAGGAATCGTGGAAACTGATAAATGAAGGAGAGACCCTTCAAGCAACCTATACCGATCCTCTATTAATTGCCAAACGTGAGCTGGACATCGTTCGCCAACACCTGGGGCAATATTCGGTCATCTATTTGGATTTCAAGAGCGATCGCACCAACTGGGGCTGGCGCGAGGAAACAGTCAAAGACGCGCTTAGAAATCGAATCTGCAACGTCTTCGCAAAAAGCTTCGTGTTACAGACGTACATGGCGCAACACACGGTAATTACCGACGAAAAGAAAGCAACACAGAGCACCTTCGTATACTACCACAATCACTGCACTTCGTCGAGCGATAAGCTCACCGATGAAGATTTAGAAGACAGTATGGTATTCTTCAGCAAACTACTGCACCTTTGGATGGGTAAACCTGTTCTCATATTAGTCGACAACTACGATCTGTTCTTCGACAACATTCTATTTGGCATGAACTACTACAACGATGGCATCGAAGGGTATTCCTCTCAAATCAAAAACCATATACAACTCTTGAAGAATTTCTGGAGGAAAACGCTATCCAAGAATCCGTACCTAACCAAGGCTGTAATCACTGGCACCTTATCGGTATCTAAAAAGAATATATTCGCTGGTATCACCGATATCGTATACTACAACGTCATCGATAACGATTTACAGGAATTCTACGGATTTACCCAAGGTGAAGTCCAATTACTTTTCGATTATTTTCAAATTCCACCAGATCTGGCTCAACAAGCGCTACTCTTCTACAAGGGTTACGCATTGAAACGGAACACCGGTGTTACCCTATACAACATGGAATCGATAGGTAAATTCTTGAACTACAAAAAAGTCAATAAATGGTGGTTTCAAAAACACAACGGTCTCAGATTAAATGGAAAAACTTGGCAACGATACCGTAAACCGGTTAATTATTGGTTGAATTTTGGTAAATTAGAGCGAACTTTACAACCTCTGATCCAAGGTAACGAGGCGAAGATTTCTTTCACCGAAGTAGATTACGAAATGGAAGATGCGCTATTTTTGACTAAACCGATAAAAAACCAAACCATCAAGCCAACGAAAAGAGCGATAAATGTAGCTCTCACTATGTTACTGGAAATGGGATTTTTTACCATCAGCGAAACTGACAACCCTACGACTAAGAAACGCAGCGATACTTACATCCGCGTTACCAGCCAAGAAATAAGGCAAGGACTCGAAAGATTCGTAAATACTTCGTCCAGTTCTTTTCGCGTATAGCCGAAATGGTACACTAAAGAAATATTTTCGATCCCATGAGAGGAAGAAATTTACGAAATTTGAAGAAATAAATTGAAAATTAATACTGAAAAATTAAAAACTCGGGAAAAATCTGAAAATTTCATGATTTTTGAAAATTTTTCAACTCAGGTAAATGTTATAATCTAAAAAATTTTGACACATTCTGGAAAAGTAAATAATAAGGTCCAAAGTGAAAAGAAGAGAGGAAAGAGGTGACGAAATGATCCTTATAGAAAGGAAATAAATTTCAGTTCTCATCCAAAATGAGGTCAAAGTTTACAAAAATTTGAAAATATGAAAATCGAAAAAAAATATTTTTGGGCAATTTGATGTATGTTCTTTCCTTACATAAGATGCATTTTGTCAGTGAAAACCCAATTTTTCTTTAAATACCAAAAAAAAATTGTAATTTCTCAACAAAAAATAAAAAAAAAAAAAAATGAAATGACCTCAATCTTTTTTTTTTTTTTTTTTTGAAATTACTAAATTATTTGCACTTACCTGTTACCTGTTGATTTTTACCGTGCCGTATCCTGCAACTGTGGCCAGAGGCACGGGCCTAATATTGCTTAGGGATTAGATTTTGTGGAGGAGATTAGATTTGGTTAAGAAGGAGACAAGCAAAGAAGTGTTTTTGAGTATTGAGGGGAGAGAGTTTGGAAAGTTTAGATGAGTACGTAAGTCGGTGTAATTTTGGCAGGTTGTGAGAATGTGCGAGATTGTGAGGGTGGTATTGCATTGGGAACATTGTGGAGGATCATCTTTGGACTTAAAAACATAAATACTAAGGAAAAGGCTAATATAATATAGGTCATGTGCATAGTATGAGCCCAACTGAAGGTCTTCACAGAACTCTTAAAAAAAAAAGCTCGGACCTCTGTGACGTAAAAATCGATTTTAAAGTTATAGAATATGCTCATTGAGCCAAACCTTCTGTACAGATGTGCAGCATAACTTCACATTCGAAAAGGAATATGTATCATAAATTCGAGAATACTTAATCGCTAGATCTCCTGAGGCAAACCAACAAATGAGAACTTCAAGATTTCAGCGATAACATTCGAATACTTACCTGCAACAAAAAACATGAATGTGGATTAATTAAGCGGCCATTTATAGCATCTCATTCTAGTCAAGACTCAAAAGCATCGTTACCGCGATTACATATTATGATGCTTAAATTCAGAGTTTATAAACAACGTAATAATTTATATCCGCGTTTTATAGTACATGTGTAAATCCGTTGTTCATATTTCCTACGTTATAACTTCATAAATTATCGATTAAAGTTTATATCAATTAGTATTTCACTATTTTGTGTTTGTATCATCTTTCGAGTCATATTAAATGCGTAACAAGTATAAGGATAGATTTTAAACCGAAAGATCAGGGGACATACTTTGCTGGCGAGTGTATTAATCACCAAGCGGTTAAATACGCATTATGAAATATTTATCACAGATGAATGTTTACCTCACAAAAGTTCCCAAGGATTGAGTAATATTATTATGAAACATCCAAGTACCCAATGTAATTATGAAGCAATGTGACAATACACTTTTTGAAAATTTCAAAACATTAAAATCTTTTCATTTTGAAACATTTTTGAGAATTTTGAATTTTTTTCATTTTGAACATTTTTTCATTTCTTTTATTTTGAAACATTTTTGAAAATTTTGACTTTTTTTTCATTTTGAACATTTTTGTAAATTTTTTCAATTTGTTCATTTTGAACATTTAAAAAAATTTATTTTGAACATTTTTTAATCTTTTTTTTTTTTAATTTTGAACATTTTTGAAAATTTTAACTTTTTTTAATTTTGAAAATTTTACATTTTGAAGATTTTTGCAAATTTTGAAATCTTAAACACTTTTTAACCATTTTTTTTTTCATTTTGAAAAATTTTTGAAATTTTTCCATTTTTTTCCATTCTTGAAAATCTTTTCATTTTGAAATATTTTTTCATTTTCAACATTTTTGCAAATTTTGAAATTTTAAACATTTTTTAACAATTTTTTTCATTTTGAACATTCTTGAAAATTTGAACTTTTTTCATTTTGAAAAATTTTTGAAAATTTTGAAATTTTTTCATTTAGAACATTTTTAAAAATTTTGAACTTTTTAAGTTTTTCATATTTCAAACATTTTTTTTGTTTTTTTTTTGTGCCGTGTGCTGCCGCTAAGGCCAGAGGTACGTTTGCAGGTATGGAGTGTTTAGATTCTGTGGTAAAGGTTTGACTGTTTCAGAAAGGTGAATAGGAGATTGGTCTGGTGGCTATTGAGGATATCGGATAGGGTAGATGGGAGTTGTAGTCTAGAACGGATGTTTGAGCATGTGGGGCATATTGTTAGGATGTGTGAGACTGAGAGCTGGGTTTGACATTGCGCGCATATGGGCGGAGGTTGTCTATTATTAGAAAAATTATTCATTCCCTTTCAAGAATTTTCATGTTTATCATAATGTTATTCTAGCTTATGAAAGTTTTCTAAATTTTCCATATTTTAGGATATAATTTTTTACAAAATATTCAAAATTGCATAATTTCGAAAAATATCAATTTTTTTTTAAAATTTTGAAATTCCCAAGTATTTTTCGGTTTGAAAATTTTTTGTGAGATTTTGAAATTTTTACAAGTTCTATAAATTTTTAGTAAAATTTTTTTTAATTTTTTGAAGCTTTTCAAAATTTCAGATTTTTTATGAATCAAACTTTTAGAAGATGTTAAATTTTTCAAAATTTTTCAATTTCCATACATTTCTCCACGCTTTGCGCAAGATTATTCAATATGCAATGTTTTTTTTTTTTTTTTATTATACTGGGCGTGTATAATTGCCAGGATTGTTACGCCCAGTGTAGAGAGTTTAATTTATATTTGGTTTTTATATTTTATTTTGTGTATGAAGGATAGGATTTTTTTTAATTCGTCTGGGTTGTCCGGTATGTTGGTTGTTTGGATGTTCAGATTGTCACGGGTTTGTTTGATATTGGGGCATTCAAAAAGGAGGTGTGTGACTGAAACTTGTTCGGTGTTACAAAATTCACATAAGGGTTTAGGGGCTTTTTGAAAGAGGTGGTTATGGGTAAATTTTGTATGTCCAATTCGGAGTCTAGTAATTATTATTTCCTCTGAACGATTTAGCTGAGATAAATTTTAAATTTCCGAATTCTGACATTTTTTGAGAGCTTGAAAAACTTTCAAATTTTGCAATTATTTACATTCGCTAACGTTCACATTTTCAATAAATATTTCTTTCCAACAACCATCTCTTTAAAGATGGAAGAACCTAAATCACGACACAACGTAACCTCAACTCCTATAAACATACATCACTTTACGCCACAACGCGACCGAACGAAAACATCAATACGCTCATAATAGCATCGCGTCATCGTACACGGAGATTACGCGGTCATCTTTGCTCGAGTATTTCAACAAAAGAACGAACCGAACCCTCACTCCGTTCAACTATTCGAAAATTTCTTCCGAGCCGGCAAAAAACCTCGCTCTTTTTTGCTCTTCAAATACCATCGTCTGGTAATTTTGTTCCCTTCTTGGTGGCCCGGTACTCCATCTTAATAATACAAGTATATTCTTTCAATAACAGGGCTCTCGAAGGATATTCGGAATTCAATATAACCATAAATATCGCGCTCACGATCTTCTTTTTATTCTCTTAAACTCGTAAACTTCACAGAGTAATACCGAAAATGTATACAAAATACGCCAACGTTTACGTACATACATTAGTATACATACCGTTGAATTTTCGAATATGAGCGAAAAATTATACGAATATCTCCGCTCGGAGGTTAAAGACCTTCTATATTATTTCAGCGTGTATTCGCCAATCACTTTTGTTGTAAAGAGAATAATAGAAGGGGAGGTATGAATCCTTACCCGGATGCAGTGAACCAAATGAAGCTTTAATTACTTCAGAAATCACTCGAACGTTTCACAATGGAATTTAGAGTTGATTCTTCATTCCAACTTTATCTCATTTCTAAAAGAACTAGCGTAGACTTTTGTACGACTAACGAAGGTACCCGCTACCCACTTCAGTGTAATTCGTCTCGCACAATAAATCATATTTTCATTTAAAAACTTTCAATTCTAATCATTACCATTAAGACATACTGTTAGCTGATTCAGAAAAGATGAAGAAAAGTGCAAGCAGTCATGTTAAAAAACTCAATCATCAATCACAGTTACGAAATCTGAGCTATTTGAGGCACATCAAGATATATTCAAATTTCGAGCTATTCCTCACAACAGATTCGCATCGAACCGAATACTCAAAGTTACTGTCGGCCTAGCTAACCTCGCAAACGAACTTTTCAACTTCTTACACGTATTCCGTAGGGATGAAAAAGATTTCAGAAATTAAAAAACCTAAAATTTCAGGCTGTATTTCACACTCAACTTCTCTTACAACTCTCCTGGGGGAAATTCGCACATACTGATGTCCTCTATTCTCGTCTTTAATGCCCATAATTCTAGGTTTTGTATTTCTTGAGGTTTCTCCAAACTTTCTTGAAATGTGAGTCGACTGTTATTTCGAGTCAAATAAAAAATTCAAGAAAAATTACCCTTAGTTATTTACATAATCATTCCAACACTCCGGCTCAGAATAACCGAAACTTTACAAAGCGTTTTAAGAGCAGTGCTAACCGCTGTAAACCTCCCTCTCCCCTTTGAAAAAAAAAAAAAAAAAACAGAACGACCTCATACTTGAAAAGACTCTTGAATAAAAATGTCCTTTACTTCACACCTCAAACACGCTTCATTAAAGCATAAGGTGCAAGTGAAAACCTGAGCTGATGATTTATACATTATTATATTTTCATTACCCTCGAGGGTTGAAATAAACATAACAAAATAAAGAAAACTCCGCGGAACACTTGACTAAGTTCTCACGAATAAATTCAAGAATAATGAAACCGAGTTCACGAGAAAACATGAATAAAGGAGGAATTCGGGGGTCGAATTAACCAAGGAAAAAAATATAAACCTATTAGGTGTTTACGCCCAATAATTCTGAGCTGAACCAAATTTTCTTAGTACAAAAATTATAAGTTGAAACATTCTTCAAAAAATAACTCATTCATTTTACTCCCACTTCACACAAAGTGAAAAGTTAGAAAGGTTATAACATTCTATACTCTACAACTCCGAACATTATAATATCTCAGGCTCTTCGCAAGTTCCTTAGAGGTAAACGTTCTCAACAATACGAACTACTGCAAAGCTGGGTCTCCTCAGTGGAAGCTCCTCCCCATCCCCCAGAATTAAGGCGACTTTTACACCGAACAAGAAAGAAGAATCAACAAATTATTATATATGTGATTATTATTATTATTATTATTATTATTATTAATATTCTTATAATACAAAAAATGTAAGCAGCAATGCCACATTACTGGAGCTGAATTTTTAACACTCATACCCCAACATATGTCAAAAACGACATTAAATGTAAAAATTTGAATTTTTTTTCGCAACATAATGTCGAAAATGATATATTTGGATATTTTCAAATTATTATATGTGGTTTTTGACATTATGTTGTCAATTTCTTTGTTTTTGAACTAGTATATCCTTTTTGACATCATGTTGTATGTAATGTGTTGCTCTGTGAGGAAATGGGGGTTGTTCAGGGTTCCAAATAAAGTTGTTAACCCCTTCATGACCATATAGATCACACCCAATACCAAGTCTGAAAACCCCTCACGTATTCCTTCCAAAACCACTTGAGAAGTTGAATTTAATCATAATATGAACACATATTACTCAAATTATAACTACTTGAGGCTCCTCAAATTATCTACAAATTGTTGAGATCCGCCATTTTGTATCCATTTCGACCCAAATTCAAGGGGTCATGTTCTGGTCATCAAATAACCGCACACACAAGATTTAACCTTTCTAGGTCAATTATTGATGAGATATGGATAATGCATGAAATTTCCTGCAGCAATTTCCCCTCTACACACTGTTTTTCACTCAAACTTCCTTCCAAATGCACTTGGGAAGCTAAAATTAAAATAGATTAGTCACTTGGGCTCATTTCATCATATGACACCGCAATAAAAAATTTTCCACATTTCGTGTACCCCCCTCTCCATTTCAAAATTCAATAACCCCTCCTTCTCCCCTCCAACATCATCTATGAAAGTGAATTGAACATATATTATACTTCTTATTCCTACTAATTACATGAGTTCATATTATTTACATTTTTACTAATTTGAGGCTTCTCAAGCTCTACTCAAATTTTGATAATCCGCCATTTTGAATTCATTTTGATCCAAATTGAAAAGGTTATATTCTAATCACTAACTTACCCCACACGCAAGGTTTGATCTTTATAGTTTGATTTGGTGAGAAGATATGGAAGATTCAAGAAATTTCATGACTCAAAACTTCCTCAAAAAGTAGTTTTTTCTTGTAACTTTTCTCTTAATGCATTTAGGAAACTGAAATTTGCATATGTTGGTTTTCGCGACTCACTCTTTCACATGAGATCAAAAACTAAAAAACTGAGGTATTTGTCCCTTCTCCAACACTCCTCAAAATTTGAGTGATCCGCCATTTTGAATTTTTTCGAAAAAACAAAAAAGTATTTTTGTCGCATATCTAAGAAGAGTCTCTCGCCATGTTTTGAGCGAATTTCATGAATACCAGCCGGCGCTACGCCTGAAGAAAAAGATTTCATGAAATTTCCTGCAGCGATTTCTCCTCTTAATGCGGTTTTTTACTCTAACTCTCCTCCAAATGCACTTAGGAAGCTCAAATTTGCATACGTTGATGTCCGTGACCCACTTTTTTATATGAGATCAAAAACGAAAAACTTGAGCAATTTGTTACTTCTCCAGCCTTCCTCAAAATTTAAGCGATCCGCCATTTTGAATTTTATCCAAAAAATAAAAAAAGTACTTTTTTGTATTTTCGAGAACAGTCTTTCACCAAATTTTGAGCGAATTTCATTAATACCACAGCTCTACGCGCGTGGAAAAACATACATACACCAAAAAGCTGGGCATTAGCCAGATGATTACAAATGTTTTGAAATGCAAATATTTAAAGACCTCACCACCTTCCTTTTTGAAATCAGGTAGGCTGCAATAGCTAACGTTTTTAATGTAAAAACTCCGCTAAAAATACAAAACTACTCATAGCTGTTTACAGTACTATAATAGGTGTAATCTGTGCACAGGAAGAGGTTAACATAGTCTGCAAATCTGAACGATTCCCAATGAAAAACTCAGCTCCAGTAACGCAGCATGGCTGCTTACCTTTTTTTAATACTCCTTCGTTTATTTTTCACGAAACATAAACCTCACTGAAACGTTATTCATAGATATACTAGATAGCAGATACTGAACAACGATGCAGCATTTCGTTATCGTATTCGAAATTCGAACAGAGAAAAAACCCATAATAAAATCAAATAACTCCGAACCTTTTTAATCTTCGCGTTAACGAACCCATACACGTATAACTGGGAAATCCCGATAGCCGTGCATGTAGGTTACATGGCACAACCCTGATATACCCGGGCACCGGGTTGGGCCGAACAGCACCTCCGGTCTTCCACCCTCCTATCTGTACCAAGCGTGTATAGTACATACGCACGTGAAATGAAGCGCGAAGAAAAACACGCCGTCGAACAATTATACCGGCTTGGTGGCCGTATTGATTGGATAAACATTACAATGCAGCCCTTCTCGTCAGTACTCATATCTTTGTTTATAACTGGCGCGCTGGCTTATACGGTGCACATACACCGTATTACGTTGTATATACTGTTCCGACGTCATAAATATACACCTTTTAGCCGACAGTACAGAAGCACACCATCGACACCTATACACTACGCCCGAGCGTATTTTCGAACACCACGAGAGACCGCACCGTGCCAGAATTTTCGATCCGGCAATAAGTACTATTTTCGTAGAGTGGCCCCCGTCTGCGCGAGTTAATTCGCCTTTCGGTAACCGCGAACGAACCAGGCCGCCGGTGCGACTACCTTTGTAACCGTAAAGCCGGAGGCAGGGCGAAAATCAAAATAAACTCTTCGAACGCGCCAACTGTCTGTCGACCATGTTATCCTGTAGCGTTCGCAGAGTCCGCATTATTACGTATTTAGATATACTTACCCGACGTACGCCCGCCAACCTCTCGCAGACGTGTTAGAATTGAACCTTAGCCAATAATTCAACAATTTGCTATTAAAAACTCGACGCTCGAAATGTGCATTTCTGCGTTTCGATTTTCGCTTCCTTCGCGACCGGTAGTCGGACGCGTACGGTACACGCAACGTGGATACGAATACGTCGAAGAGCATTTTCTATTTAGCGAAACCCGCGTGGAATGTGACTCGGCGTATCTCAATCGGCGATTAGACATTTCGGCATTTCGTTTCATTATGGTTCGAAAACTTCGACGTCTCTGAGGACAAATTTCGTGAAACCGAGCCAAAGAAGCATTGATCGCGTCCCAGATGTTACAAATATAGCGAGTGCTCTTCCACAATGAAGTACGTTACGATTTGTACGAATGTTCGAATTTTCCAGAACCAAATTCGAATCGTATACATTCGGGTGCTAATATCTGATACGTCGACATCACAAGTAAGTCTGCTCTCTCCACTTTTCTTCCTTTTCAAGACGATTTACAAGTCCAGCAGATGAAATCTACGATACATATGTTATATGCAACGCTGAACAGTGTAATGTGCAAATACCACACATGTGAGCCAATAACAAATATACCCAAAGCAAACAGCAACTTACAGGAACTTAAGTCATATAATTATAGTGTATATCGATAATATCAATATCAATTTCAAAATGAATCAACTTTTTTTATAAAATAAAAATAATTGAAAAAATGAAAAATAAATACTGCTTAATTTTACATTTCAAAAATTTTCAAACAAAGGGAGGACAAACATTGAAAAATGTATAAATAATACGAACAATTAAAATTATTACATAGAATTCTCATCTAATAAATAGTGATGTTTTCTACATTTTGCGTCAGAAGCTTCGATCTTCTGGATGATTGAGTATAGATAGTCGAGAGCGAACGAAAACATCGAAAATTGTTCGAATAAACAAGGAAGTAACGTCTAACTCCAAAAAAAGAGCTACTCGCTAGTGTCAAATGACAAATATCAATGCCAAAATCTGATATCGATGCTAAAAGTAATATCGATATATCAATATTAAGTGATATCGATATATCGATACTGAAATGATATCGATGTATCGATACCGAAAATTAAATCATTGTATCGATACAGAGAGTGATATCGTTTCATCACTTATATCGATACTGAATGTGATATCGATACATCCATATTGAATGCGATATCGATACATCGATACTGAATGTGACATCGATACATTGATATTGAAATGATATTGATGTATCGATACTGAAATGATATCGATATATCGATATTGAAAGTGATATCATTATATCGATACTGAGAGTGATATCGTTATATTTATATAGAAAATAATATCGATATATCTGTACTGAATAAAAGTAATATCGTTATATCGATACTGAAATGATATCGATGTATCGATACTGAATTGATATCAACGTATCGATATTGAAAGTGATATCATTATATCGATACTGAGAGTGATATCGTTATATTTATATAGAAAATAATATCGATATATCTATACTGAATAAAACTAATATCGTTATATCGATACTGAAATAATATCGATGAATCGATAGTAAAAGTAATATCGATACAAGTACTTGAGGCTCCTCAAATGACCCTCAAATTTTTACAGTCCATCATTTAGTATACATTTTGACCCAAATTCAAGAAGTCATATTGTGGTCATCAACTAATCGTACACACGAAGTTTGGCTTTCTTCGTAGGTCTCTGATGAAATATTAGTTTCAATTTCAGTTTTCAGTCTCAGTTTCCATCACTGCTATTGAGCAGCATTAAACAGCAATAATGTGCAGAATAAAAAAGCTAAAGGAAAAGGTTTTTCAAAAAACTGAAACTGATTCAAATTGCGTTTCAGTTTTCAGTTTTCATCAAAAATGGCATAAAAGTTTCAATTTCTGTTTTGGTTTCAGCTTTCAGTTTATTTCACTGTCTAACTCAATTCTTTGCAGGCTGCATACCGAGGAGTTGTTCAGCGATGTTTCGCATGGCTCTCGGATTGTTAGTAGCATATCTATTTGTACATGTTTATACACAAATTTTAACAATATGAGACCCAGTATATGGTGCTATCCTACTGGGTCTCAGATGGATAGTGGCAAATCTGAAGTGGGTCTCGAATTACTGCTCCATACTTGAGGTTTTTCCTCCCCTTTCGAAGTTCACAAAAAAATTATTTTTTAGTGATTTCCAAAATGCTAACCCCCATCTCTCTAGCTCTTTAGATAAGAGTGGGTTTTGGATTGCTAACAACTCTATACGCATAAGTATATATACATATGCATCAAAAAGTTGGACATTTGTCAGATGATTACAAATGGTTTAAAACGCAAAGATGTGAAGATCCCACCCTCGTCAGACCACCCTTCTCAAATCAGATAGGATGTAATAGCTATCGTTTTTATTAAAAATCAGCTAAAAATATTCTACAATTCTAAACAAGTCTTAATGAAAAACTCATCTCCAGTAATACGGCACGGCTGCTTACTCTTTTTTCTCAAATCTTATCACTGACAACATTTAAATTCCTTCGAAATCACGAAATATGCTCAAAAATACCCGAAAAACCACAATAAATTTTTCCATAATTTACAGAAGCGATTTCCTTTTTCTCGACAATTTCTTCCAAACCAACAGACGAACTGACGACGATTGCTAAAATACAGAGCTCCAAAAATACTGTTCTTGCGGATTAACGAAGTCTTTCTTCATCCGCAAACTGGCTTATCAAAGTGAATGAAAAACCAGACCTCATAACCAGAAGAATACACGTACGAGCAAAAAAGAAGGATTTCCGAACCCCATTAAGCCGAAAAGTTTTTCAAACAGGCAGTCTTCATTTAGACCTCCATTCGGGCGTAAAAAGCACTCGAGGTATCTACGCATTTCATCTACGCACTAGGGAAAAAAAATCCAAAGCCAAGGAAGTGAAATCGCTTTGAAATTAAAAACAGCGAAAAAAATAAAAATACCATCGGCCCGGTACTCGATAGTCGAAGGCGAACGGAAAAAACATCTCGGCAGCTCGCGAAACCCGAACGTACTCCTACACCGCTTAATCATCGAAGCAAAAAATTCAAATCCGCTACGAACTAAATCCACACCCATTCGAGCGCATTATTACTACGTACACGCGGATCGCGGCGCGTGGTAATCATAAAGCGCTTATTTCCACCGACTGGTAAGCCTTTACCCGAGCCCAAGAAGCACGCGGCGGCCGCGAAATTTTCCCAAAACCGCATTAAGCCTTACGCACTTACTGCCAACCATTTACATATACAGATTCGCGTCCGTACCTATATTAACATTGTAAATTTCCTCTATTACTTTGTTCGACGGGTCTACCAAGCGTCTCGAAATTACCACCATTCGCCTAGCTTTCGCTTCGTCGCCGATCCGAATAAATATCGTAAAAAGGGCGCGCGACGAGCGAGAGGCAATAAAAACCATCGTCGCAGTCGTACAGGTAACTTGTTAACAACTCGTTATATCGAGTATACAGGCGTCACGTTGCGTTAATGGACCATACGGCGACATCGCACGTATACGCATTATAACGTCGACGAATTAAGATATCGCTTCCTTATTATTTACACATCGTCGGCGACCTCCTCCTCCTTATGGTATAACTTTACAACGAAACTCGAGCGAAAATTACGCTCCGAGTATTTTCACAGCGCATGAAAAAGCTCACCCAAAACACGCGCAACGAAATCGTAAACTTAGATAGCGATTTCTCGTCCAAAAATACCATACTATACTCTGCAACCGTTGTGGAATCGTTACAACACTCTCAGTTGTACGAATTTTCTCCCTCTTGGTCCACGAATTGATTCACAAGGGAGAGGGGAGAGTTCTCCACCGGACTATCTGACACCTCTAAGATACTTGGAGGGTACGAGGGACGAAAATTGCATAAAAACTGCAATAAAATGCAGTTGTGACCGCAGCCAGTAGATTTCAACTCATATTTACATTCAGTGGACACCCCCTTTCTAACCCCGTTGAGTTCTTTTGGTCTCCTTGAAGGTCAAAAAAATAGAGATTTTAGGTCCCAGCTCCCTATTGTGACCGTGACCATCGCTAAAATTATCATATTTCCAAATGCCCAACCTATATCTACCTTTTTTTTTCAACCCTTCATTGCTTTAAGGGAATCCTACCTCTTCTACCCATGGTGAAGGGTTTTTCAAAGGTAAGGATCCTAGCAGTGAGGTTTAGGGGGTTGTGAGGGATAGGGCAATCATGCTCTTGAGAGCAGAGCCCTATTCATGACCCATAGGCTTCACCTAGTGTTGGGCTATAGGATAAACCCTAGGAAGTCTTTCCTCCTTCCACAGTTACCTGACAACACACCGCATGCAAGCAACATGATCGGGATGGGAAATGGAAAGAGGTGGATCCGGCCGCCCAATGGCCTGTCGAGGGCACTCTAGAAAGATGTGCTCTGGAGTCTCGGAAGGGTGTCCGCATCGGCAGGATGGGGAGGAGTGCCTACGAAATTTATATAGGTAGCTGCCAAAGCAGCCATGGCCTGATAAGGCCTGACTCACCCAAAAGTCTAATTCCAGGTTAATGGAAAGCCGCGACTCGATAGATGGGAATAATGTATGAGTCCAAGCACCCTTGGAACACTGTCTCCACTCCTCCTCCCAGGAGCGAAGACTTCTCTCAGCAAGAGCTTTTTTCATCACTGCTATGGGAAGATCTCTTTGGTGCTGATCTCGATGGCTGTAGATCCACAGAGCTGCCCTTTCTTGAATTTCAGTAATAAGAGGAGGAAAGTTGGAGATGAGAATAGCTGCCTCATAGCTTACAGTCCGATAGAGGCGGCCTATATTAATGGCCATCTGCCATATCTACCTATTGCCAGCTGAATTTTTTGGTCCTCAAAAAATCCCGCCAAATCCGATTTCTAAAGCACTTTTTTGGGATGGGCTGTAGACTACTTAAAGGGTTTGTGAGTCCTGCTACGTAAGATTCCTCAAGTGCTCCATCTGGGGCCTTAGAATCTGACAGGCAGGAAATGAAACGGAATGTAATTCTATTAATAAAAATGTTAGGGTAACATATATGTTGGCGCTGCAAAAGAAGACCCTTATTGACACCATTCCACTCATATAACGGCACAGCAGTTCTTGTATTATCAGCTGAGACCCTAATGGGCTCCTGATACCTAGGTAATGATGAGCTGTGGGGCACAATGGGCTATGAATGGCCAAAGTGCACGATACTTGCACCACCCAATCAGACCTGAACCTGAACCTGAATATGGCAACGTTCGATATGGCTTTTTGTTTCAGACTAATAAATAAAAGTTGCTTTTAAATCTTTGACTATGTATTGAATCATGACTGCATGGATGAAATTAAAAAAACTTCGTATTAATCAGGGTTGAGCCTTTTAAACCAAAGTGCTTAAAACATGTTTTAAACATTGAAAAAAAAAAACAAAACAAAATGAAATGTAAAACAAAATTCTGTTCAAAATGCGCTTAAAACATTTTTTTTTTGTTTTATACGAGTTTTTTTATTCTCCTCATATTTTCTTTAAATTGACGATATTTAACCGAAGAAATACAAATAAACGTTAACGACGAAGAATTTTCCCACTACCAAGACATCTTCTAGATTTCAATTTTTTTTTTCAAATTTCTATTTTCGAATGTTTTGAAAACTTGAGAAGTCAAGCCCGACAAGGATAATGGTTAAATGTGAATTTTTGAATGTAAAAAACTTCAGTGGGGGCGACCTCTTCATGGTACATGGAATTATTGCAGCATAGTCGAGGTAGATGGAATAAGTTGACTTATTTGAATTTGGTAACGACTAGTGACAAGTGTTGGACAACGATTAAATGAATGGGGAGTGCTTGACTGCTTGGGTACTCCATGCTCGTAGTGCTTGAGCGAAAATTAAATTCTTAATTTTTTCTTGAATTTATGATGATCATAAACATTATAAATTTAAAATAGTTGAACATTGAAAGAAAAAGCAGATTTAAAACTGTTTGAAACTAGTTTTAACCCGCCATTGGTCGCATGACTGTCTATCAGACCAGTTAATGGCGCATGACTGTCTCCCAGACCAGATAATGGCGCATGACTGTCTCTCAAACCAGGGTTTATGAAGGGTCCTGAAAATGTATTAAAGCATCACATACATGCATTGGTGGTTGTCTTTCGGAACTTTGAAGGGGTATTTTTTTAAATGACTCCATTGGTCGCATCACTGTCTCTCAGACCAGTACGTTGATTAGCTGGTCTGAGAGACAGTTATGCGACCAATCGCGTCATTAAAATAAAGGCACCGGTCTGAGAGACAGTGATGCGACTATGGATGAAACAAAAAATTATATGCGTTGGTCTGAGAGACAGTGATGCGACCAATGGTAAAACAAAAATCTTATGCGTTTCTTGACATGTTTTTTTTTTCTACGAAGGCTTATTTTTTAAAACAAAAAATCTGTTTTTTATTCAAAAAAAAAAAAAAAAAAAACGGTTTTTTAGCAACCCTGATTATACAGCAAAAGGACAAACCTATCGTAACATAATTGGCAACACTTGTTTGAAATCATCAATTCGGCTCCAAAGAATAACGATATCGCTAACGCAATGCTTGTAAAACTTACGATCCGTTATAAAAATTTCTACCTCAGATAAAATTTTCAAAAAGAAAGAAAGAAAACTACAAATTCCAAATCTCAAATAGAGCTCTCGAAACTGCGGAAATAAAACAAAAATCCAATCCTTTTAAACAAACCGCGCCAATCTTGGAAATTTAAATGTACCGAGAAAACCTCAACACCAACGAAAAGAATCCGAAAGAAAAAGCGGAACGAAGGAAAAAAAACCCAAAAGCAACTACAGCAAAAAACTCTCCCGCCGAATACGAAAGACTAATACTCTTCGTTGACTTTGAATTTCGCCGTTAGAAAGTACCCGAAGCGCGACGGTCGACGAAAGAGCGACTAGGTAAAAGGGTAACTTTATACCTTGTCGATTGATCGTTCGTTTCTTTTCTCCGGTATATATAGCGAAATTATTATTCAATATTATGGGCGTTATTCATCCGAAGACATTTCGTTCGCCCTTTATAAGGGGAAAAAAACCGCCAGCCAACGAAGAACGAAGCGAACAGAGAAAAAACTCTATTGAAAAACGTTTGATTTGAAATTTATGAAAGCCTCGCTTTACCGCCTATTCGAGATCGCAATTTAACTTTTAAAATTGAAATTTTTCCGGCGCAATTAATTCGCTGGTAGTTACGCGCGTCGCGAATACAGGACGAAGGATTTTTCTAATTTTCCCAGCTGCTTTCTCCTCGCTCCGGTCTTCGCTTCGGTAAATGGTCTGTTCGGTTCGAGATATCGGCGACGGAATTTCCTTCTTCCGTTCGGCCGGCGAAAAGCGGGGAGGGGGGATGTTCGGTCGTGGGAATTTTACAACCGTCCGGCTAATCGAAAAATAATTCGCGCCCGATAAAAACGCAAACGAGCTTCGCTGTATCTTACCACGTACGAGTAATCGTTGTACAAGGCAACCGGTGATATCGATCCATTTTCGTTGAAGCTTTCGACGAGTACTCCGGAATTATTACCAACACCTTACACGTATATTGGTAAAAACTAGCTCACTATCTTTCTCACGCTTTTTACATATTATACGAAACCTGTAACCTACCTCGACGTATAGATAACACCAGCCAAGAGCAACGACCTAGAACTATCGTCGAAGTGATAAGCAGACTAGTAATTTTGGCGCCAAAAAATGGTTACACATTTAAACCAGTTCATCCTTGCTGAATTCGTCGATGGAAAAAATTCGAATTGTTTGGAAAATACGGTTATTTTTAATGATTCGAAAGAAAGGCAGAGAGAAAAAAAGGTTACCAAACCTAAACCAATAATAAGCGCTATTCATCGTTCCTCGGAATTGCCTTGCCTATTCCCCTCCGTCGTGAATTTATTACCCTCGTGACGGGTATATGGAGCTACATCCGTAATCATTCGTACATGTGTTTGATATTTTAAGGTTTTATTTGAAGAGATGACAAACCTTAAAAATATCGCTTACGTACGTGGTTTCCTAATGTGTTCCTTCGGTTCCCTACGCACAGACCATACCATGTGGCGGGGGTGAGGTATAACCACGACGCTATTCCGGCATTCCAGAACCTCATTTTTTTTTCCATCGACGAAGAATGAATAACCGGAGTCGTAATTAGTCCTTTAATAAAGTCGCAGTGCAGTGTTGCCAAAAAAAAAAAAAATATAATTATAAACAATTTTTCTTACTCATGAATAATAATTAGTTACCTTAGTTTGAAAAAAAGATCATTCCTACGATGAAAACTGAGTAAATTATTTTCAGTCATTAAAAATTACATTATTTCATTTTAAAATATTTTTTGATTTTTCACCTTTGTTTAGCTTAAAATTGTATTTTTTTCATTTTTTTCAAACTATTTTATTTTACTATATTTTTTATGATTTTAGTGATTTTTTTTCATCTTGAAAAAAAATCTCATAGCATTATTAATTTTTTCAGCTTAAATCATGAGAATTATTTGATAAAATCGAAGCCTCATATGTGACGGTTTGTGTGCTTGTGTTAGTGTACTGTTTTTGTTATACCCATCGACAAAATGTGTTTACATTATCAACTAGCATCATTTTTGAAATACATAGCAATTAGTCTAGTATTTATACATAGAAGTCTGTGGCTTGAATACATTTTTTTTTTAATCATAAATATCAACTAATTTTTATTTTCGACTTTTTTTTTTTTTTAACAATAATGTCAAAATTTTTCAATTCAAAGCGAACAATTTGAATTTTTATATAATCTGAGCAAACAGAATCAGTCAATGTAAATTTCAGACCAACCATTCTAGCTCTTGGGTTTTCCCTTCAATAAGATTCAAAATTTGTTCATTCATCTTACATACATTTCATTTTTCAAATACGTACAAAATCATGTCCCTTTCCTCACTGATAATTAGATTACACAAAATCAAACAAATAAAATCATTTTTTTTTCTGAAGCACCAAAAACAAATCTATTTCGAATTTATTAATCGATAAAAGCTCATCTTTTTTTGCTCCCATACGATTTTTATTGGAATGCAAGAAGTGATTATTTCAAGATAATTCAATTTTTTCAATTTAATTTAATAATCATAGAATTTGGTACGTTTTTATTTTGAAACACCATTTTTTGCAATTACAAAAATTCGCCTATA
This sequence comes from Phenacoccus solenopsis, assembly GCA_009761765.1. NCBI lineage: Eukaryota > Metazoa > Arthropoda > Insecta > Hemiptera > Pseudococcidae > Phenacoccus > Phenacoccus solenopsis. Next base: position 36,636,257 of record CM019755.1, read on the forward strand.
GTTTAAATCTTTGAAAGAAAAAATTGGCTAATTCAACTTAAAACTATGCATATACAGAAGTATTAATCTTATAATTAAATAAAAATGAAAAAATTATGATGAAACATGAATTTAAAACATTATTAAAAAATATTAAATAAATATATCATTTTATAAATTTTAATATTGAATAATCGTTACCATAAAAATATATTATTTTGAAAAAAAAAAAATAATAATTCAAATTACTCTATTCTTTTTTTTTTAATTCTAATTCTTAGTTAAAATTTTCAAAAAATTAATTTTCAAGCAAATAAAAATTTTTTACCTCTTAAAGACCTATTTTGTCATCCAAAAACTTAAAAGATTAGAGTTGCCAATTTTTTTTTTAGTTCAAAAGGTCTGAATATACATACATATATTTTTTTTTTTTCAAAAAGCAACAATTTCGTAATTTTTTGGTCGTGTGTATAGTATGGGCTTAATTTAGACTATTTCGGACTCGAGAGACAAAATATGCTCGATTTTAAACACAAAAAACTTCCCAAAACATCACATTTTTCCTTCAAAATGACTCAATTCTAGTACATGTTTCGACATCAAAAATCGAGCATATTTTACCTCTCGAGTACGAAAAAGACTAAACTAAGCCCATATTGTAGACAAGACCAAAAAATTGCCTATTTGTCATTCATTTTTGAAAACAACAATATAATTGGTATTTTTTTAATAAAATTTAAATATAGTTAAGAATTTTGACAGAACAGGAGAATAACATTTCTTCAGTCTAGGGACGACAAAATATGAATTTGAAATGTAAAAAAATATTTAATAACAGGAAAAATTGTTCATTTTTCTTTTTCATTTCACTTTTAGAGTTTTAGGGGGAGGAGAGGGGGGTCAAAAAATTGAGTTAAGGAGCTGAAATGTTTATGACACCCTTTTGAGGTCATTTAGCAACCATTGTGAATACAAAAAAAAAACTAGGTATGGCTTTACGTAAGTAGCGGACTTCACAATATGATGTGTATGTGGAAGTGGTAACAAAGAAATTAAAATTCCAAGTTCAAAAGCTCAACTTTCCGAGAGTTTTAATGGAAAATGTATGAGAAACAAAGTTCAAAAAAATAAAATTTCCTACAACTCTGTTCCTATATACTTTTTCTTCACGATTCTTCATTATCAAGATACTGGCAAAAAAACAAAAAAATCTTCAATATTCGAAAAGTCAACTTTCAGCGAAAGAATCGACTTCAAAAACAATACTACTCTTACGCTTCATATTATCTACCCATCTCCCAAATGTGGAGTCACTACATCATGTTTTGCTCGAGTTATCGTTAGAGGATGAAAACCTCGAACTTTCAAAGAACAAAACCTGCCAATTATTGGACTCTCTAACTTTCAGTTCATTTTTCCGGAACACTATGAGCTTTTGTGGAACTCGTATAAGAAGCAAAGTTGTAGTATAAGAACCAAAGTTGTAGAGCATGAAATTTGCAACAACCTAATCGCTACTCATTTTCCTCTCCGACGTTTTTTTCTCGAGATATCAAAACAAAAGAAACTAAAAAGCTGCGAAATTCAAAAGCTCAACTTTGGATGAACTTTCATGAAAAATGGATGGAACAGAAGTAGTAGAGAATGAAATTTCCTCTAACTTTGCTCCTGTAGATTTCATCAGTGCAACTCTTCATTTCAGAGATATTTGCAAAAAACTGAAAAAACTTTGAAATTCGAAAGCTCAATTTTCAGTAGAATAATCACCTTAAAAAAAGAATAGGGTTGTTAAGCTCCACTTCCACCCAACCTCCCAATCAAATGTCGATCCGTTACTAAAAAAGCTTTAATGTTCAAAAACTCAGCTTTCGACGAACTTTCATGAAAAATCGACGGAACAAAAGTTGTAGAGAATAAAATTTCCAATAATTTTGTTCCTATACATTTTTTCTTTACTACCCTTCATTCCCAAGATATTTACAAAAAACTGAAAAAGCTTCGAAGTTCGAAAGTTCGACTTTCAGTGAACAAATCAAATCCAGAAAGAATACTATTTCGCTCCAATTCTTCCAGCCACCCTTCAAATTAAAAGTCAAACCGTCACTGAAAAAGCTTTGAAATTCAAAAGCTCAACTTTTAGCGAACTTCCATGAAAAATCCATAGAACAAAAGTTGTAAAGAATAAAATTTCCAATAACTTTGTTCCTATAAATTTTGGCTTTACTAACATTCATTCCAGAGATATTTGCAAAAAATTGAAATAAAATCTACTAAAAATGAAATTCGACGACCCTTATCCTAAACCCTTATACAATTCATGCAGAATATTTTCCAACACTCTTACGAACCTACACAGCTCTAAAACCGGCGCAAAGCCAACATCAAAAAGTACCTATTTTCACGTAAAACCATAACCCATAAAAAAAATATCACCTCGAAAAACATTTCGAACCCGTAATCGGATAATTTTTCAACATTGAACGTTCGACGTGAAATTTCCAACAGTTGTCATATCACTAACGAGTCCTTGCGAGCCGCATTATCGACGAAAATTCCTGCTTATCGTTGTCACCGCACCACCTCCAAAAACAACAGTCGTCATTATCACCTTCGGAAATATACCCGAGTTTTTGTCACTTTCGGCCTCAACCGACGAAAAATTTCGACGTAAGTCGGCGTAAAAAGTGGAACATTTTGTGGGTAAAAACAAGGCAATAGGCACACTTGAACTCACACCATTAATCACTATTTATGCGCAAATATACAACACGTAAGCCGCGTCGTAATTACGGGCACGTCTCAATGCTAACCTTTCGGGGCCGCCATATGGCGCTGTTGTGTTACACATTATACACGTACACGAAATTTTCGCCTCACACAATTTTTCCGATTCGTATCGTATACTTGAGGGAGTACAAAAAGCGACCGTTTGTCAAAAGATTCACATCAGTACACACAGTACGAACATCTGTTTACACTGTCTGCGTGCACAGACATCTCGATGGTCTCGTATTCGCGCCATTTCCAGTTACTCGTTCGGCCACAGCGACCCGGCTCTGATAAACGAGGTGTAAACGATGAAAATAAATTAGCTCTTCGTACGTGTTTAATATTAATAATTCCACCTTCCAGCCATTTAACACCGTCGATAATCTAATACCGTTCGAGCGAAGGTATTTAACGTCGCAGCATCGTCGAGAGAACGAGACGGCGCCGTCGTGTAAATTTATACACAGATAAAATTCATTTACTCGTTAAAACGGCTACCGACGATGGCGAAATACGATTAATACGGTTAACGTAATAACCGCCGCTCGCGCCACCCATTACATCAATTATCGCTCGTCTTCGTTTCCCCGACGCGAACAAAAAACCCGCCGAGTCGATGCCGGAAAATAAGCCAGATATAGACTCCACCTATAGGGCAATTTCTCTAATGAAAAAGCTCCGCCGAAAAAATTCCTCTTCGGTGCGAGCAAAAAATTAATTTAAACGACAACATTTCCCATCTCCATCGTCTCCGCCAACTCGTCCTTAATGTAGGATCGAGCGAAGGAAAACTCAACCTCTAACAGCTAATCTGGATGAATGAAAAAGGCTGTATAACTGATACGCCCGAAGCATTTCAGTCGAGTTTTCAACGAAAAACCAAGCTATTACAGGGTACATCATTTGAAATGGAGAGGTCTGAGGAGAGGGGTACTTCATAATTTACGTTTCACATCATTCGTAGACGAATGTTACAATAAATCATGATCATAATGTTGGACCAAATATTAATTTTTTTTCTCTCAATTTTTGGCACCCATAGCTACTGTTTTCATCGATGACAATAAACAGAATAAATTTCGGAGTTTACATTAAAATGTTACAAGTTACAAGTTGGAAGATAAATCTTTCTAGACCCGAAGCCAGGAAAACAAAGTCGTCTACAAAGGTTGAGCTTCTTCTAGCAAAATTTGAGCCTATCAAGAAAATATATATATATTTTTAGATTCTATGAAAATTAATTCTATTATTAAATCTTTTAAATAAAAAACCTTACATACATAAAAATATTCCAGGCATTAAAAATTCAATTAAAATAAAAAATTAATTAATTAAAGAAAAAAAATTCTATATTAAGAATATCTCGATTTTAAAAATTTTTTTTTAATTTTTTTATTTTTATTAATAATTATATTCCTTTTTTTTTTCATACACCCTGTACAGCTCTGAGATTGAGGCGAGTTTATTGAATTAGGTATTTCAAATTAGTGAGTAAAAGGATATTTCACAAAGTAAGTGAAGTAGGTTCGATATGTAGGTAGAATCATTATTAAGAATGAATTAATTACTAGGACTACTAAATATTTCATATTTATACATTTTTTTAAAATGAAAATTTATTTGAATATGTACCCCTCCCTCTCCCCCCCATAAAATTTCATATTTAATACAAAAGTACAATTGCCCAAAAAAAAAATGCAAAATCCCCTCTACGATTTGGTTAGCTTCCCTTAAATTACGAACCCACATGCCTAGACCTTTCTTCCTTTCTTCGTTGTCGATGAGTACAAATGAGTCACTAAACTGAGAATAATTTTTAATAAGAACGTAACGCTGACTAATAGAAATAAGATAATCAACTTAAGACATCTCATCGACTTTGACTACTGAGAAATACTATTTCAACAATTTTTTCTACAAACCGGCTAGCTGATTTAATGCTCTTTTATTGCCAAAATTTTTAGCAAAATGACAAGCGAAAGTCCCAGATTCCGACATTAGGATTTTAATGGTACAAATTTGGTAGCAAAGTATATCACTACAAAACCACGTAGGCTAAATCTTACTTGCAATTGGTAATTTGTGGGGAGATAATTTTTCAAAATTTTAAAATTAGCAATTTATTACTTCTAATATGGAAAAAATAAAAAATAAAATAAAACTAAATCGATCATTTTGATGCCAAATCATCTCGAATAATAACTTAATGGTCATAAAAAAATATTTCGACATCTCTCCAAGCAGAGAGGTGGAACCATATTAATCAAGGAATTTTGAATTTTCCAAAGAAGTGTAGGACTGGAGTCACGATGACTGATAAATAACCTCAAAATGACATTATAAAAATTCCCTTCACCCCTATATGCAATTATTAAAGTCTTCAAAATAAGGTCAAAATTTAAAAAAAAATTATCTTCAAAAAAATATTATTTTTGGGCAATTTAATTTTTTTTTGTAATTTTTCAATTTTTTTTTCTCGAAAAAATAACGATTTTTGCTATTTACAAAAATTGACGACAAATGGCTAATTTACTAGTCATTACGCTCTTTCGCACTCAAGAGACAAAATATGTTCGATTTTTGCTACCCCCGGGTTCCCAAAGACTGAGATTTTTGGTGTTAAAACATTTACAGGATACGATTCTCAAACAAAAATCTCGGGAAAAAAGTATTCGATCAAATTTTATCGAAAAGATGACCAAATATAATGTGATGGAATCTGATCAGCGAAATTTCATCAAACTTCATCATTCTAATCAAACCTTGTAAGGTAAAAATCGAGTATATTTTCCCTCTGGAGTGCTAAAAAGCCTAAATCAAACTCTTACTGTGCACTCCACCTATAAATTACCCATTCGGCACTAATTTTTTCTAATTGCCAAAATTGATGGTTTTCCAAAAAAATTGAAAAAAAATTTAGATGCCCTAGTTTTACAAAAACCGACAATGAAAATTTTCATCCATCTTTTAACAATGAATTCTCTACTCTAAGAAAATTTTTCAGTTACCTCTCTACTCTAGACCTATACAAGGCGTAAATAAAGCAAACAAAAATATAATATATACGATTACACGAACGCAAAAAAATTGTAATTGCACAAAATTAATTTTTTGAAATTTCCGAAAACTCTGAATTCAGTTTGGAAAATTTAAAAATAAAATTAAAGGTATGAAATTTTTATAATGTTTTTCAGAGGTCATCTAGTAGCTACTGCGACCATGTCATACCCCCTCCTCTACTTAAAAAAAAGTGATCCTGGGTTCACCCTACTGTATAACCTCATAAATTTCCAATTAACTACATTACTTCGTTACTACCTGGGGAGGAGGGGGTGTTGGACCACACTGCAAGAAATGAGAACATAATAAATTATACCATAGTTTCCAATCAATAACTTCATAATATTTCATTACAGACGTCTCTTGAACAAAAAGGCACCGATCTATTAAGGTAGGATGATCAGCGGAATAATTTACTGACATTAGCACATACCAAGCTCAATTGCATAAAAATGTTATAAATTTGAAAAAAAATATTTCCATGGCTCAAAATGTCCAAATGCAGCTATGAGAATCAACAATTTTCGCTTGCATATCAAATATTAATACCCCCAGGTATAGAATGTGTACGTCCATAGTACGACATTTTTCGTTATGAATTTTTTATGTTGCCATTCTTGGAATAAATAGCGTAACTTTTGTATCGATTTTTGGACAATTATTTTTGAAATATTTTCACTTCTGTACCGAAACACTCTTTGAACACGCATTTTGGAACTTTAATTTCATTTCTAAAAATACCAAAAAATTCTGAGAACGTTTTGGTATAATTTTTTGAGAATAATGTGGGCACAGGAGAAAACTTGATGCAAAATGCCTGCGATTTTCAAACCTGGTAATTTGGACCACTTTACGAATATATTGCATGAAACCACATTTGAACTTTTTTATTGAAGCAACTGTCGCAAAGGCTCAGGAGACCCTTTAATTCGGCACCACATCTACAATTCAAGACATCACATCACCAAAAATTCAGCTCTAACAAAGCCACATACCAGCTTACACAATTTATTCCACCTCTACTAAACTAGTTATAGGGAACTAGGGCTGCTCCAATTTCATCATATTACAATATCACGATTCCATAGTTAACTCAATTTTTTCAACTGGCATGCTCGTTGTACATCGTGTATGTGGAATTACATTAAGAGAATTTTTTTCACGAATTAGTCCGACGTTATTTCCCTTTTTTTTGCTCGACTCGTAATATTCGATCGAGTTATAAAGCACGTACTGACGAATGTTACGGACGCGATGAAACGTGAATTAAATTTTTTCCCTATTCTGTATTGTTTTATCATTTCGCGTCAGCGATGCTGCGTACCCGTCGGCTATTTTCTTGATAAAATAAAACTCGGTTAGTCGATTTCGCCCTCGCTTATTTTCAAAATAAATTTTTTTAATCCTCTTAGTTTCTTTTCAAAAGCGAATAAGTCCGCCGAGCTCGATCCTGTAAAATCGTAATTTTTCGCCCGCTTTTGGCTTTCCATAAAAGTGCTGAAATTTCACGTTAAGCCATTTTTTTTAATACATTTATAAAAGCGACCGCCACCGCGTCGGATCCGAGCCGAGTAATTAATTTGAAAACGAAAATTTTCCGACGTCTTTTTACGCTTTTTATTAAGATTTTTTTTTCCGACCCTTCAAGAGACTTTCGTTCCACCAGGTAATCGGGTTGAGAGGAATTTTTCTAATTTAAATTTTATAATTATTTTATTTACAAAACAGTCTTCATTCCACCATTATGAAGTTATTCCGTATTAAGCTCGGATTTTTCTAGCTTCGTCTGCCACCAAAACATAGGGTGCTTTTATTACGTTCGATGGCCAGATAAAGAAGATAAATTATTACGCGATATTGGGCTCTTTTTACAAGACAACGTTTCCAAAATGGACAACCCTATGGGCGCGTGTAGATAAGGGTGATAAGAACAGCGAGACTAGAACATTAGGTTATTACGATTAAAGGGTCCGAGAGGAGAATGGAAAAGCGATTCTCGACAGAGGATAAAAGTTGAAAATTAAAGGGCTACCGTGTGTTTAGGGTGAAATGAAAAATATCCCGACATAATTAAAACGTGCTTCGGCGCTTTTCAAGTTACCAGAAGAACTTTCCGCCATTTCAAATCGTTTGGGGTTTTCCGGTACACAGGTAGTCGGCAGAAATGAATATTGTATCGTGAACCATATCCGAGGATTCGAATTACAATTCATGAATGAGAGATAAGCTCCAAGCCGTGAGAGAATTCTTATCTTATCGTACATTCTGGTAATAAAAATTTAACTTTTATGTTATGCAGCAACGGCGAGTCAATAATAAACGCATTTACTTCATTTTAGTTTATTTGGTAATGAAAATTAATAGGTATTTCAAGGTACCTATAGCGTGCTGATTTATGATTGGCCCAATAATCTATCTAATTGCAACGTCACTTTGGCAACACCGCGAACCGAACATTTTATTTGATAATGTTTATTTATAGCGCCAAAAATTAATTATTCATCATAATTTGACTTAATAGAAATTATTACGGTAATAATGAATTAAAAAATGTAAAAAAAAAGAATATATGTTATTAATCTGCACTATTCAAGAATTTCACGTGAAATTACGTAAATGTTAATACGCCAATGCGATATATAAACTCGTCAAGTACAAGAATAACACGAATCCCTTGTCGAACACATTTCATCACACAAAAACAACAGAACATATTTAAGGTAATATTTTCTCGCGTAAAAGGATCATAAAAACAAATCATCTATCAATATTCATCGAATACTTACGAATCCATATCCTCTGCTTTTTCCAGTTTGTCTATCAGTGATAACGACTGCTTCTTCAATATCGCCAAACACGGAGAAATGTTCTTTCAACGATTTATCGGTGGTATGATAGGGTAATCCACCAACAAATAACTTAGTCCAAGTAGTGTCTTTTTGTTGTGAACTGGTAGTAGGAACTGTAAGATTAGCAGCCAAACTACCAACCAAACCTTCTGTGGTACCGAGAATAGATGTATCTGGCGTTGCTGTAGGCATGGCTCCAGGCATCAACATATTTAAAAAAAAAAAACTCGAAATCAATCGCGCCGATTCAACAAAGCATTCGCAATAAGCTTTGCCACACCGGTGATACGAAATACCAGTAGAAAAAAAAATTCACAGTCGAACCGAAGACTTGTAAAATAACACAATATTAATCCAATTTCCAGCACCAAACGCGAAAAAAATCACCGAACCCGAATTTGCGAAAATAACGCGTCAAAAAATCAAAATGAATAGCACGAATCAACAGACAGCCAACTACAACTAATGCAACATCGTAGTAACTGAAAACTGAAGCGTACACGGGGTCGTCTAAAAACGAGTAGTCTCTGTAGCCGAACATAAACTATGGTTATCCTTTTCTAACTAACTAAACCGTACCTCCGTCCTTGTCCGGTTGCTCGAAAAATTGCTTGTTATCTTTGTCACACTTACTGACTATATTTAGGATAAACCCCTGCCAATGCGCGATGCTCCCCTGCGTCGACACACGCACGCAGCTGTTCACAATGTCGCCCCTTCGTACTCGCTCTTCACCGGCGTAAGACTAAGGTGTTCGTGACAGGAACGAGGTGTACCCGAATTTCGCGATTTTATTTCTCCATTTCACATAGTGTTCGGTCGATAGCTCGGCGAAAATAATTAAGATGTTAGACGTACTTGGGTAATTTGGAAAATAATTAAAATGCAAATGCGTGTTTGAATAATAATTATTTGATTAACTAGATTACACCGGCGAGCGCTTCAATTTGTGATGATAAAATTTAAACGCGCGGATAATTTGTTTTAATGTAATTTTATCGACGGTTCGAAATGTTGGGACTGTGGAAAAATGTAGATGCAATTAGATTCATGGTAATGAAGTAGATTAAGAGAAATGTACAATATATTACGAATAAATGAATTTTTCTTAATATCATTGGTGTTCTTTATTTAGCCACTCAAGTAGGCATTCGAATAGGTATTCGATTGATACATAATGTTGCCAATAAAACGTTGATTTTACGTGATGTACGGCAGAGGTGTCCGCAGAATGTTATAAAGGTACGATATGAAATTACCCATCCGCCCCTTCAGAATGAGACCCTCTTACATTTGGTCCCTTGGACACCCAACCACAAAAAAAGGGCAACTATCTCACCTTTACTCCTCTCCCCTCCCCCTGGTGGGTGTCATTGAGACATTCTAATGTCCAGATAAATAGAGACTACATCCAGCACAAAAATCTTTTTTTTTTTATACAAAAAAGAGATTTAATGCAGATAAAATAAAATTAATAAGCAATGAAATTTATCATTTTGATATAATAAAAAATATTCTCCAATTTAGGAATCATAAATAACTTTAATCTTATTTGATTACTGAGAAATGTTAAAAAAAAGGAATTTTTGCGATGGCTACACTCAAATTACTGGCACACACTGTATATATGTTCATCTCATCAAAAGAGACTTCTATTGCAAGCATTTAATAAATAGATTTCGAAGCATTAATATCTACTCCTAGATACATCATATCCATCTAATATCATGATATCATTTTCGATCTCTAATTACTATCGTGAATTTATAATTTTTAACATAACTCTCGTGTGAAAGTAAGCTTTAAATTTTTTAACAGATTTTTCTTTTTAATGAAAAAGTAAGCTATTACAACTTATCTGATATTGAGAGAAGGAACAGGAGGACCTTATAACTTAACATTTCAAGCCATTCACAGCTGATTCACTACGAATTTACGATACCCAAATAAATACGTATAAGTATGTATCTTACTAGTAGTTGGTATCTTTCTCGAGAACATAGAATATATACATGAAAATGGCTCAAAATTTATTGAGAAGATGATCATAAGAACTTATAATAGTAGTCTTCTGACAATAATGATTCAACTCAAAATGGCAGTTCACTGAAATTTCAAGACGGCTTGAAAAGGTCCCTAAACCTTAAGGATTTATTGTAACATTTCACAATAGAATGAATTAAGGACACCAATATATCTAAATTTCAGCTGCTTCAGTAGAATTGGAGGAGAATTGAAGCAAGAGGCTATTTTTGAGGAAATTTTAAGTGAAGAAATATCTTGAATCTTTCATATCAACTCAATAAATGTAACAAAAGAGCTCAGAAATTGTGTGATAAGTTGAGTGGAAACCACAACATGATTTAAATGAAAATCAAAAACACGCGAAAAGTTGAAAATCAATATGTAAATATGAACTAAAACGACTATAGAAGCCAGAAAGTAAAAGATGACTCAAATTCAACTTGCCGGCTCATTTTAGGAATCTGGAGGGAAAGGGGGTTTATTTGAAGAAGCACATAAGCCTTAAAATATTACGAGAAGGCGAATAAATGTTGAAAAAGTTTTTATAATGCTTCATATGATGAAGTAATTTGGCATACTTTCATAGAAAATTTCAGCTTCCTGAACACAATCTAAGGTAATCTGTGGGCAAAAAAATTTTTTCAGAAAAAATTACACCACAAATCTTCTTTAATAGACTACGTCTCCTTATCAAATGCTCCTAGGAAGCTTAAATTTCATGTTAAAGATCAAATTTAGACTTCAATATGACCTCTAGAGTCTGAGTAAAATTAACCCGAAATTAATGCTAAATAAAAATTTAAAAAAATTTCATAACAGCCTCAAATCACTCAAATTAAATACCTGGGCATATGGTACATCTTAGAGACATCTGTTGCTCATCTTACGGTAGATACAAGAATTTTTTCCACTTCCCAGAACGTTTTAGGGTCCTAGATGAACTTTAAATTCATTACAGGCCCCCTTCAGCATATTTTGGGGACATTAGCTGCAAATCTTGCAGTTGTGTGAAGATTTTTCACCTTCTGGATGAGTCTTTACAAAGTGTAACATCTCAACATTGGCTTCAGATGAATTTCAGTGGTACTGGTTGCGGTGGTGAAACAACTGGCAGCATTATTTGCAAACCTGAACAGGTTGACTCCCTACCCACTCCCTCGAAAAACTGATAAAATATGCTACCGATCAAAATTTATTATACTTGTTTAAAATAAAAAAAAGTCAGAAAAAATCATCAGAAATTACACTGTTCATTTATTTATAGTTTTGTATTAATTTTATAGGTAAAATGTGTTTTTTTACAGAGATCCTTCTTTGAGGGGAAGGGAGGGGACTCTTTAACACTACATCACCACATTCGATATAATATATGAAAATTTACAATACATTAAGAGGGGTCTTTCTGAAACTGTAGCATGCCAAGCTAAAGGGCCGAGTCCCTCCAGAAATTTTTTGAGTACTTTTTCAATTCAATATATCAGAGGTACCAACCAATCTAGGATTTTGTTAGCTCCCCATATCGAAAGACGGACTAGCTACAGGCCAGGGTCTTTGCACTTGGGAACCTAAAATTTCGTATGTGGAGTGAACTTGGGGCCAAAGTAAGGTTTATTATTTTTGCGTCAAAATTTACCCTAATTCGCAGATATGTAAAGAATTAAGAAACTTCAAATGGATCAAAGTCGATAAACATGGATTCCAATGATCTCTCAGAAGAAGAACTAAAACATCTCCATCATTAACTTCTCAGATATAGGTTTTAGGCAGGGTCTGGGAGAGGCGGTGTAGGGAGTGGGGGTTCCTGAGAAAGCTGGAAAACGCCAATTTTAGGTTTTAAATCCTTTTCACGACTTTAATTAGATTTTGTTTGATTCATTTTATTTTCATAGTTTCACTGAATTTCATTAATTGAAAAAAAAAAAATAGTGAAGCATTACCTGAAAATTACTTTTACTCTATGGTGAATTTTAGCTTTCTTTGGCCCTGGTTTTACGTTTTAGAATGCTCAAAGTATAGGTAGAGTAATTAACACGATCATATGTAAATTAACTTGCATAGATCGAAAATTCAGCTCCAGTAATGCAGCACGATCGCTTACATTTTTATTGTTGTTATATAAATAGGCTGGCGCTTTAAAACGTCAGTATTCACCTACATTATCAAAGATGAAATTCCTTTCATAAATTATTCCCTTCGCATTAGGTACGTATTTGGGGCAAAATATACGAAAGACACAGAGCCTTAGACAGTACTCTGATACATTTAAGAACCGCAACAACATAATACAAATTGCTTTCTACTCAACGTAACCACTAAACTAAAACAGATTTCCCATTGATACTTTATAATATCTAAATAGATACCCATGTAGTTATATACCTTTACCTTCAGGTAGTTCAAACAAACTGTCAATAATGATCAATGATAAATGCACACTTCCGAAATACCAAATAGGTACCTGTCCTTTCTACACAAAGAGTCTACCTGCGAACCCAAACAAACTACAACGCAAGTCAATAACCTTTTTCGTTTCTCGTATATATATCAAATGACTCCATCAAACGAAAAATGCTTCGAATCGAACAACTCTTTTTCCAGTGTACTTCTCCATTTTCTCCAGCGATATGTATGAAAAGTAACGTTATTTCAAAAATATCAAAAAGCTGTATGTATAATAGAAAGCAATGAATCATATAAATTTGAACCATCAACAAATAAATAAAATATATGGTCCACATTGCGGAAAGATTTAACGCCAATACATTTCAATTATAAAGCTGTAAAATTGTCTATAGAAAATGCCAACGTTTTCAAATAAATTGCTGCCATTTCGTTTCCGATTGAATGTATTTTTTAGGATGTTTTTTTTTTCTTCTTCGTCGGAAAAAGCCCTAATTTGCGAATCCGTAACAATTTTATTCGGCGCTCATTAACGTAATAGGTTAACATTTCATTTGATCGTTTTAAATGTTATAACGATGAGAGAAGCAATTCTATGGGTGGCATGTTTCACCGTTGATGAATGAAGATAAAAAGCACGTAGGTATACGATTTACGAGGAAATATGGTGGAAACGTAATTGCGCGAGCTTTGCGCCTTTGAACTTCGCAATTCTTTTACTTCCTGATGTTATAAACTGGGCAACCGTAAACGTACGAGTATAACGACACACTTAGCTGAGTGTTCGCAAATAATAGTGCTTTCATTACCAGAGTTTTATTAAAAACAAAACAAAATCACGAAGGTGTACTTAATCTGGTAAGTCGTATATAAGCTTCTTAAATCCGTACTTAGTTTAAAAATTTTTCTACGGCTTCTTTTGAAATAATTTTATACCAATCAATGATTATAATTAAAGAATTAACCGCGAAAAGTGAATAATCTGTTTCATAAAATCAACCCCCCTTCCCCCTTCCATGAAAACCCTATTCCCCTATTAACTAATAGCGCACTACATCTGGACATTTTACTGGAAAAAATTCATAGCAGCGATTTTTTTCATGAATATTTAGCGATTGACTACCCAAACAACATATTAAAAGTCTATAGAAAGGTGTTACACGAAAATTCCCGAAAATGGGGATTTCCTTAATAACTCGCGAAAAAAGGCTCCTGGGGCAAAAATAGTTTAGTGAAAAAACATTCTATTTAAAATTTCACACAAGTTAGGTCATTACACTTTTTCTTCTAAATACAAGAGAAAGCTCAATCTAGGTCAATATTTATACCCTGCATAATGGGCTCAAAATTTAAAAATTCGATGATTTCCAAAAAAAAAAAACTTAATTATTTTTAAGTGACTTGAATTTTTTTTTGTGCCTAAGGGTTATATTTTGTTATTTGAGCTTCAGAAATATGAAATTATTTTTTTCAATATTCAGGGATTCTAAAACTATTTTCAATGTAAATGAAAACACCCTTTTCTTTATATTTTTGCATTATATTCGTGCTAGATGCTCATAATTTGTAAGCTGAAGATTAATTAGGTACTGTTATACCTAAGATATATATGATGAGAAATAAATGTAAGCAGCTATGCCGCATTATTGGAGCTGAGTTTTTAATTGAAGATTGTTCATGTTTACTTATTCATGTCTATAGGCCACGCCCAATACCAAGTCCAAAAACCCCAAACCTATCCCTTCCAAAATTACTTACGAAGTTAAACTTATTTTAATACAGTTAAGCTCCTCAAATTACATTCAATTTGTTAAGATCCGCCATTTTGGATCCATTTTGATCCAAATTAAGGAGCTGATATTCTGGTCATCAACTAATCCTACATACGAAGTTTGACCTTTCTAGGTCGATTTGGTGACGAAATATGGATGATTCATAAAATTTCCTGCAGCAATATCCCCTCCAAAAAACTTTATTTGCTCCAACTCCTCTCCAAATGCACTTGGGAAGCTAAAATTAAAATATGTTAGTCACTTGGGCTCATTTCATCATATGACGACGCAATAAAAAATTTTCGACATTTTGCGTACTTCCACCACATTTCAAGTTCGATAACCCCTCCTTCTCTCCGCCAACATCATGTATGAAAGTGAATGAAGGATATATTATACTTCTTATCCCCAACAATCATACGAGTTCATATGAATTACATTTTTACTAATTTGAAGCTCCTCAAGCTCTACTCAAGTTTTAATGATTCGCCATTTTGGATACATTTTGATCTAAATTTAAGAGGTCATATTCTGTTCACTAACTAACTCTTCACACGAAATTTGAACTTCATAGGTTAATTTGGTGAGAAAATATGGAAGATTCAAGAAATTTCATGACTCAAAACTTCCTCAAAAAGTTGTTTTGCACTATAATTCCCCTCAAAATGCATTTAGAAGGCTGAAATTTGAGCATATTGATGTACGTGACACACTCTTTCATATGAGATTGAAAACAAAAAATTTGAGCTAGTTGCCTTTTCTCTAGCTCTCCTCAAAATTTCAGTGATCCTCCATTTTGAATTTTTTCGAAAAAACGAAAAAGGAGTTAGCTTACATTTCTAAGAAGAGTCTCTCACCAAGTTTTGATTGAATTTCATAAATACCTGCCGGCGCTACAAGTGGGGAACAAAAAACAAAATCTCCTCAAGAAATCGTTTTTTGCTTTAACTCCCCTCAAAATGCACTTTGAAAGCTGAAATTTGAATATATTGGTGTCCGTGACTCACTTTTTCATATAAAATCAAAATCAAAAAATTTGAGATATTTGCCCCTTCTCCAGCTCTCTTCAAAATTTGAGTGATCCGCCATCTTGAATTTTATCGAAAAAACGAAAAAACACTTTTGTCGTATTTTCAAGAAGTGTCTCTCACCAAGTTTTGAGCGAAATTCATGAATACCCGGAGGCGCTTCACATGGAGTAAAAAGTATATAAATATATCGCACCAAAAAACTGAACATTTGTCAGATGATTACAAATGGTCTAAAACTCAACGATTTAGAGACCCCACCCTCCTCCCAACCCTCCTTTCCAAATCAGGTCAAGTGAAAAACTCAGCTAAAAAATATAAACATAACAATATGTGTATCAGAATATTATTTTTGAAATCATACCTAATATTACTTCATATACGTAGAAGGTACATCGTGGACAGACTTGACTAAATTATCAAGGAAAGAGAGCTGAAACCACATTTACATGAGTTATAAGACTTGTATGAATTTATGTTAACATGTATTAAAATCATATTTAATAATGCCCATTATATAGTAAATATATGCAATTATTAGAAGGAGAAATGCACGCTATTTTAGGGGAGGGGAGCTAAGACCAAAAGTAGGTGTAGTTAAGAACACATAAACTAAAGTACATAATATGTAATGAGATCGTGTTCAATAATCAACATTACACAGCAGTATGTAATTTTAGTAGGGCTCATAGATAGTCTAGGACATAAATTTGGTGAAGTTGGTGATATAGTATGTTACTGAAAATAATAATAGCTATATCGAATTACAATACTACATTGAACAAGCTACGTCTAAACTCTCCATTTTTCAACACACTATAACTCCTCACGCATAAATCTTACAAAAAAAGTCGCATGAAAATGGTGGTGAATACAAAATTCCATAGGATCGTTTAAGCCACAGGAGAAATTTTTGAGGAGATGAAACAATTTACCTCCCACCTCCTCTTAGGCCATGTGAGCATTTTAGTTTGCTGTTTGGGTAGTCATTTCATAAATATTGATGAAAAAAAAATTCTCTATTGGGAATTTTTTCTACAAACTGCCTTTTTCGTGTCTATATTTAAAAAAGTATGTTGAATACTGAAAAAAATTTACCTATTCGAAATATATGCACGAGCCGAACATTCACAAACCCTCATTGTACTCTTAGGAATCAGCAAAAACATTTGAATCATCACGAACCCTCTACAAAATATTCAATATTCCACTTCCATTTCATATCGACGGTTATTAGCTTCGATAACTGGTTTCCATTGTTCGCAACGTATCACAACCGCGCGTACACTGTTTTTCTCCTACAGCTGAACATTTGTTTACAACGCGTGCACGGCGTATAAAGAGAAAAAAAACTGAAACGTCATTCAAATACCCATCGTCCCTTTGGTTCGTGCAACGTAAAAATAGACAATTTTTAATAATCGTTTCGATGGTCAACTATACCCTTCGACGGGTACAAGTAATCGATAATATTTAAATTAGATCATTCTTCACGCTTTTTCTGCTTCCTTCGACCATTTCGATATTCGTTTACAAGCTTACAGCATATTTTCGTAAACTTAAATTGGATACTTAATTTCATTATGGCATAGAAATTTAAATGAATTCCTTTCATTCAGTTCGAGTTCAGCAAAAGTTATAATGCAATCAACGGACGAAGTTTTGCAAACATGATGCAAAGTTGCGACCTTAAAGGCCATACATATATCTTCATTCGACCTTATTCAAGCACTTCAGTGTGGTGGCGCCAATGACGTCCTTATCTTCGGTTTTCCTTCTATATCGGTGTATATTCTTAGCGGATTTGAGATTTTATTGTTCTTTCTGTTGTTGTGTCGTTTTAATAAATGATTTTGTTTCCTGTATTATTTGGGATAAATGTACGCAATTTTGACTTATTATTTTTACCCAGACTGTTCGTAACGTAGATTGTTATTCGCTGATAAAATATTTTGTTCGGTGATACGATGGGGGATTTTAAATTCATCTCGCGGAACCATTCTTCGTTATTTTTCACTCGGTGAAATATAATTTTATATTTGATGTTTTATTTACTCGATAAGGAAACCAAAGAATGAAATAAATTAACGCGAAGAATTCATCTCGGCGAGTAATCTACCTAAATACTCGAGGCTGACGAGAATAAAGGGCAAAAAGGGTAAGTTATCTCCGGTATGGATATTCAGGAAATGCCTAGGGAGCGTAAATGTTTAAGTTTTGTGTGTTATTTCGCTATTAACACAACACAATTTTTTTGTTGACTGGTTACGATTATTATGTTAAGTATGATATGAAAATTTCGTAATTTACGGTAAGATTAAAATCAAAAATAAAAGAAGAGCGTCATTTTTTTTCTCTAAATCCCCTTCAAATGCACTTGGGAAGCTGAAATTAGAATACGTTATTCACTCGAACTCATTCTATCATATGACATCGTAATAAAAAAATTTCGACATTTCGTTCACCCCTACCATATTATGAGGTCGATATCCCCCTACTTTTCCCCTCCAATATCACATGTGTAGGTGAATTTGAAATACAGTATACTTATCCCGAATAATCATACGAGTTTATATTGATTACATTTTCACTACTTCGAGCCTCCTCAAGTTTTACTCAAATTTTGATAATCCGCCATTTTGGATTGATTTTAACGCTAATTCAAGGAGTAGTGCTTTAGTACAAAACTAACTTCACACACAAAGTATGAACTTTCTAGCTTGATTTGGGGAGGAAATATGGGAAATTTAGGAAATTTCATGACTCAAAATTTCCTCAAAAATCGTTTTCTACTCTAACTCCCTTCCAAATCTATTTGTGAAACTTAAATTTTCCTATGTTGATGTCTGTAACTCACTCCTTCATTTCAAATCAAGAACGAAAATTTTAAGCTATTTGCCCTTCTTCCAACCTTCCTCAAAATTTGAGAAATCCGCCATTCTGAGGTGTATCGAAAAAACAAAAAAGTAGCTTTTTTGAATTTTCAAGAAGAGTCCTTCCCCAAATTTTGAAAGATTTTTATAAATACCAACCATCGCTACACGTGAAGGAAAACATATATATATGCTACTATCCTTGTCAAGCCCAAGACGGTAGATACCAAATAGGCATTCTGAGACCCAATTTTGTTTAAAGAGCTAGAGATGCGTGCGTGAGCTTTTTTAAAACCTTTTAAACGCAGCATTTTAAGAATCTTTAGAGGGGTGAGAAAAATTCAAAATTCACGTTATGAGACACACTTCACATTTATTACTATACTTGTCAGACCCAGGTGGATCTTCGTACGATAGTACCGTATTTAGGGCTTCCCAACGTTTGTATAAACTGAAAGCTATATACGCTCAAATATACATACAAAACGTTGCGAGACCCAAAATTATTTATTAATGGAATTTTTAATTATATATATATATATATGCTACTATCCTTGTCAGGTCCTGGACCGTAGATATCAAACAGACGTTCAGAGACCCGGCTTTATTTAAAGAGCTAAAGATGCTCGCTTGAGCTTTTTGGAAACCACTTGAACGTAGCATATTAGGAACCTTTAGAGGGGTAAGAAAAATTCAAAATTCACGAATACAAATGATATGCAATGGTTCTTATAAGATACACTTCAGATTTACTACTATCCTTATCAGACCCAGGTGGGTCTACCCAAGATAGCACCATATCCAGGGCTTCCCAACGTTTGTATAAAACTGAAAGCTATATACGTTCAAATATACCCACAAAACGTTGCGAGACCCGAAAAGGGTCTCGCAACGTCGGATCGGGTCTCGGAAGGATAGTAGCATTTCCATAAACGGGCTTACCTTTACCTTAGTATACCTATATATATATATATATATCATATTAAATTTAATTAAACTAAAAAATTAAACAAAAATTATTTTTTTTATCAAAGTTTATTAAAAATAACTATTATTAAAATTTAAAGATTAAGTAATGAGTATACATTAATTAAAAATTATTTATTAAAATTTATTTATAATTTTAACAAAATTATAAAATTAATTATTTGTCAAAAATAAATGCCTTTAATGGAAATATATCATATGAAAAATAATTAAAATAAAAAGAAGAGAAGTTAAATTTCTACGCATAAAACGAAGTAATCAACCATAATATTTATGAAATTTATATTAAAATAATTGTTTTATTTTATTTTTAATTTTTTTAGTAATAAATTTATTATTTTTTTTGCAAATAATTTATTTATAATTTTTTTAATTTATGAATTATGTTTATTTATTTCAATTTTAATAGAAATTAATTTGAACGACTGTAGGATCGGCTCTCGGAACGATAGCAGCGCATATCTATATATATATTTGTTTTTTTTTTTTACTGCGCCATCCGAGATCCGTTTCATACCAATGATGCGGAATCCGAGATCACGACATACGAACCTCAAATTTAGTTTTGTCCAATCTATTTCTATCGTACATAATATAGGTGGATCTCGTTTTCCCCATAGGTACCATTTCTACATAACTTATAACGCAAAGAAGGGGAAAATGAGACCCAAAAAAAAATCGGATATTATAATGACCATCAATATTCATTGAAAAAAGTTATTTTTGTAAAATATTTCTTTTTCCAATAAAAAAATTATACCTCTCATTTTATATTGGGATGGTTGTTATTCTACTTAGTTCGATAATTTATAAATAAATTTTGCGTAAAACCACTTTTTAGGATGGATCTCGTATAGTCTTTGACAATTTAGATACATTCATAACATGCGGATTTTGAATTCCACATTTCGATCTACATATGTATATATATATAGTAAAAAGTTAAACATTTTCCAGATAATTACAAATGGTTTGAAACGCAAAGATTTGAAGACCCCACCCCCGAGCACCCCTTCACAAATCAGATAAGCTGTAATAGCTATCGTTTTTATTAAAAACTCAGCTAAAAATGTTCAAAAATTTCAACAAAAAAAATTCGAAAAATGAAAAATGTCATAAGAAAAGAGTTGTTAGTCTAAAAATTAATAGGAAGGTACTTAAAAATGAAACTTTCATGCATGTACAGGAAGCTAAGAAAAAATTGCTAAAACAAAAAACTATTTAAAAAAGAGAAATTAGATATTTTTAAAACCGAAAAAAATTACATATATAATAAATTTTTTAACATAACAAAACTATCTTTAATTTTTTTAAACAATTTAAACACTTCTTTAAAGTATTGATATTTGCAAAAAAACTTTTTACAAAGAATCCAATAATATTATACTCCAACTCCCATACCTCTCAGCTACCTTCTAAATGCTTAATTATGTATATTCATTTAAATCATTCGATTCACTGATTCTCCTCGACATGAGCCCACATAAATCTTGAACTTCCTACAACGAAATTATATTTACATGATTGAATTTTGTACATCACCAGTTCACCGGCGCACGAAATGAAACCTTCAATATATTCCGATAGCAATCAACCAGGTGGACAAAATTACTCCAACCACGAGCTAACAATTGCATACAGTTAATATCCACATATAGGCCGGAAATGAATGTGAGTTTTATATCACTATAGTTCCGGTTGTTGAACCGTGACCAGGTGAGTACGTACGGACGTACCTATATAACGTGTAACACAAAACAGTACACGTAGTTAATTGGCTTTGAAAGTGCTCTCGAATCGAATGTTCGAAATGTACGGAAATTTAATAATTCCAGACAGCGTGCTGCCACATTCTAAACTCAAGTGGTGTATATTTGAAAGTCTAGTCAAAAAGCTAGCATCAAATTTAACCTCGGCAGCTTTACGAAGTTTACGTGCGAGCCTAGCTTTCAAATAATGAAGTGCTATTAAGGATAGAATTTAATCTGCATGTTCTGCGCATATATTCCACTCATACTTACCGTAACAGACGTATATAGAAATACCTGCACGCTGAATATGTAAAACTATACGCCGACAATTTCCACTTTTTATTTATTTACTGGAGATCAGCTCGTTTTACATATCAGTATGCACACAATACGGAAGGCAATTCGACCAAATAAATTTATTATCAGCAATATCCGCCTTAGGAATTCCTATATAGGCTGTTGGAATGCAAATGAAAGGTTAGAGATTTATAGTTTAGGTAACCTTTCTTAATGTAATACGAAATCCGCCGAGTAATATGAACTTCTTCGCATAAAATTCGCCTATCGGGAATATATATTAGATAAATAAGTGCGAAATTAGACTATTCGAATTTACAACCTGAATTCCTATAATACTGCCCCTACACCATGGACGTTGTTATTCCCAATCATATCTGTTCGTCTTAGTGAAACAAAAGGGTTATACGAATCCTATCTTTGTGGAGATTAGTCGATGTAGCAATTTTTTTTAACATTAAATAATAAAAACAATTACATTACGAATAAAGCGTTTCCAAAAGCCATCTCGTAATTAACCATTAAGACGGTTGCTTTCGAGTTGAAAATTTTTAGAAATTCTAGAAACGAGTTCGCGTCGCAGATTTTATATTACGTAATTGCTATTCAACCTTTAGCCGAAGTTTGTGCACAATTCTGAATAGTAATTCTGGCCCGAATCGCCGTATAACTATTTCTCTGTTTTATTGCGAAATTACCTAAAATGAATAAAGTTTTGTTGTTCAATACGCAAAAACAGAGGTGATATAGAATTAAAGTTTTATCACGTATTAAAAACGTATTCAAAATAAAAAGTTACCAAAACTACCACCGGTTACAAAAAGTAACTTCATTTAAAACTTTTTTCATTTTAATGAAAGAAAAAAAAATGTAAAAAAAAAATACGCCGAAGTTTTGCCAACGCGTAAGTAGAGTTGCGTGTCAAATTTTGAATTAGGTTTACCTGCGTAACGTAAGTAAAATTAATGTTTTTCAGAAAGTAAATATTACCTGCGAACAGAATACACGAGGATGTTTAAATATGTTTACATTTCACGAAGGTGTAGGAGATATGAACGTGGGTTTGATTAATCTACCACCACGTCAGATAACGTGTAAAGGGTTTAAATTGACAAATACTTTTGTACCTATGGCCGGTATCTTTTTACACTACGAGCATACCGAAAATAAATGAGAGAAAGGGGTCTCGGATTACCGCCTAATGATATGATCCTGTTGCAGTTTAACACGGGCTAGATGATAAAATATAATAAGCATTATTTTCAGCTCGAAAACTTTGCACTCGTATAATCTGACAAGAGGTTAAAACTAAAATCTCCAAAAAAAAAAATTCGAAACAATAACAATGAAGAAACTGGGATTAAAAATTTTAAATCGTCTTAATTCTTCGAAACATGAAATAAAAATAATCTCATCACCCTAGAAGGATATTTCCGTGAAAAATGAGTAGGGAGGTGAATATTGAAAATATTTTCAAAGTTAAGCTACAACAGCCTAGATCTGATTGGGCAGAGAAGGGTTGGGAGAGGGGATGAGCTCATTTTTTTTCGGAATTAAAGACAATTGTGATGTAATTCTCAATACAAAGAAGTTACTATTTTCACAAGAGCTAGCTTGCGTACTTGAGCGAGTATTTTCATAAAAATTTTAAATTAAATAAACTAAACGATAAAAAAAAAAAGATAGCAAGCTTCACTATCGCCAAAAGAACGTTTTTAAACATCATTTTCTTCTAAATGATGTAAATTGAAATTCGATAGACTTTGCTTGAATGGTTGGTATTTTTTTTATCAATATTATTTTTATTTTTTCAACATGTGTTCATATTATGCTTTTGAAAGAAGTTAAAAGTAAATAACGCAGTTTTTTAAATATACTTGTGTGATATTTTTCATAAGCAATTTTTTTTTTTGGAACCAATTTATTTTATAGTTTTTGATAAAAATGGTAAAGTCTATTATTTTCAACAATTTGTAAACAACAAACAATAAACACAATTTTCCTATTAAATATGAAGTAATCTTGTTTCTTTGCATTTATTTCATTTTTTTAAACTATTAATTTTCAATTTTTTCAATTTTTTCAATTTTTCATAACAGTTAGGTTTATTTCTTATAATTCACAATTCTTTTCTAACATAATTTTCTTTTATAATGAATTTTCAACTTTCATTAAATTTTTTTTGTCATTAATATATTTTTTACTACCAATTTTAATTTTTTTGACAGATTTTTTTCATTTTCAATTTGAATTTTTTCAAACAATTCTACATTGACATTAATATTTTTTGTTACAATCGATTTTTACTTTTTTTTTCTCAATACATTTTCTTATGGTTATTTTAACTTTTTTTTTTTAAATTTATTGTCAACTTCATATTTTCAATGAATATTTTTTGCTTGTCAATTTTTTTTTTCAATTTTACATTCTTTGCTTTAATTTATTATTATTACGATTTTATTACTTTTTAATTGAGTATTTTCATTCAGGGACGTACCGAAAGAGGGGGGAGGGGGAGCTTCCCCCCTTGGCTTTTGGAAAGTTGGTAAATTTGGAGTTTTAGCGTAAAGTTGGTAAACTTGACCACTTGCGCAGTATTATTACAGCTATTTTTAAATTTTTTGAAGACTAACAAGACTGTGACATCGTATCTATCTATTTGACATCTTATTTTCGTGGAGCAAAAAAAAAAAAAATTAACAGTTGGCAAAATTTCATGGTATTAGTTGGCAATTTTTGGGTTTCTTCCCCCCCCCCCACCCTGAAGAAAGTCCTCGGTACGCCCCTGTTTTCATTTTTTAATAATATATATAGTTTTTTTTTTTTTTTTTTCATTAATAATTTTCCCTTTTAATTTTTCTAGGAATAAGTATTATAATAAAAAAAAATAATAAAATAACTCTAATTTAAAAAAAAATGATTAACTGATAATCAATAATCAAAGAAAAAAAATTAAAAACTCGTTTATGTAAGCACAGCTCAATTAATATTAACCAAAAGTACAAGCTAGGAGAAGGCAGGCTCCATGTTCTAACCTACTAGCCCAGAGCACAACTTACTAGCTGAACCATTTGACTTGGCAACTACGCATCAGCTGTTCGCAGTGGTCTCACATTTCCGCAATAAACTTATAATAAATCACACTACACATGTAACTTTCAAATAAGACTCAATAAGTTGAAATCAGGATGTGCACTTAGGCAGCGAATTGACTCAATTTTTGACGAATATCGACGAATCGTGAATCGATTTCTTTCAATGAATAGTACGATTCGAAACTCGAACTGCTCGCCTTTACTCTTTGACTATACACTGTGTCTAACTTATTTTTACACCCCAAGCGCCAAATTCTCTTCATCCATGAAAAGTATTCGTTATTACATTTCTTTTCATTTCTTTTTATGGAATCAAGAAATTAATATATAAATAATTGTTTATTTATGATTTCAATCCATAGTGTGCAAGATTATGAATAATTTTAAACATTCGACGTTTCATTCCAGTTAATTTTGCGACACTGATTTTGGAAGAAATGAATTCAAATCAATCAAATAACTAGTAAAAAATTATTTACATCATAAAATTGGAGTTACCGAAGTCTTAAATTATTCATTTTGCCGTATTGAAGTTAAACAAAACGAAATAGGTGATATTTTTTTTAAGAAAGGGAATTTCGCGCTCGAGTGTGTTAAAATCAGTTAGACACAGTGTATATGTGTAACGGTATAAAGTCAAAGCTTTTACTCTTGTTGTCTTCCTGAAACTTAAACTGAACCAGCCTATCTGCCAGCTTCATTTTGTGTTTTCTGGTCTTCAGATATTTTCTCAAACAATATTCACAGTGTTGAGTGTTTTCTTTTAAATTTTAATTAATTAAATATCAACGGAAAACGGTCAACCCTGTTGTTAAACCAAAAGAGAAGTTAATTAATAACTTGTTAAATGTTCATATCCAATCAGCTATTTGATATTAAAAAAACACTTAAGAAGTTCAATTTGACACAAATGTAGTATTTCTTGCCATGAAATAATCATGCGAACGCATATTTCTCAAATTATAACTATTTGAGGGTCCTCAAATTATCTTCAAATTTTGTAAATCCGCCATTTTGGATCCATTTTGACTCAAATTTAAGTGGTTATATTCTGGTCACAAACTAATCCTACACACAAAGTTTGACCATTCTAGGCCGATTTGGTGATGAGATATGGAAGATTCATGAAATTTCCTGCAGCAATTTCCCCTCTAAAAGCCGTTTTTTGCTCTAACTCCCCTCCAAAATCACTGAAGAAGCTAAAATCAAAATACGTTTGTCACTTGGGCTCATTTTATCATATGACACAGCAATAAAAAATTTTCGACCCCTCCTGTACCCCCACCACTATTTTAGGTTGGTAACCCCGCCTTCCCCCTCCAACATCATGTATGGAAGTGAATTCGGGATATAGTATACAACTTATCCCCAATAACCATATGAATTCATATTAATTACATTTTTACCAACTTGAGGCTCCTCAAGCTCTACTCAAAATTTTGATAATCCGCCATTTTGAATCCATTTTGATCCAAATTCAAGAGGTCATATTGTGGTCACCAACTAACCTCACACACAAAATTTGACCACTTTAACTTGATTTGGTGGGGAGATATGGAAGATTCAAGAAATTTCATGACTCAAAACTTCCTCAAAAAGCCGTTTTTTGATCTAACTCCTCTCAATATGCACTCAAGAAGCTGAAATTTGGATATGTTAGTATCCGTGACTCACTCTTTCATATGAAATCAAAAACAAAAAATTTGAGCTATTTGCCCTTCTCCAGCCCCCCTCAAAATTTGAGTGATCCGCCATTTTGAAATTTATCGAAAAAAAAAAAAACTATTTTTGCGTATTTGCAAGAAGAGTTCCTCACCGAATTTTGAGCGAATTTTATCCACACCAGCCTGCGCAAAGTGAGTGACACAAAAAACGCAATTTTCTCAAAAACCGGTTTTTGCTAACTCGCCTCAAATGCACTTAGGAAGCTGAAATTTAAATATGTTGGTGTCCGTGACTCACTCTTTCATATGAGATCAAGAACGAAAAATTTGAGCTATTTCCCTCTTCTCCAGCCCCCCTCAAAATTTGAGTGATCCGCCATTTTGAAAGTTTTCGAAAAAACAAAAAAAATACTTCTGCGCATTTTCAAGAAGAGTTCCTCACCAAATTTTGAGCGAATTTTATGAATACTCGCCGGCGCTACGCGTGGGAGAGAAAAAAAATATATATATATACCAAAAAGTTGGACATTTGCCAGATGATTACAAATGGTCTGAAACGCAAAGATTTGAAGACCCCACCCTCCCCCGACCTTCCCTTCCCAAATCAGGTAGGCTGTAATAGCTATCGTTTTGTTAAAAACTCAGCTAAAAAAAAAAAGGAATAGCGAATCGAAAAATTACAAATCGATTCGTCGATTCGTTCAGATGAATCTAAATCGTGAATCGATTCTAATGAAAGTCTACGAATCATGAATCGCATATCATTTTGTAGAGAACTCAATCGAATTGCTAATTGAGGAGTCGATTCGATTTACTAACAAATTTGTCCATACTTGGTTGAAATTAAGCAATATCAATGTATCGAATTTTCAAATAGGTACCTACTCTTAGAACCAATAACTTTCAAGTAGATATATTAAATTTATGTTATTCCTTTCTTCACGGTTTCCATCTTTTCCATGGGTGTATAAACATATTAAATCGAACAAAGTTGAATGATTTCCAACCACAGATATGAAATCAATTCATTACATTATCTTCAAAAAAAAAAAAAAAAAAAGACAGCGGGTAGCGGAATTCCAGCTGAATTAACGATTAATCCAATCATCTCTCGGCCTTCAGAACTAGCCTGAAAAACATTACTTGCTTCGATGAACTTACAAATTAGAAAATAACTTTCAAAAAACTTTACGCTGTAACCGAAGAAATGTATCCGCAGATAACTGCAAAAACACCAAAACAAACTTGCTAGATATGTTCGAAAACATCAAAATACCACAAAATCTCATTTCCAAAAGATCAAAACTAAAGCAATAATTTGTGTAGTGAGATGGTAAATAAGCTACGCGATCTGTATTCCTCACTTCGTTATTTCCGCCAACGAACTCGTTCTCTTTTTCAGACAGGTACACACTATACAGTGGGAAATGATAACATCCAAAAAAACAAGTATATAGATTTATCCATCGAATATTTTCGGAAATTATAGGTAGCAATCAGAAGATGAAAATGATTTAGATTCTGTTTCACAACTTGTCATGTTTTTTTGATGAGAAAATGGATGATGTATCGAATATACCCAACGGTTCTTATTTAGGTTCACTTTGAAGTCAAGTATGGTAACTTGAGCTCGAACGAAAAATCGATTTGCCTGTGAAAAAACTTTTAAAAAAACACCCAAACAGCGATGTTTAGTCAAGTGAATTTAACTTCAGATTTGCGGAATTTAAATTTCAGCTGCTTTGAGTTTAGCGCTTAAGCTTGAATATATTAAGATTTCGGATGTTAATGAACTACGCGTTAGTTAATCTATATCAATATCGCGTAGGTACTGAAGTTTACTTTGGACAAAGGGTTAAATGTAAATTTCACAACAACTAAGCTAGAAATTCGAAATAAGGCGTAGCTTCTAATTAATATGGCCCCTACTGAATTTCTTTTGGAAAAAGCATTACTATAAAAACATTTTACCAACACTTCACCAGTTACATATTTTCTGAATTCGATCGCACTTAAAATTCACCGAACCAGGGTCACGATGAGGAATCGAAATCTTTCATCGTTGGTGTAACAAGCTTCGTAAAAATTTCAAGCGTTGAGGTAAGCCTAGAGGGAGGCAAACCCTTCATTGGCTTCTGACATTCAGCTCAGGCAGGAAGACTCCAACTGAAAAAGTAGTGCAGCAAAAAAATAATCCACGAAGAGTATCTACCAAATAATGAATCTTATGTATTTTTCAGTTTCGATAGATAGAGAGGCTGAATTAAATCCTCTTGAAAAAGAAGGTGTATTTCCCCAGCACCCCCTCACCTCTGGAGTTTTCAAATGAAATTTAGTCCATTTGTTTGTGCTACGTTTGTGCTGGTTTGTGCCGCAAACCCCATTGTTTGCGCTACTCTCCTTCCCGAGGTATACCAAAAACAATTTGAGGTGCTGGGGAAATGTTCGCAACCCCACCTCCGACACCGGGGTTGAAACGAATTGTTTTTTAATACCTCGGAAAGGAGAGTAGTACAAACAGGGACGTACCGAAAGGGGGGGAGCTTCCCCCCTGGCTTTTGAAAAGTTGGTAAATTTGGAGTTTTAGCGTAAAGTTGGTAAATTTGACCACTTGTGCAGTATTATTACAGCTATTTTTACATCATTTTTTGAAAACTAACAAGAAGACTGTGACATCTTATTTAACGAGCAAAAAAAAAAAAAAAAAAAAGGTCAACAGTTGGTAAAATTTCATGGTATAAGTTGGCAATTTCTGGTTTTCTCCCCCCCCCCTTGAAAAATGTTCTCGGTACGCCCCTGAGTACAAAGGACGGGTTTTGTAGCACAAACCAGCACAAACAAATGTACTAGATTTGATTTGCAAATTCTGGAGTGGGAGTGCTGCAGAAATGCACAGTACAGCACAGCACAACGCAACAGAACAAAACCAAACAAAGCAAAACAAAACAAAACCGAACGAAACAGAAAAAAACACAAGAAAACAAAACAGAAAGAAAGGCAAACCTAGCCATAATAAACTTGATCTTTGTAGACACCCAATTAAACAAGATTGCTGGTACACATTTAACATTACGTTCATCGAGTTGTTTGAATGTGTTCTCACAAAGTTTTGCTGCCTGATCTCCTGGTTTACGTGACTTAAGTTTATTCTAGTCAAAATCTACTTCTTTAGCATATTAATCGATGACAAAGTTTGATAATATTATTGATGCACTAGGTATCATATCATTAATAAATTAACTGAATATTTTCCATTTTTAAAATTTAATTTCAAATATAAGCTTTAACAATAAAAATAATTATAAATCTATAATCATTATCAAATGGAAAAAATATTAATAGTTCAAGAAACTTAATAACATTAAAAATAAAATGAATGTAAATCCTTAAATAATGAATACGGATTTGAATTAATTAAATCTAAATTAATATTTAAATCTGAAGAATTATTAGATTTAAATAAATTTAAAAGACTCATCTCCCGCTATCCTTATCACCAAAAAATTTTTACAGATGCATCCAAAACCAGTCAAGGAGTGGGAAGCGGCATCGCAACCCAAGAAATGATTCTAATACGATATTCTCTTCCTATATCATTCTCAGTTTTATCAGCAGAATTGTTTTCAATTCAACTAGCACTTCATGAAATAGTCACACCTAACCCTCAAACCCGCTTCTTAATCCTTACTGATTCCATCAACTCACTTCATGCCTTAACTCAATATAAAAGTAATAATTTACACCCCATAGCCAATCAAATTCTTCATCTATCAACCACACACAAAAACTTCACTCTAGCTTGGCTTCCCGCCCATGTAAATATATCTGGCAACATCCTCGCCGACTTAGCCGCAAAACAATCCTCTACAATGTTCCCAATTCCAAATATTCCAATACCGTCTCAAGATCTTAACAAACATATCCAAATAGCTATCCACTCCACCTGGGAAACCACCTGGAGAAATACTTCCACAACTAACAAACTCCGGTCCATCCGAAATTCCACCTCACCTTTAACGTCACCTCAATCCTCGAGGAGGGAAGAGGTTATCCTAGCACGTCTCCGTCTAGGTCATACCCTCTTAACCCACTCCTACCTCCTGGATAGACAACCTCCGCCTATATGCGCGCAATGCCAAACCCAGCTCTCAGTCTCACACATCCTAACAATATGCCCTACATACTCAAACATCCGTTCTAGACTCCAACTCCCATCTACCCTATCCGATATCCTCAATAGCCACCAGACCAACCTCCTATTCACCTTCCTGAAACAGTCAAACCTTTACCACAGAATCTAAACACTCCATACCCGCAAACGTGCCTCTGGCCTTAGCGGCAGCACACGGCACAAAAAAAAAAAAAAAAATATATATTAATATGAATTATAATTAAAAAAATAAAATAAAAGGAAAAATAAAACGTATAATGAAAAATCGATAGTTAAAATTATGTCAATTTCAACTTATATTTAAAAAAAAATAAGAATACAGATTTAAATTAATTCAATCTAAATTATTATTTAAACCTAAAGGATTATTAGATAAGTACCATTTTTGGTGAAACTGAGTTATGACCATCATGGTATACATAGACAATATGTACAACATCCAAACCTATCAAAGTGTCGGATACCTACTTTCTAAGGGTTCAAAATGTAGTCTAAAGATAGCACCACCATCGAAATAACTGAATTTTTTTTAAATTTCTTTTTAATAATTTTTTGTGTTTTCAAAAAATAATAGTAATCATTATCTTTTGTCATTTTTTTGTTCATAATTTTGTATCGGAAGAAAAAAATATAAAAATAAAATACTTTTCCATGAATTTTTACCATTTATTTTTACGCAAAGTACATTTTTCAAAACAGAATTATTCGGCATCAAATAATCGGATCGACACAAATTTTGAACTGGCTGGTAGGGAATAGATGGAAGTTTTCTCTGAACTTTTATTTTTGTGATATGCAACTCCTCAGCCACCAAGGTAGGGGTACATAACTTAAAACGCAATTATCTCGAAAACATGTTTTTGGCACTTGGCATAGTATCAAAATGCTACCTTCAAAAGGTCTATTCTACGTACACGATTGCATACTGGTTTGCCTGCCAAATGATCATTTTCGTACATCTTTGATTCTCAAATACTACTCATCTGTTTCACTTGAAATTTGAAATATACTCCTATAATAAGAATTTGAGAAACTTCACAGAAGGTTTTTTTGATTAAGTGATAATTTGTTGAGAAAAAAGTAAAAATAAATTGGCTTTTGAGGAGGCCATATTTCACAGCTTATAACTTTTTTATAAATTGGAATTTGAATTTTTCGTTCTGAACAAATTAAAGAGCAGTGTCTTATCTTCTTCATCTTCAAATTTCAAAAGTTTTCATAAGAAACTCACGAAGAATTTTACTCACAAAAATGTCACTTTTTTAGCGTTATCAGTTTTGGTTCCCATATAGATAACATACAGTGCCTGCGAAGTTTGGTTATACTAAAAAAAAAACCGTGTATGTGAAATATACCCTTAATGCATAGGGATTTAAATTAATTAAATCTAAATTAATATTCAAATCTGAAGAATTATTAAATTTAAATAAATTTAAAATATTATCATGAATAATTAATAAAAATAAAATAAAAGGAAACATAAAATGAAAAATCGATTAATTAAAATTAAATTAATATTAACTTAATTCAAAAAGAAGGTATTAAGAATACGAAACAATGTATTATCAAGCGCACTCTATGTCACTGAGGAGTAAAAAGAAATACATAAAATTATATAGTACGTGTAATATAATTATAAATGAACAATCTCTTCCATAGGATAACTCAGGATAGAACGGAATGGGAAAGACTGGGTGAGGTCTTTGTCCTGTTGTGAAAACAGGACCTTTTTGAATACTTAGTTCCTAGTTTAAACTTAAGTATTATATAATTTTACAGATGTTTTGCTTTGTTTTTTTTTCACATCTTTGTAAATTGTATTTTAAAAAGAATAAAGCTTTATACGATGATATAACGAATTATTAGGTCAGGATTAATTTTCATTCCTCAATTCTCTTACATAATATATCCTATAGTTTAATCACCATCACAGTTATATTATCCGCGTTATTCTCACTCATATTTTCTTTTTCAATATATTTGCAAAGGTCTTCAGCTCCGTAGTAATCCTTATCCAAATTATTATTAATTATGTCAATAGCTTTTGTCTTGTCGATTTCTAATAATTCAGTCCTCGGCCATCCTCCATCAGAACCAAAAAGAATATATATCAAATTCGGTGTTAAAGTAAAATCTTTTACCTCAGCTTCATAGCTAACAATAGGATTTTCATAAGTGGCTTTATACTCGTAATCGCCAAGTGCTCGAGTGACGGCTAAATTTCCTTCATAGTTATGCATAGAAACTCTTCCATGTAGGATTACACCGTTTGCATTTAGGATTCTCTTCTCTTCTTCAGGCTAATGATACATAAAAATATATGTATATTTAATGTCTAAATATGAATTGACAAAGCATTATAGAATATGCATGTTTACTCTGTTTGTGAGGTCGAAATCTTTTGACAATTCTATTAAATTTCCATCATCATCACAACACATTTCGCCATGAGCATCTCCTAAATTAGCGACGTATAATTTACTGTTTTTTTCATCTATCAAGCCTATCAATGCTGTGCTTCCTGTAATTTAAGAGAATTATTAAATCGCACTCCTCTATAATTATTAAAGCAGATATAGGTAATGCCAAAATAAATCTCAATGCGAGATACAGTACAGTGTGCTTCAGTAGCGTAACTTGACATTCCTTCTGGGGGGAGACAGAAATCATAAGACAAAAATTTTTTATTATCAATTATTTACATAGTCGATCTCAGTGTTGGGTAAACTCTTTGAAAAGAGTCAACTCTTCGAATTTAACTCTTTTTGTGATTCATTTGAAAAAAAAGTTGACTCTGAATCATTAACTCTTTTTAACTCTCGATTCATTCGCAACTCTTTTTAACTCTTCATTCTAAAAATTTTTCAAGGCTGAAAAATACTCTCAAATTTTCTAGAATATTCTTGATTATGCGGTCGTTAGAATATTCTCTTATCACTAAGTATTTACAATGAGTTTTGCGATTTCAGATATTATTTTCAAGTGATGAAATAATCATTTCATTCTTATTTTTAAACGCCTGATTTTTTCATCTTTACCCCTTAAGAATAGATTTCTCGAAGCAGTTTGAGAAGATATTTGAATTAATTTTTTTTTAATACCTATCTAGTTGTGGTAATCAGTTATCAAATTAAAAAAATTTAATTACATAAAATTAAACAGAACTAAAAAAAAAAGCATGTAATAACTAGGGTGGGTCGATTTTCACTTTTTTTGGAAAATTCAGAATGTACCTAGTTCAATGGTTGCAAAATGATCCCAACAGAATGTAAAAAAAATTTCAGCCCTCTAGGTCAATATTTACCCCTCCCATAATTGAGTCAAAGTTTGTAAATAAGCAAATTTTTTCAAAAAATTTCAAAAAATTTTGTTAGACTTATTTAATTTTTTTTTTGCGTTTAAACATCATGTTTTGCCTTCCCAACTTCGAAAAAAAATTAAAATGCCAATTTTTCCTCCATCCAGGGGTTCCAAAAATACCTAAAATATGTGCTAAAATACCTTATTTTACCTGTTTTTCCATTTTATTTAATATCATTTATTAGCTCTTAATAATTAATTGATATTGTGTAAAAGATAGTAGCTGAGTACAATTATGTGGTATTCCTCAGTATTTAAGCTCAGACAATACATATATTGGTTCATTTTCACAATAAGGGGTCTCCAAAATGGTCATTGTATGAGTAATTACAATTTACCATTTCTACCTAGCTAAGAGTTACTTAATACTCATACTTACAATATTCAATGATTCAATTGGCAAATAATTGCACAGCTCTTTGCTTTATACCAGAACTCACCACGCGGAGGTGGCTGTGCATCGAGTTCCTCCGGCCAGCCGGGTAATAGGCAAGAACTTACCGAATTATTCAAATTTTGAAATCTTTCTTAAATTCGAAAGATGGCATCATCTAGAAATGAAAATAAGGAAACGGTTTGTAGCGGAATGAATATTTGGTGTGAAAAGGATTTAAAAATGTAAGAAAATCTAACCTGTCGCGATTTCAAACGAGATTTACTTCCTACTGTGACAGAGTGGGGGCGAACATCAGCTGTTAAGCAGCTCAACGCATATGACTGATGCACGTCTATCGGCTAGACGTTGGATAATTTAAATATACCTACGTATATAAATGAGTATTTGAAAATTTGTAGTTGATATAACAGTAAAGAGCTGCGCTATATTCGTCATTCAAAATTATGTTGTAAGAATGAGTATAAAATAGAGCTAAGTTATTGGCTATTTTGGGTACTTTTCAAATTGTAAAAATGAACCAATATATGTATTGTCTGAGCTTAAATACTGAGGAATACCACATAATTGTACTCAGCTACTATCTTTTACACAATATCAATTAATTATTAAGAGCTAATAAATGATATTAAATAAAATGGAAAAACAGGAAAAATAAGGTATTTTAGCACATATTTTAGGTATTTTTGGAACCCCTGGATAGAGGAAAAATTGACATTTTAATTTTTTTTCGAAGTTGGGAAGGCAAAACATGATGTTTAAACGCAAAAAAAAAATAAATAAGTCTAACAAAATTTTTTGAAATTTTTTGAAAAAATTTGCTTATTTACAAACTTTGACTCAATTATGGGAGGGGTAAATAATGACCTAGAGGGCTGAAATTTTTTTTACATTCTATTGGGATCATTTTGCAACCATTGAACTAGGTACATTCTTAATTTTCCAAAAAAAGTGAAAATCGACCCACCCTAATAATAACCTTTCAAAGACATCAAATTATAAAACATGAATCATCTCTTTTCTTTACCTATCTACTTCTATTTCAATGAGAAGAAATTTTATAAAATGAAAAAACAAAAAAAAAAAAAAATGAATAAAAGTAATAGTGAAATAAGAACAACATACCTATACTGCGTGACTACTTGATTAGAGCACCGCAAGCGCAAAAATCTTTCCCTGATAAAAATAAATTATATTTTTGAATGATATTAGCAAGAATAAATGGCAAAATAATATTTATTTAATGCTTAAAAGCGTTTATCAACGAAATTCAAAATTTTAATTTATATTTTTGTTGTTAAAAGCATATTATATGTTTTGAATTTTTTCACCTTTTAGCTTATTTTTTCACTTGGGTGCTCGAATCAAGTGGTTACCTAGTATTTTTATCATTTGTAAAAGGTACCTATTTTATATGAGCGTTATGTTAAAAAAATACCAGCCTACAAAATGAAAATATCTCTTTACCTATTGACTATACTATACTGAATGAACCGTGCTAGCAACAAGCAAATGCCAATCCAACAGCAATGATACATTACTCAGATTTTCTCAGAACACTCGTCTAAATGCACATGCACAAATTTGTTTCGGGGTAATAGTATGGCAATGAGACATCGATAGTCCTACCTGTAACTCGGTCCATCTAGTATGTAGTCAAAGTCTTTACCCAACCTATTTCGACGAGAAGATTGTATTATAGAAGTATAGAATTGCAAGTTGGTCAATTACAACACTTTCTGCAATTTTTTTTCTTTTTTTTTTTTTTTTAAGAAAAAAGAGTTGAGAAGACTCACAGAATAAAGCAACTCTTTGCCCAACACTGGTCGATCTCGATACCAATTAAGATCACAAATGGTTTCCAATTCGAAATAAAAAATTAATTTTCGAAGGGCCTCTGGGGGAGGGGGGTTGTACCCAAAACCCCTCCGTATTTACGCCACTGGTGTGCTTAATAAAGGAACCTTCCAGACCATGCGTCATCGATTTCAATAAGACAAAGTTCGATGGAAAGCACATCATCTACGAGTCTCAGTGTGAAAATTTCTGTAGCTAAACCTGATAACGATGGTACATAGGGGGGGGGGATGAGATAAAATATCAAAATAACGTTAGCAGCCATGCCTCATCACCGGAGCTGAGTGTTTAATTGGGGTTTGTTCAGGTTTGCAAATAATATTGCTAACCACTTCATGCCTAAAGGTCATACCCAATACCAAGTCTGAAAAACCCAACCATATCCCTTCCAAAAGCATTTAAGAAGTTGAATTCGAAACTATAGTATTTTTGCCATTCAAAAATGGCATGAACGCATATTTATCAAATTATAAGTACTTGAGGCTGCTCAAGCTCTACTCAAATTTTGATAATCCGTCATTTTGAATTTATTTTGCCAAAATTCAAGAGGTCATATTCTGATCACCAACTAAGCCCACGTATGAAATTTCATTTCTCTATGTCAATTTGATGAGAAGATATGGAAAATTCAAGAAATTTCATCATATTGCATGAAGTGAAAGAAAATTAAATATTTTCACTAGAAAACACCCTAAAACTGATTTTGAAAATGACACTTGGAGGAAGGGGTTAATTTTTTTGTAATATCTACCAAAAACTACTAGACCCATTATTCTGTTGACATTTCACGCCTCCAACTCACTTTGAAATTTATTCTATCGAAATAGAATAATCGATGATTCACAATCCAGGAAATTCCTCGTAAACGATTTTTGCTCCTTTCTAAAGTTTGCGGGTGAATGAAAAACGTTTTTTTTTTTTTCAAACATTAATCATGGAACATAGGAATGTATGTAGGAGGCTATGTACCTACGTTATAAAAAATTCTCTAGGTAAATGTAGTACTTTTGTACTATGTTTATAAAAAGAATTTCTAGATTTGAACACGTGCAAGATCATTTGGGCATACTACATTGGTAATAGAGTACGTATATATGTTTATTGCTTAATTATTCACTCACCGCTCTCTGCAATATGCTTTCTGCTTCTTTGTTTAAAAGGACTTTCGTAATAATATACAGCTTCAAGTTTTTTGTCGAATTTCTTTATTTCTGATATCAGAATCTCTTCATAATTTATATTATTTTCTTCATGTTGCAATATTTCTTGATGGATATTATTTAATAAATGGTTAGCTGCGCATTCCGCGACATACTTTACAAACGTGTAGTATTAGTAAGTAATAACTACTTGATTAAAAAATAAAATTAATGCTTCGATATCAAAAATACTCAGAGACTTACAGCACCACCATGACCATCATATACAGCGAACAAGGATATTTTTCTATCATCATATCTTCTCATATCATATTTGTCTTCCATGTACGATTTGTACTTTGTCTGATTAGCGCAGACTGCGATATTACCATCTTTAGCTAACTTTAACCTATTAGAAAATATTTTACATTGATAATACGTGTGCTAATGAAACAAAAAATTAAATATATAATTGATTTAAATTTAATATAAAAATAGGAATATCGTTGGTACATCATTCAACCTCAAATGATGTTAAAAGTATTTTGTCGCACCCGAAATCGACGTTCTTACACCTCTTCTGGAAACTGTATACACTCGTAGCCAGTGGAGGACTTGTAGCTCCTTGTAAAATTGGGTATTCAATGCCAAAGTACAAACCAACAAAATAAAGAAGTCATAGCCCCTTCTAAGATTTGTTTAGCCGTCCTCGAAATAAACGGCTCGCTACGGACTTGGTGTATAGCTCAGGATGAGCGCTAAGATTATATCTTACAAAGTCGATAGATTTAGCTAGTCTTATTTACCATGATTTGTCACAAAACGCTAATTTGCTTCCTGCATCACACTCAATGAATAGCGTATAAATTTACCCAATTCTCATAGATATCTGATAGATTTAAATATAGTATCGTTGAAGGGATCTGATACATCACTGATCAAAGATGTGGTTGGAGACATTGCATAATTTTCATCAGTGCGATAT
Source organism: Phenacoccus solenopsis (assembly GCA_009761765.1). Classification (NCBI taxonomy): domain Eukaryota; kingdom Metazoa; phylum Arthropoda; class Insecta; order Hemiptera; family Pseudococcidae; genus Phenacoccus; species Phenacoccus solenopsis. The sequence goes on from CM019755.1 coordinate 36,674,712, forward strand.
TCTTCATCGAAAAAATCAATGTCCTCACTGCCACCAGAAAGTATGTACTTATGTGAAAAAATTTTTACCCAAAGTTATATAGGTACCATGCATATTACTGCACTCTTAAAAATGAACAAAAAAACGGAGTAGGTTCATTTGTTCACTATACGAGTGCTGCGATCTGAGAGACACAAATCTGGTTGTTCTGAATTACACGGCGAGATATGGTTGAACTGATCATTACTTGTTATTTCAGTTACCAATCAGATGAGTCTCGTGGATAGCCACGAACCTAGCGATCATTTCTGAACTAATTACATTGCTGACTTTGCTGTTATGGGAGTGCACTAACTTGGCATCTATATAAGTTTGTTTTTACCATTTAAGAGTCTCTCGCCGCTTATTCATTACACTGAGAGTTGGGGACATAACGTATTTTAGTTTAGGGCTTCCGTAAGTTTATTTTTCACGCATTACTTTTTCGCCACCATTTCAAAACGTACAGTGAACATAAATCGGCCGCATTCAATATTATTCTTTGATATGCTTGTTTAAATTGTTCTAATATTTTCTACAATATTCGTACTTTGAAGAAATTACCATAATTTTAGTCATATACTTTTTTTAAAAGTTAAATTAAATTATTCTTGAGTTCGAATTTTAATATTTTACTTATTTCAATTTTATTAGCAATAATTTCAAGATTCAAATAATCTTTAACATAAGGTATTACCTAGCCCCTAGGTAATTTCAGTCAAATGTTTTTAGCTGAGTTTTCTATCACAACTTACCTAATTTAAGGATGGGAGGGTCGGAAGAGGTTGGGGTCTTTAAATCTATGCTTTCAGACCATTTGTAATCACCTAATAAATGTCCAAGTTTTTGGTGTATATCGGGTGACTACTTTATTCGAGCACCCAAGCGAAAAAATTAGCTAAAAAGTGAATACATTCAATGCATAACGTGTATTTTTGACAATGAAAGTATATCATTCAAATATACAATTCATTTTTATGAAGGAAAGATTTTTGAGCTTGTGGTGCTCGAATGAAGTAGTCACACCGTATACACATTTTCCCCTCCCCCGCGTGGCGCCGACGGGTATTCATGAAATTTGCTCAAACTGGATGAGAGACTCTACTTAGAAACGCGACAAACCTACTTCTTTGCTTTTTTGATAAAATTCAAAATGGTGGATTACAGAAATTTGGAGGGGAGCTGTACAAAGGGGAAATACCGCAAGTTTTTCGTTTTTCCTTTTATATAAACGAGTGAGTCACGAGAATCAACATATCAAAATTTCAGCTTCTTAAGTGCACTTGGAGGGGAGATAGAGGAAAAAAAGGATTTTTGAGGGAGTTATGAGTAATGAAATTTCTAGAATCTTCCATATATCCTCAACAAATCAATCTAAAAAGGTCAAACTTTGTATGTAGTTGATGGCCAAAATCATATGACTTCTTCAATTAAGGTCAAGATGGATCCAAAATGGCGGATCCTAACAATTTTAAGATAATTTGAGGAGCCTCAAGTAATTATAATTTGAGGAATATGTTTGCATATGATTATTACGTGGCAAGAAATACATACTAAATCTTTTGTTCGAAATTTAACTTCGTAAGTGGTTTTGGAAAGGACTGAGTTCGGGTTTTTACACTTAGTATTGGGCGTGGTCTACAGACATAAAGAGATTAGCAATATAATTTGCAAACCTGAAAAGCCCCAATTGAAAACTCGGCTCCAGTAACGCGGCACGGCTGCTTACATTTAAAAAACAATAAAATCGATGTTTAATTTTTTTGGGTAGGAGGGATGAGGTGAAGGGTAAAATCGACTTAGTGCGGCAATACGCTGTTCGTAGAGTGGAAAAATACTAGGGTCATTTAAAAAGTAAGTATAATGATGCTACCGCTCTCTATCCTGAAACGCTAGAAGTATAAAATTTTTACCACACAATCTCACAACATTTTCAAGTAGCTTGATGCAAAGAGTAATCAAATTGGACGTGTTTTGTATTTTTAATGACGTGTTAAAATGGAAATGCCGCTGAAAAGTGCGTCCAAATGTGAGCTGCCTTCGTGTTACATTTTTTGATCGCAAAAAATATAAATGCGACACTCGAGCGAGGCAATCACAGCGTGCAGGTCACCCAATGCGTTTAACATCATATAGGTCTACTCGCCCAGGAAGGACTCCGTTCGCCAACGCGTTACCATCTGAAGACTCATACATGCTACACCATATACACTACACAATCCTCGATCTGTCGCTTTTATATTTTCTGCGATCAAAGAAACGTATCACGGAACTCAACTCACATTTGGACCTTTGACTATATAGTATATAGACCGCTCGAACTGTAGAATCATAGTCAGCCAATATAATGCAACTAAATGGAGGTCGCATTTCTAAAAACGCGTCTGCGCATCACAATTGTGTCATTCGAAACGTCATATTTCTCCGTACGCTAGGAAGACAGGGTAAGGCGGGAGGCGTTTCAGGTAAGGAACATCAGTTCATACATGCGCAGATTCATTTTTGGAATTGCGACCTTCATTTATATGGACTGAATATCATAACATTGCACCAGGGCTGCAAAACCAAATGGAACCGGAACCAAACCGGAACCAAGAACCGATAAAACCGATAAAATTTTGGAACCGGAACTGGAACCAGAACCAATATCTTGAAATTGGTACTCAAGCTGGAACCGGAACCGGAACCGGAACCACAATTTTTACTACAGAACCGGAACCGGAACCAGAACCAATACGAAAATGTAGTGGTTCTGATTGTAGAGGAGTTTCATACTCTGCCATTGCC
>CM019755.1:37877616-38264241 GCA_009761765.1 Phenacoccus solenopsis
TAACATTGAAGGAGAAATTTTGGAGTATTTTAATTTTTTCTGTTTTTTTTTTTTTTTTTTTTTTTTTGGAAAATCAAATTACGAGATATAGTGATCAGTAGTTTGAAAATTTCTTAAATGTATCTAATATGAATTTTTCTCCCCCTCCCACCTGATGTAAACATTTTCCAAATTAATTACAAAATTCTGTCGTTGAAATTTTCTTAACAAATTTTATTAAGTTCTAGCTTTTTGGACTTCAGATATTATGCTCTATTGTTTCGAGATATGAGATGTCAATTCTTTCAGATTTTCATAGAGTCTAAAAAATTCTCCTTTGTGTTTGAAATATACTGTATTGTCAATTCCCTAATTTAGGTATTAAACGTTTATGAGAATTCTGAGAATTCTTGAAGACTCGAGAGGTGAATTATGACTGATTTGCTTCTTTCAGGGGTTCTCAGTTGAATTTTTTGCTCCAAAATCAGCGAAGTACTCGATATTTCTTTGAAAAAAAACCCAAGCATAAACTGAAGGGCAAAAAAAAAAGAAAAATATTCATTCTTGTAGTTATAGTAGGAGATTATTTTCTAAGATAAATTATTCGAAAAATTATCATACACAGCAGCGATGCGATAGGCGTATTTGGTCGTCTTCGAGGCTCAAAAATAGAACGTCTTAAGTGATTCGTAAAACGTCGCTAATAAAATAGGAAAACATACCCGTACGAGTGGAAGCCGCCATTACGCATGAGTGAGAGTATATAGGATGGCGGGCGAGAAACTCGGACCGTATTCCTATTTCATACTCGTTTCGCGTACGCGGGTATGTACGCGCGCGCACTCGCCTTATGCCTATCGGAAGCGTGGACATTTGAGAAAATTAACGTTACCAGAGTACCAGAGTCGTGGTTTTTAATGAGTGTCACCGTGTTTACGCGTGTGTCGTGAATACATAGCGAAAGGGATTCGATGCGGTAGGACGAATGTACACAGTGGTCGGTTATTTTTAGTCGATAAATGTGGAGAATTTTCTAATTTCGTCGACTTTTCGGTCGTCATAGGTGGAAGATACGCGGTGCGAGAGACTTGGTTGAATGTTCGATGAGAAGGGCTTATCTTGGTTCGTCGAACGTATCGACGTAGAATTTCGTAATGTTTACTTTTCAGACGACGTGAAAAGTATGTTTTCCTCGATGATAAGAGTTGGAAATGAATGACGAATTTTCGTCCCGTATGTGGTGCTGCGGTGTCGATGAGTGGAGTGGTTGCGAGGTGGAAGAGAAAATCTGGAATTTATTCGATGAAAAATCTTACTGTTGCAGCTTACCTCATTTGAAATAGAGGGTTAGTTGGAAATGAAGAAAGGATGGAAAAGCTCGTATTTCGAAAGGATATTCGCTGTATTTGTCGTGTACGCTCAGATTGAGAATCTCGAGTAAAAATCATACAACACGTTTTACTTCTATTGAAAGTCGGACTGTTGAGCTGCTGTTGGAGATAGGGTAGAGATGATTTAATAAAAATTTTAAAAAATGCAAACAAATTTATGTTTAAAAGAAATTACCTATTTTTCAAATTTTTCTCATTTTTAGATGTTCATTTTTTCAATTTTTAATATAATGTATTTTGATTTTTAATTATTTTTTAGATTGAATTTTCATGATTTTTGAGTATTTCTATATTTTTTGGATTTTATTAATTTTTGAAAATTTTTGTTTTTCAAATTTCTTCACTTTTGGAAATGTGAATTTTTTTCATATTTTTAATGTTGACATTCTTATTTTTTTAATTTTTTAACATTTCTTGGTTTTTTTTATCGATTTTTATTATTTTCATTATTTTTGAATATTTTTCAATTTTCGAATATTCTACATAACAAAGATGTTCGGATTTTTTGGCCATTTCGAGTCCTTTCAGAAAGTCCATATTTTGAACAGATTGCCCTCCTTTGGCCCTTCCTCGTTGTGACTAATAATGTGTATTTTTATTTTTCATCGAAAACATCACACATAATTCATGGATGTTGACACCATCTACAGCGAAGAAAGATTGTAGAGAGTTCATACGAAGCTGCGAGCTGAAAATAGGCGTTCTCAATGATTCAGCCAAATTGTCAACTTTGAAAATATTCGTGAAAAATATCGAACCCATCCCATGTCTCTTAACGTTTAGATTTTAAGATTAAATCAATGTAATTTCGAACCTAATGTTCATATTCGTAAAATTGAAAAATTAACTTTTTTCGAATTTAGAAGGCAAAATGTGATGAAGCAATTGAAACGTGCTATGATGAAACTGAATTGAAATCAAAATAACTCAATATTTTGTAGCGTAAAATTGGATTTTGGAAATTGCTCTTCTGTAGGATATTTAACGTCTTTTCGACGACGAATTCAGTTTTTCTCGCTGGTGTTAATTTTTGATTAGATAGCTGCATGCAACGACGTATTTAAAGTTATACCTATAGCGTACTACGCAGTGAGCAGAACAAAATGATCAGATGACATTTTTGCCTAATTGCATACTTGAAGGGGATACATGGTATTAGGAGTAAAGCTTTAATATGGCCTTTCAGTTTTGTGAATGTACAAAAGTTTTTAAAGGTTTTTTTTTTTACTTTTACCATCGAGTACTATCTAATATTATGAGAAAAATTATTCTAAAAATGAGCATTTTTTTTACACTGCATACCGGGAAAACTGGTATATAGCACTTTTTTTCAGTTTCTTCTTGTTGACGTTTGAAGCTGGTATTTAATACTTGAGAAAAATGTTTGAAAAGTGAGCATTTTTTTTTATACACTGTACACTCCTCGAGTACTGTGTGATATGTGAGAAAAATTTGCAGAAAATGATACATTTTTTTGCAGTGCATACTAGACAGATACTATCTAATTATGAAAAAAATATTTTTTTTACACTGCATACTGGGCAAACCGGTAAATGTTGGAAGATTTTCAGAAAAATCAGCATTTTTTTTACACTGCATATTAGGCAAATGGGTACATTTTACAGTCATCGAGTACTTTGTGATATATGAGAATGTTTTGCAAAAATGTATATATTTTTTGCATCGTATACTAGGCAAATATGTATCATCTAAAATATAAAAAATTGAATTTTTTACAATGCATACTAGGCAAACCGGTACACTTCAGAAGGATTTTCAGCAAATAACATTTTTTATACTGCATTCAAGCCAAACACTATGTAATATATGAAAAAAATAGTTTTTTTCCACACTGCATGCTAGACAAATGCTATCTAATATGTGAAGAAAAGGAGTATCTTTTTAAATTGCATACTGCATAGGTACTAGGCCAACTGGTACACTTCATTTCCCCTTAGGGAAGATTTCGGGTACTAATTTTTAAACAAAAAGTTTTTTTTACACTGCATACTAGGCAGATCCGAATTGAAATATGAAAAAATGCGTATTTCTTTTATACTGCATACAAGGCAGAACGGTACATTTCAGAAGGATTTTCCGAAAATAAGCATTTTTTTACACTGCATTCGAGCCAAACACTACATCATATAATATAAAAAATTGTTTTTTTGCACTACACACGAGGCAAACACTATTTAGTGTATGGAAATGATGTTTTTTATACTGCATACCAGGCAAACTGGTTCATTGCATTTCCCCTTGGTGAAGTTTTTGAGTACTAATTTCTCAAGAAATGAGTTATTTTTACACTGCATACTAGGCAGATACGATTTGAAATACGAAAAAATACGTATTTCTTTTATACTGTGTATGGGGCAAGCCGGTGCGTTTTAGATTTTTTACACTGCATTCGAGCCATTTACACTGCATATGTGGCAAGCCGTGCATTTCAGAAGAATTTTCAGAAGATGATTTTTTTACACTGCATTCGAGCCAAACACTATGTGATATATGAAAAAAATATTTTTATTGCACTGCATGCGAGGCAACCCATATGCGATATATGAAAATAATGATTTTTTTTACACTGCATACTGGACAGATCCGATTTGAAGTATGAAAAATGCGTATTTCTTTTACACTGCATATGTGGCAAGCCGGTGCATTTCAGAAGAATTTTCAGATGATTTTTTACACTGCATTCGAGCCAAACACTATCTGATATATGAAAAAAGTATTTTTATTGCACTGCATGCGAGGCAACCCATATACGATATATGAAAATAATGATTTTTTTTACACTGTATACTAGGCAGACTGGTTCATTTCATTTCCTCCTTGTGAAATTTTCGGGTACTAGTTATCTATTGAATGAGAAAATTTTCAAAAAATCCATTTTTTCACACTGCATACTGGACAGATCCGATTTGAAGTATGAAAAATGCGTATTTCTTCTACACTGCATATGTGGCAAGCTGGTGCATTTCAGAAGAATTTTCAGAAGATGATTTTTTTACACTGCATTCGAGCCAAACACTATGTGATATATGAAAAAAATATTTTTATTGCACTGCATGCGAGGCAACCCATATACGATATATGAAAATAATGATTTTTTTTACACTGCATACTAGGCAGACTGGTTCATTTCATTTCCTCCTAGTGAAATTTTCGGGTACTAGTTACCTATTGAATGAGAAAATTTTTCGAAAAATCCAATTTTTTTTACACTGCGTATTTGGCAAACGACTACATTTCTTTTGCTCGCAGTTTCTTTAGATTTGAACCTTTCGGTTTATTCATCAAAGAAATTTTTGTTGTACTCGTTTTGTATTGTTTATGGGCAAAATATCACCCATTACACTAGGTACACAGTACACACTACACACTGTATGATAGATTTACTTTGCATTTTGTTTTGTTTTGTTGTTTTTTTGATTTTTTTTTAATTATTAATTAATCAATCGAACTGCGTTTGTTGAAATTCGTCGAATGTGGTAATGCGGCCTGCGCGATTCGTTCGAGAAGGAGTTGTAAACAAACGACGATAATTATCGGCATAAAGAGAGCTTTCTCTTTCGCGACACGTCGGATTTTGTCGTATACGTGTGGCGCGCTGACGACCGATATGGTAGCACTGTAAGGCACGAATGGCGAATAACCGAATACCCCTATTTCGGGCTAGCTGGGCGCGTCGCTCTGCGTAATACCATTTTAACGGTCAATTAATTAAACGATTAGGAAAGACGATCACGTGTACGCAGTGGTTGAAAGAAGTGAAAAAATTTTTCATGCTATCCGCAAAAAAGGCGCAAGAAAGGGTATCGCCGGATTAAGCAACGACGATGCGGAATAACGGGTCGCGATCGCGTAATTATATTTAGCGCCTTTCGAAGGATTCGCTTGGTTCCCATCGCCATTGTGTAAGCGGCGTACGCGCACACGCATCGAATACAGCAGGGCGAGGCGACCTCGACGCATATGGCGGAATTAAGGGCGATTCCGCGACGCCGGTGTGAGGTGCGGTGAATTCGAACCCCGCCAGGGATGGCGTACGAGGGTAACGTCGTGCGGTCCGAACGGTTTGGCCGAAAATCGCGAACGTGTCGGAGATACGAGCGAATTAGGCGTTCGAGCGACTAGTTTATGGCTCCCTGGATGCGGAGAAAGAAACGAGTATGGTTGTTGTAGATGGAATAATTTGACTAATGAAAGGAGTTCTGTGGAAACAGGTTATTTGCTGTCGGGGTTTGTGCGCGTAGATGCGATGCCTGTTGAGCCGGAGTACTCGACGGTACACCGGTTCGAGTGCGAGCGTGATTTGCCCCATTATACGGATCACCGGTGTATGGTTCTAGGCCGTCGGCCCGTTGCCGCCGCCGATGCTGCGTCGTGTGTGGATAGCTTACCATATGCGGAATGTTGTACTTTCGAAACCGTTTGGCCAAATTTTTTCGAAACTTTCTCCGGCGCTGGCGCCGCGACTAGATGCTGAGCGGTCGCAGAATGGAGCGACCGGCAGTGAGGAAGTGTTGGAGTTTTCTGCGTGACGAAGGGAATTCGGAGATTAGAATACGATACGAGGAGTGAGAAACGAGATCGCGTGTCGGCTGTTGGTAAATGTAACGAAGTGGAGAGTCGGAATGTGATTGGAAAAGCCACATGCTTCAAGATGGTGGTTGTTTGGTGTGGAAAATGAGATATTAGTGAATTTATCGATTTATTAGAGTATAATCGAAGATGAAATATTCATTTGTGAAATTAAAAATACGAAATTCAATATTTTATAAAATTCATTGAAAGCTTATGCGTGAGCTCGAGTCTTGAAAAATTTATCAGATGGATCTGGATGCCAAAGAATCTCAGTTCATTCGCAGGAATGTTACGATTGATAGATTATGTTTGCCATGTATTAAATGAGCTTTGAAATGTGGATTATTTGAGCATGAGTGTATGATGATCCGTGGAGGGGAGAAGGGGGAATTGGAAAATAATTTAGATAGATCTGAAGTGAAATTCACATTTCTTCAGTTTTAATAATTATTTATTATTCCTACATTTTATATGGATAATAGTAGGAATAAATGAGTAAAAAATAAACCTATGCGCAAAAATTAGTTTTTGATTTAAAAAGTTCGATTTTTTTTTTTTTAAGATAGAATATTACTTAACATTTTATTATTTAAAACTTTTTTTTTTTTGATGAAATTAATGGAATATTTTATCATGTTGAATTTATTTTAATATTTTAATAATTTTTTTTCCTTCATAATTGTTTGCTAAACTTTTGTAAAACAGCACCAAAATGTTTGAAGTGTAAAAAAAAAAATGAATAATTAAAAAGTAAATATTTACATAGTTGTCAAATAACAATTAATAAGCTAATAATACCAGTAGTTTTAAGAAGAAGGGACCTTACTGACTTCATTATGGGGAAAGGGAAGGGGAGTAAGGAGGTGAAAATTACCTCATTTCGTGCACTCTGCTAGATTCTTAGGTCTTAAATTGATGGAAGGGAAAGGGGGGCGGTAACCAATAGAAATGAAAATATCAGTTTTCGCACTCGTTTACACATTTTTGTTTAAGATTCGAATTATTTTGCTAAATTCATCAGTTTTTTATTTCATCTTGAAAATATGAGCAATTTGCTTGCTGGTTTTTTTATCATTAAATTAATGTTTCTTCATTTTTTGGGTAGTAAATTTTTTTTATTGTTCTATATTCAAGAAGAAAATTTTTGAAAATTTTATTGAAAATTATTTCTCAATTTTATGACTATTTTCAATTTTTTTTATTCATTTGTTAGGAGAATAAAATTCACTATACTCCACAATTTAAGATATCCAAAATAAAAACGCCTCTAGCCACAGAGCTGTACACGGCGTCAAAAAAAAAAAAAATTGAGGAATCCATTTTTTTGAAATATTCGAATTTTTCCTTAGATTTTTTTGTTTTTTGATTTCAAAGTGTCGGAATTTTTAGAATTTTTCAAACGAGAAATAGGTTAAATTTGCTTTTCAGTCATGAGATAAATTTCGATAATTTTGTCCAAATTTTAATTTTTTCTCATTTTTTTTTCGGTCGTGAATTTGTTTTTGAAATTAAAAAGAAAACATTATTCGTGTTGTAATCATAAGGCATAGTTAAGATTTGAATTTTTTTTGTGTCTTTTTTTTTGAGGTGTAAAAATATTGTTAATTAATCTACTCAATGTTCACTAATTTTTTGGTGCTGTTGAGTTTTTTTTTTAAATATTTTTTCATTCCTCATTCGGAATTCGAAGTGAGTACACTACGCAAAAATTTTCAAAACTTGAAAAAATTATGAAATTCGCTTTTTAATGGTGAAATTGATTTTCATAAAATTTTAATTATTCATTTTCTTGTTAGGCATAAAATTACTTTTTGTCGAATTATTTCTTTTTTTTTTCAAAGCGTGATTTTTTTTATTTATTAATATTATGGAATTATTTTTAATGTTTATTTTAGCTTGAATTTTCTTTTTTTTTTTTTTTTTTTTTTTTTCAGTGAACCGTAGTCGGAACTTTCTCCGTACGGCAAGTTTATTGCTTAATATTTGGGTCACATAAATAGGACACAATGTGTCTCCCAGGGGTGTGATGAGGCATGGGGGAGACCCAGGGCAGATTTTAACCTCATCGGCTTCTCATCATACCTCGAAGTCCCCCTCCCCCATCCCCACCAACAGCCCGGGGAGGAAGCTTGGATTTTAAGGAAGTCCTTTTTCGAACTAAAAAATATTCGTTTATTGGTTCATTATATTTTTACTATTTTTTCGCCTATTTTATGTTAGATTTTTGTATTTTTTCATTTATCATCATAGAAAAAGCAAAATTTGATTTCCTGGTTCCATTCTTTATTCATTTTTTTTTTTTTTTTTTTTTTTTAATTTCTTATTTGAAGAGTTGCAAAATTTTCCCATTTTTTTGACTTGTAATAACTTGAACAAATTAATCGAGTTTTTTTTTTTTTTTTTTTATTTTTTTGTGGCGTTTTTAACTGCCTTGGTTATCACGCCACCTCTAGCTAAGGGATTTTTTTGTTTTTGTTAATTTTTCAAATTTTTATTCAACTTTTTCAAAAATTGACGAAACAGTATTTTTTTTGGGGGGTTAAATATTTTTTTTACTGTTTATTCCTTTTTTTAGGAGTGTGGTACTTTTCTACATAAATGTATGTGAAGAAGATGAGTGAGTAATTCTTTCAGTACTCGATTTTGAAATTTCACTCATGCTTCGTTCCTGCATTGGAATGTTGGTCTCAAAATTCCACTTCAAACTTTCTTATGATTTCATTGTCACAAAAAAAAATGATTCAGATTCGAATTCTTCACTATGGAGTAATTTGTTTACCTCGATTTCGATGTTGAAAATTGGACACTGGTTTAGTCGAGATTTCAAAGTCATTCAAAATAGAGCAACTCCAGATCCTAGATTATGATAAAAGAGTGGCAAGTGAGGAAACAGTGGAACAAAATTTAGGTTTGCGAATTTGTATAAAAAGAGAATAAATGTGATTCTGATTTTCTATTTTTTTATTTATTTATTTATTTATTTTTTTTTTTATATACTGGTGTCTTTAATCGCAGAGATTATTAGGCCCGTGCTTACCTTGGATTTGGTTAATTGTAAACACTATTTGGGTAGGGTATTTTTCGATGATAATGATAATGCGGGGGGAAGGGTAGGGAAAAGGGAAGTATTAAGAGTATTCACCGTGCTCCTCTGAGTGATGCGAATTGGAAAGTATAGGTAGTTACTAGGAAGGATTTATTTCGTTTCCGCTCAGACTCGACTCCGTGCCCCCTCATACTGCTCCATTTAATCATCTGAATCGCAAATAGGTATTCAGATTACGGCGAACCGGTGTAAAATTACGCTTAATACGCAATCGTATCGAAGAGCGCGGACGAAAAGGAGAGGTATCCGCGATCATTTTTTATTTTTGGAATCGCACTTATTTCTGGAGCGAGCCCGCTTCGTTTGACGAAATCGGATACTGGACGCGCGTAGGAGCTGGATATCGAGAAGGAGGCGGCCGTTTCGGGTTTTTATTTAGGAACGGGCGCGTAATACGGGCGTTATAAGGATAAAAAAATTGTCACCTTGCCAGCGCGACGTGTTTGATGAGTTATCGATGACAGTTTTACGGAAAAAAGGGAAGAGGAGTCGACGAGGCGAATATTTTAAAAATAAATGCCGACGTTCGCGTGCCTGGTCGAGTTCTTTGTATCCTGTGTACGTGTTCCGGGGAGTCAGATTGGTGGAAATGGTTGAGGGTATGTGTTGGCGGGGTACGCGAATTTGACGAGATCTTCGAAGGGTTTACGTGGACGTAGTGCATATGGTGCCAAAGTATACCTGGTCGTTGGGTGACTAATGCGACGAAGAGAATGAGATTTGTTTTTCGCTCGGTCTCGTCTTCGGTGTGCTAGAAAAATAGGAGTAGATGGCAGCGGCGTTGGCAATTAGACGGAAATAGAATACGTTGACGACGCGACGAGGAGTTTTTTAGATGACGCGCATATGGTTACGCTTATAATACTCGGTACTACCGTTTACACGTTGCATCGGGCGCAGAAGGTAGACGACGGTTGTGTGTCGGACTGGGTGGCGGGTACTGGTATCGTGGGTATTCTACACTCCTTTCGTTTCGGCTTTCGGCGCTCCATTGACTCTGGAATGTCCTGCAGTGACGTCTGTAAGGTCGGGCATCTCTGCTCGTCTCGTGGAGTGCAGCTATGATCGATGCTACGGAGCGGTATGGTAGATTGGGCGACGGTGGACCCTAATTATGAGCGTGGTTTAGTACGAACTACGAATATACACGGATACGCTGGTTCGATAAATAATCGTAATGGCCTAATGGGTTCTCATCGACGGATAAGGAGTTATGTGACGTCAATACGGTTTTGCACGCGATGCCTTTTCAAAAGAAAATTTCGAAATCGTGGTAATTAAAATTTTAGATTTTGTACGCCAAAACAGTGGAAATTTCCCTCCCTCTCGTTAATCGCAATGTAACAATTAGATACACGGTGGCGAAGAATGATTTGTGCGGCGATGATAATCGACGTACACTTTGTAACAGTGCCAATACGTAGCCGGTGGACTCGTACGTAATGAAATTCGCCGTACGAGATAGGAAATATTAAATCGGCGATTTTATTTCGCCGACGAATAAAACAACTCGCGAAAAAGATTTATTACGAGTTGGCACCGAGGTTGCCCCTTCTTCGACTCTATTTAGAATATAGTGATTCACGGTTTCGCGAATTGCGTATGTTTTTAATTTGAATTTACGGTTATAGGCGAAAAAAAAAACGTCGAGTTTGAGGTCGTTATATGATGAGAACCCCTGCTGGTTCGAGGATTTTGTCGGAATACGGTGGCTGTGCCAAATAGTGGCGAAGTGGAGCTCGGAAAACGGGATTTAACGATGGTTTAGATTGTCGTATAGGGTTCGGGTTAATCTTACGGTTTACGGAAATAGCCGAAGTGATGGCGAGGGGGTATCAGTGATGCGAAAAAATTCCAGATTTTTATCTTCGAGACCAAAGTGAAATAGTTTTCCGTAGATGCTTTTTGGAGTTCTCATTGCATTTCGCGAATAATAACGGAAATAGCCGAGTGAATGAAAAATGTAAATTTCCATTTTGATGGCTTTCGTTGGCGAAACTATGTGTTTTTAAATTGACAATCTATGTATCCGAAGGTTTCCGAAGATGTACGGAAACACCCGAGTGTTTTATTGATGGTTTGTTTTGACCCGAAGTTGCGGCGCTTTTTTTACGAGTTAGTACGGTAACCCTGTGGGCTATTTATACCTTCGCCTGTGGACAACTCATCGTCTGTCTCTATCAGTTTCATTATAACTCGGTGGTTTGAGGTCATTTAGAGGTTAACGAGGTTGCCAAGTTGTAAGGTAATAGAAAGAAAAATGTTGATCCCTATATGAATGCATTTTACATACGGGTACGCTGGGCCGCGGCCGCCATATTGTCGTTTAAAATGGCCGTTCATTCAACTATTTCACCGTTAAGAGAGCAACTTGGTCTCAGTGGTGAGGTAACCGCTTGACGGGCTTTCAAAGGAATATTATGGTCGGTCGGCATTGGCGCTCGCAAATGTAACTGTTTCACTCGTAGTCATAGTGTATATGTGGTAATGTGGTATAAGGCTGAAGATTTTTGCACGAATTACGAAATAAATCCGAATGTTACCGGAAATCACCGAAGTTGGTTTTTTGGTCGATGCATATTTTCTATTATTTTTCGGATTACGAAAGTTGTGGAAGTGAGTTGAATTTACGCAGTTTGTATTAATTCGTGTTTTAACGGAAATGTACGAAAATGATCGAAGATACCCGAATGTAGTCGAATGACGAACTGTTACTTTCTAAATGGCGAGAGGTGAGAAACTGAGTTGAATTTATGCATTTCGTATTAATTCATGGTTACAACGGAAATGTACGAAAAGAATCGAAAATAGACGAATGTAGTCGAAATCGATATCATCGTACTGTCCACTTTGAGCATTTTAAATTGGAATTTCAGTATTTCAATTTTATTTTTATTGTTCGAATTTTAGTGCTCTGATGATGTCTTTTGTTACTTTTTGGCGTGCGTATGTGTTGTACTAATGTTAGGACCCCCCCCCCTTCCACCCATGAGTTTACTGCAGTGATACGAATATCGAAACTCTTTTATTATTTTGTGGAATAAATTTGAGTTAGTGACTTCCTATGCCTGAAAGGTCGTTTTTGTTGAAGTAACGAACATGACCGAATTTCGGCGGAAATAGTCGATCTTTGGAATTGTTTACGAAAACGAGCGAATTTTACCGAAAATGGCTGAAGTTTCAGCGTATTCGCGGAAGAGAAGCGCAATTTAAACGAGAATGATCTATACTGTATGTATTTACTTGAATGATGACATTTTACCAAGAACAATCGAATCTTGAAGGTAGCTACAAAAATAACAGAATGTTGAAGAGAATAATCGAACTTTGTATTCGTGAAAATGATAGAATCATGATGAAAATGACTCGAATTTGACGGTGTTTGTGAAAATGACCCAATTTTTTTGAAAATGGCAGACTCCCGAATACGACCGAATTTCATCGAAAACAGCCGAATCCACAATTTGTTCGCGAAAATGACCGAATTTTAGAAGTAATTATGAAAAAAATTTCGATTTCCTCAAAGGTAGTGAAATACTCAGTATGTCAGGATAGTGACCGAATTACGCCGGAAATAACCGAACGTTGAATGTATTTATGAAATTCACCGAATGGCACCGAAAATAGCCGAATCTCTTGATTTTGACCAAAATCGTAATATTCCTTCGAAAATATCCGAGCTTCAGAATTACTCTTGAAAAGGACCGATGATAACCGAATCTCGAACATTTTGATTGCAGTGACGAAAACGACCGAATTGCACCGAAAATGATCGAATTACCGATTTATTTACGAAAATGACCGAATTTCGCCAGACAAAACCGAATCTCGAATTTATCGGTGAAATTAGTAAACAACGGAATTCAAGCGAAAAGTGCCGAATCCCAAAAATGTTCCTAGAAATGGTCGAACTTCGTTCCAAATGCCCCGAAGTACTGATGAATACGAAATAATTCATTTTACTCGATTCCCAAAAACATCCTATCACATATTGAAAAGTTATTTTTAAGAATCGTGTTTTCAAAAAATTCGAAAACTTTTTTCCCTATCAAAATCGGCGTTTCACTAACCTTTGAACCGGTATCTAAGAAAACTCTCGTTATCGAGTTTAATTAGGTTTCTATTTCACGTTCGCATATTATTAACTCATAACAACACTATTAACGAAGTCGAAGAAGGAACTGATTAGGAAGAGTTGATTTCACGTTAGTGCGATTTTTCCCATATTTTTCTTCGTCGCAGATTTATCGAAATAAGGCCCTTACTTAATTCGCGATAACTTCAGGACGAATGAGATAGCCAAAGGTATGGGTCCACGTGATAAACGAAGTGCCCGTGCGAATTAGTCCGCCGCAATAGCACCTTCGAACTGTGAACGAAAGAGTAGACCGCACGTGTATTCGATGTAATTATGACGAAGTGCTTGTTTTTGGAAATATTTACCCGCGTGTGTACTTTCGCGAGCTAATCGGAAGGTAGATGGGAAGCGATTAGATAAAACTAGTCTTCGCGAGAGAAGGTTATTAAGGCGATCCTAAATCCGTAACGATGCCCATAACTCGTGCGTTGTTCAGACGAAGTCCGAACGCGACGCGTGTTTGGTATCGGGACTAAATGACGCGCGATCGAAAATGATTACGCGGTCGCCGAACGAATACGAAAAACTTCGATGGTGGGTGGTATTTGGCTTTTTAGGTGAATTTTTAACGAATAATCGAGCTATTACAGGCTACCTAAATGGAGCTTTCGGAGGGGGAATGGGGTCGTGGAGTTTTTTTTCACCCATCCGTATATTTTTCCTAAATGTGCGAAATGGATCCCAAAGGGCTTGTGACCAAAATTTGAGAAGACACTGAGAAGTTCCAAAGACCTCTTATTGAATAAATACGGACTTCGCAGTCTACATGATTATTGAAGAAGAGATGTATATACCATATCGCAAATGCAATCTCTCCTGCAATATTGGATGGGATAATGGGTACGAGGGGGGGGGGAGGGGATATCATCTTCAAAATATGGTCGGGTCGAACAATTGTTCGAAAATTTTTGATCACATTTTCATATGATTTGTTGTGCTCAGATAATGAACTTATACAAATAATTTAGCCTCCGAAGTGGACGAAGAGGGGAATGAGACAAAAAACAGATTTTGGTGAGGGAACTGAAAGGTGAAATTTCTTGAATCTTCCATATCAGTCTAGTAAATCCGCATTAAAAGCTGAAACTTCGTATGTTAGGTAAGGCAAAAATATGATTCTTTGAATAAGCGTCTAATTGGATCCAAAATGGCGTATGGGCAAAATTTGAGAAAAAAATGAAGAGCCTCGACAAGCTTACGTTCTATCTAAGGAGCTATAAAAACAGGTATAATGGAGCCGCCATCTTGGCTCATACTTAATGTAAACAACATGGTTTTGAATGGGGAAATTCTTCGTCTTTCTCCACTGATTGCTGGAGAACAGTGAGTCCGAAGAAATTTTTGATAACGATAATTTTTGTGGAGAATGTAAAGAGCTATCCAATGGTATATTAATATTTGATATTTGATGAAAATTTTCATATGAAAAAATTTCAATTTTTTCTTCCCTCTATTACAGATTATTAGTAAATTAAATTTCAATGATCAATATGTCAATGAAAAGCTCTTTACATCCTCTACAAAAAATGTTATTATCAACATTTCCCTGGAGCCACCGCTTTCGTGTTTTTTTAGTGTTTTACAAGCGGTAAAAAACGATCCAAGATGGCGGCTCCATTATACCTGTACTTATAGCCCCTTAGTTCTATC
Source organism: Phenacoccus solenopsis (assembly GCA_009761765.1). NCBI lineage: Eukaryota > Metazoa > Arthropoda > Insecta > Hemiptera > Pseudococcidae > Phenacoccus > Phenacoccus solenopsis. Next base: position 37,892,474 of record CM019755.1, read on the forward strand.
AATATGCACTGTATTAAGGGCTTCTACGAAGGCATATATACCTTAGCTCAAATTCACTCTCGCTGAGGATGTTGGAGGGGGTAGGGGGAGGAGAATTACCGTCTTCTAAATGTGGTGGCACTAAACAAAATAATCGAAAATTTTTAATCACGTTTTTTTACGGTAGAGTGAGCTCAAATACGATATCTTATTTATATAAAATTTACCCCTGAAAGTAAAGTTGGAGGGGAGTGGGGGGCATAACAACTTTCGGAGAGAAAATTAAATGAATCCCGAAATTCCTCGAATTGTCTGCTTCCTATTACGGTAAATCCTCATGAAATGTTCAGAATTCGTATGTAGAGTTACTTGTGGATGAGAATATAACTCTTTGAATGAAGGTCGAAACGGATCCAAAATGGCGGATAGTCAAAATTCGAGAAAAAATTGAGCAACCTTGAAGAGCCAGTATGGAATTATAGGCTTCGTAGTTCATCAATTGCTGGTGCGAAGATGTATGCTGCATCGCCAATCTGTTCACATTTGGAGTATTATGAGGGAGGGAGGGTGGTTATCATTCTCAAAATGTGATGGGAGTTAACAAATGATCGAAAATTTTCAATCACAATTTCATGTGATGGAGTTTGCTCAGATTACAAAATTTTAAGCTTCCTTGGTAAAATCGGGGGGGGGGGGCAATTGAAGCCAAAAAGTGCTGTGGTAGGGGTGGAAGTGAGGAAGAATGGAATCGTAATATTCCTCGAATTTCTGTTTCTCCTCACCATATCCAAGTAGAAAGCTAAAACATTTCACATAAGGTTGCTGAGGAACCAAATGTGATCTCTGGAATTTGGGCCAAAATGGATTCAAAATGGCTTACGGTCAAAATTCGTGATATGATTGAAGAGCTCTCAGCTAATAAAAGTATGGAATCTATGCCTCCATAGTACATACGGTTCCTGCTGCAAAGATCTGTACTTTATCGCGAATCCACTCTCATTAATGACACTAAGGGGAGAGAGAAGTGGTTATCCCTCTTAAAATGTCGTGGGGGCGAACGAATACTCGAGAATTTTCGATCACGATTTTATGCGATAGAGTGTGCTCAAATTGCAAAATTTTAAGCCTCCCAAGTGCAGTCGGTAGGTGATTAAAGCCGAAAAGTGATTTGGGTGGGGGTGGGAGGGAGGAAAATCGAATAATTTCACTTAAATTCCTGTTTCTCTTCACCAAATGTACGCAGGAAGCTGAAACATTGTATGTGTAGTTGGTTAGGCGCCAAAATCTGATGCCTTGAATTTGGGTGAAAATGGATTCAAAATGGCGTATGGTCAGAATGTAGAGAGAGTTTGAACGGGCTCGAAGAGCTGAAATTTCACCTGTACGGACTTTTTGTGGTTAATAGAGTGAAAAGTTTATCATGTGGCATGCGATCATTCTCGTTTGAGGGGAAAGGTGGGGTGTCCTAAGTCAGGAATCACCCTGTTAGACGTAGATACAGAGCATCGACCATATACGATATACTGATGGTGGACGAGTTGAAAATTTGAAATTATAGTAAAATTGAAACACGTGGTGGAGAGGTGGCCGTTAGAAAACGCATCTGCGCATGCGCGAATTGCATCAAGAGTAAACACGTACTTCCTATTTGACATTTTCGTGTTCTTTTGGTTGTTTACAAATTTATCATTTTACCTGCTCCATATATTCAAAGGTGCGGTAGTAATTGGCGCATGCGCAGATGCGTTTGCTGATGATACTCTCTCAATAGTTGTGCTTCAATTCTGGATAAAGTTTTTGACCATATACCGCTGGATCGCTTCAACTCATTGTTTAGAATAACAAAATCTGTCGATATCGGGTGAATGCTTTCCCACCAAAATGCGTTTGCGCATGCGTCTGCGCATGTGCGAGTTCAAAGTTATTAATATTGTTTCGAGTGTAATAAGTTCAACTGGTATCAGCTGTTCCTGTTGTTATCTTTGACTCGCGCATGCGCAGACGCATTTTGGTCTTGAGAGTGTTCACTCGATATCGACAGAATTTTTCTTTACAATTCGAGCGTTTCAGGGGTATACAGTCAAAGATATAACTATTATCAATCTATAGCATATGGTCGATGATGCAGATGAACTAATGGCGTTATCTACGAGCCTAACGTGCCCTCATTAAAAACTCAGCTCCGATAATGCGGCGTAGCCGCTTACGTGTTCTCGTAACGGACGACGAATGGAATAGCGACGTATCGGCTGCGTGTAGAGGCGCGAACCGGTTCGACGAAAACGGTGACATATCGTTTTACCTGCGTCTGTGGATGTAATGGATACGCTATTCGGTCGTATTTTCACGAACGAGACGAGCCAGCGGCGTGAACGGCTCCGGTTGAAAAATTGCCGCGCATTAACGAACGCGGTAATTACGACGTCGGTCATCGCGTCGTCGCTAATCGAGCGCGTACATGTGCGTGCGGTGTACGTTGTGTACACTGCGCGGTGTACAGCTATACGCGACAAATAATCGACGACAATGACGATATATACGCTCGGCGCGGATGGAGGTTGCGGGAATGGCGCGCGTGTTAAATCGAAACGCCGATGCGGACGATGGCGACGTTGTGGTAATAGGTACGGACGCGCGCAGCCGCGCACACATACGCCGTAGATACCGGTACAATGGTCATGCTCGACGTTGACCTCTATTTCTATGTTTGGTTATCGAATGAAAGTTTAACGCGATGTCAGCATAGACGCGGGCTCGAATCCTCTCGCGTCCCGTCACAATCGCTCTGTTATACTCGTCATCTTTGATGAAATTCGCCTCCGCGGTCTCCGCCAGCGCGTCGAGTGAATGGAGGTTCGACGCGACGGTGGAAATTCGATGTGAAACGGGTTACCGTGGAAGCGTGTAAAATTTTAACCACTTTGTCATTGCGTAATGGCGTTCGCGTTTATTTTTAAATCGGACGCGAACGTTTGGTTTTTTTCCTAGTTTCGGTTTTTTTTTTTTTTTTTTGGCAGTAGACGCGGATTTTGTTTACTCTGATCTCAAGTGGGTTATTGGGTCGGTTTTGCTATTGGCTGAGGCTATAAGGTTTCGAAGAATTGATTTTGATACTGTGAGATGGGTAGATGTTTCTAATTTGGGGGGAGGCGAGGGGGAGTTTGGTGAAGGAATACTCGTGTTCCCTTATATTTTCTGTAATATAAATTTATCCTTCTGTGCTGCTCTGTTTTCAAGAAATGAATCATTCGAATATCATTATATTTATGTTTTGGTTATTTTTTTATTTTTTTTTTTTTATTATTAATAACTTTTTATTTTTTGTATTGATAAATGATCAGCTGCATTGTCTCGTTGATTCGCGTAAAAGAGTACGCAATTCGTCTAAAAAAAATTTTGTTGCGATATTTGGGATCGTAGAATTCATTTTTCAATGTTTACTGGCTCACCAAGTGAAGTGAACCTCAGCTGAGTAGGTGTGGTATTTTTTTTTTTTTTTTTAAGAAGTTCTTCAAGGTAGTAAATGGCAGTTTTCGTGCTTTTCGTCTCATCGAATATGTTATAGGCTTCCAACTTCCAGTGAAGGGATGTAATTTTCAAAATGCCCGAGTAAAAATGTTGAGAAGTATTTCTATCTGTGCGATAATTTACAGAACTGTTGATAATTGGTAATATTTTCAGTGATGTCCAAGAGGCTATGTGCGATACCAGCATTATGCCTTTTTTTTTGTAATCTTGAAAGATTACGTACTCTGGTGCCATGATATATAACACCCTTGAAAGCATGCTACGGGGATCTGGGAGCCTCTATGAATTCCGCCAAGGCATAAAAGACCACTTATAACTAGGGAAATATTAACTTTTTTTTGTTATTTTTAGTTTTATTTCATTGTTTACTGTCTCAATCAGAATGGATGGGTTTAATGTTGTTGTTGTTGTTGTTGTTGTTGTTGTATCCTTTTTCGTTGTAATTTTTCATGATAATGATTTTCATCACGCTCGGACAGCTATGCCCATAGTGAAAGGTTATTACAAAAAATGAAGGGAAAACAGTTTTTCGATTATATTTTTATTAAATTTTTTGTTTATTTAAGTTGAAACTTTTTTTAATATTTTGCTTTTTTTTTTCTCGTCAATATTTTTTGTTGAATTCAATTTCAAAGAAATTCTCAATTTCCATGACGTTAAATTTACAATTAGCTGAGGTAATACCTGAGTTTGGAAAATTAAGTAATTTTTAACGACTCGGAAATACCGAACTTTTATTTTTAAATACAAAATGATAGAATTCCCTACCACCCCTCTTCCTCCCGCCAGAATCGATGAAACGTCAAAAATTGAAAGGAAGACGTTCAAAAGTAAGGAATATTTGAAAATGAAAATCATATTTTATAATAGTGTGAAAAACGTTGCAATTCATGTAATTGAGAAAAACGTTTATAAAATTGAATGACTAATTCATAAAATTGAGAAAAGAAGATTCCATTGATTGGAAATGTAAAAAAAAAAAAAATTAAATTAAAAAATTAAAGTGTTGAAAATTGTTTGAAAAAAAATTAGTCAACATAAGGAATTGATGTAAATGATTACAAATTGGAAATTATTTGAAAAAAAAAAATGGTCAACGTTGAGATAAGTTAAGTTTAACATTCTAAAAGAGAGAAACATAGTCCAAAAATAACATTAATAAAATTCAAGGAAAACAAATTGAAAAATTACATCAAAAATGATAATTAGAGACCCAAAAGCGAAAATGTAAAAAAAAAATGTAAAAAAAAATTTGAAAAATTAAAATAAGATAAAAAAATAGTCCATTTATGCCATGCATCCAAAAAATGAAAAAAGAGCTTAAAAATATGATTAAAAAAATACATGAAAAAACAAGTCAAAAATTAAGAGTTTAAAAATTGCGAGTGTAATTTGACAAAAAATTAAGCAAATTGAAAATTATTTAAAGAAAAATTGCCAACACTAAAAAAAAAAGAACGAGTCCAAAAATAATATTAAAAAAATTACAATGGAAAAAAATTAAAAAAATTGGAAACATTACATCAGAAGGGATAATTCGAGACACAGGAGTGATAATGTAAAAAAAAAAAAAAAAAAAAAAACTTGGGAAGTGTTCAAATTACCTATTTGTAAAAATAGCCAACTTCAAAAAGTAAAGTTAAATATTCTAGAAATGAAAAAGAGCCCTAAAATATTATTAAAATATATTTAAAAAAAAAAAATAAAAAAATACTGTTTACTCACACATGAAAAAAATGACAAAAAACAATTTTGCAATTAATTCTATTCAATTATTTAATAGCAAAAAATCTCAAATTATCGAATAGTAGAAAAAAAAAATTCTAAAAAAAAATCAGTTCTAAATGTAAGAAAATTGTTTCAAAAATGACAAAAGAGTTCAAAAGTGAGTCATCTTCGAAAAAAAAGAATTCGCGCGTTTATCAAAAAAATTAATGTTGAAAATGAAAATAAAGGTTCGAAAAAGGTAATCCCCAAGTAATAATGAATGGATTAATAATAATAAAACGTTAAAATTTTTTACAAGCGGGACCATATGCAGGATAGATGAATGTTAGGGAGGGGGGGAGGGGTTTATCTTTTCGAGAATATAAATTATCCATTGTTAGTCGAAATATCTGGTGAGAAGATAATTTTTGGGAGTGCTGTGTGGCTAAGTAATTTCTTAAAATTGAATTCTAATCATGCGCAAAAAAATATTCATTTACAACTGAGGTTTCGCAACAAAATCCGGTTTTTTATTCGAAAATAATGCGATTTTCGGTTTAATTTTCCATTAAAATAATTATGGTAAATTAAAGAAATTAAGCCCGAAAATTAAAAAAAAAAAAAATTTATCGTTAGAAATCGCGTTATCAAGTTTTGAGAAAAACAAAATCTAAAAAATGGTTGAAACATACAGACGAGAAAAAAAATGAAAATTGTGATACTAGTCCGATATGAATGTAGAAGTATTCGAAATTGAGGAAATGAAGAATTTTTTGTTTTATTCTTGTATGAAAAAAAAAAAGGAAGAAAACAGGTTTTTTAGGGATCCAAAGTATACTTTATGTCCTTGATTCCCCATCATTTCACGTACGATTAATATCCCGAATAATAAAAGAAAGAACAAAAGCATAATTTAGCCATAACATTCGTATAGGAGTTGTATACCCAAACCCCTTGAAAGTGACGACCGATGGTTTTTTAAACATCGATTACACATTATTCGTAAATCATGTCACGTTAAGAGTTACAGCTCGAATACCGAGAAACATTCGTCATTTTCAAGGTATCTGGGTAACTAACCGTTAACGGCTGGCGATTCTTTATCGAATAATTCGCAATCTCTCTCCACCTCTTCCCCTCTATACTGCTTCGAGATTCGAGCAATGAATTGGAAATTCAGTAGAATTCGAAATTACATCAGAATTTTGATAATCGATCGGTGTTAACTGACGAACGATCGACGAGAGCGATACGTTTTGGATTCGCTGTCGAAGAGGAATTTTCCACTGTGCAATTTCGACCCTCGAAGCTCTAAAGTTCGAATCTAATCGAGCTCGGTTACGAAGGCTGAGAAGTGGCGAAAATTCAATTCTGCGGTGGGGGTAATGTAATTACGACGATATTCTCGACTTAGCGTTTCGTCTGGTTCGTTCGTGGTGGTAGCGAACGGAGTTAATATTTTTAATCAGAAGTACGTGACGGAATTAACGACGAAAGGAGGCGAAAATTGATGACCATATGGTTAAGTGGATGTGTGGAGTTATCAGCGACGAATTTTCGCCATGACTCGAGGTAAAAAACGATCCCTTTCCGGTGTGCGGGTTATTAATTAAGTGGAATTAGAAGGAAACGAAGTGGTACTGGTGTTTAATTTGATTTTACCGTATCTCGTTGGCGAGGCGGTACGCCGTCTACGAACTGGAATGAGTGGAAGTAACGACCATGTGATTGTAATTCTTACGCCCAGATGTGAGACACCCTCGCACGAAAAATCCGAATCGGGGACGATATGCGATGACGAAATGTCTCGCAGGGAGCCCGATCTATACTCGACGTGGAAACCTACGCGTACGAGTATGCACTGACCTACAAAACGAAATATTCGGTGGGCTTAATGGTGGAGTCTGCGTGGTATTCGCTTTTCGTATAGGCGTACGAAGGCAACGATGGCGGATGGAGGAGAGAGGGGCGGAAAAGTAAATATGCTGAAATCTCGACGAACTTTGTCTCTGGGAAATTGATAAGGTAATAAAACGACGAGAAAAAAACCCGATAAGGAGATGTTCGAATGAAAAGAGAGAGAGAGAGAGGGAGGGAGAAAACAGGAGAGCTATAAATTGCGTAATTTTTCGAGCGGATTTAAAATTATGGCGCGCGTATTTCGGCGGTTACCGGCGGGTATGGTGAGAGTACGTCGATTACGTGGTCGCGTACGACCATATGGGACTCGGGGCTCGAGTGAAAATCAGTAATCGTCTGGCGCGAACGCGTTCGCGTAATTTCTTCCATATTTGGGTGGCGGAGGCGACACGCGAAGGCGCCATTCGCGAAGAGTAGGCGTCCAAGTTGCCCGCGGCTAGGTGCACAATGGAGTGAAATCACGTCGCAGCGCGTTGGCGGTGTCGAGCCACCTGCGGTCGTTCGTACGACTTGAGGACGTCCCGGCGAGCGAAAATCGCGCGATTTTGAGCGCTTCGATTGTGTGACGGATGTACGCGACGGATTGACGCGCCGGCGTCGATTGTGGTCGCGTCGAACGCGGATTAAAGGCGGATTTTCGCGCCTTGTGGCGCGTTTCCGGGTCGTCGTGTTGATGGACGCGATCTCGGTCAATAGGTTCGGCCAGGTATTGATACGAAGCGACGATTTTCCACCGGCTGCGGCTTAATGAAATAGTCGTGTTTTTCTTTTCTTTTTTTTTCGAACGACCTAGATGCGGTGTGGCGGAACGGGAAACGTGGCGAATGGAAATACGCACGGTTGTCCGATAACGAGCTATGGGTTGGGTGCGATATTAGCATAAATGAAGAGCGTCTGCGGATGGTTGTCGCGAGTAGGTAGCGAGTATTCGAGATGCTCTGGTAATTGGCGCGCGGAATCGAACGCAGCAAAATTTACGAGCATAGGAGAAATTGTCTGGTATGGGCGCGTGTCCCTGGTAAATCGTGTCGAACGCCCCAGGTGGTTGGTGACGATTGGTTGGGCTGTGTATAGACGGATTGTGGTTTAATTTATCGATATGTCGACATAATGGAGTAATTAATTTCGTGGTCGAAGTTAGCGGATTGAAATACTGTTGTTGACGTCGCACATTGAGGTATAGTCGACATTGGCACGAAAAAACAAGCCTACTCGAAGCCCTGTTGTTTTGTACTCAGTGGTGATGTGCGAGCGATGACGTCATACGAGATTGTCTCGGAATCAGATTTTCGAGAAAATCAAAAATTTGTGTATTAAAGACGCGTCGTGGTCACGACGCGAAACTTCACTTTATCCTTAATTGGCACCCATGGGTGAATTTCACCCATCGGTAATACAAACTCGCTGCGCTCCGGCGTAACCGGCTGCTCATCCCTGTGCACCCTTCATAGTTGAACGTTGCCACAATTTCTTCAATTTGAGAATCTGTGTTAGTTGCATACATCAATTTTTGAAGGGGCAATTCATTGCATTTTTCAGGTCGCAAAAATTGAAAATAAAACAATGCTATGTTGTAGTTCGAACGATTTGCAAGAAAAAAACATAGAAGAACAAATTGCCTATCTTCAATATTGAAGGAGCTAGAAATTTTCAAAAATTGTTCTATTCTATCCTATGTATGCTGCCCCTTCAATTTTGATATTATGCAATTTTTTTTGTAATGAAATTCTGCATTTCAGCGAGCACAATAACATATTATATTTCAATTTCTTGAGTGACTCAGCACAATTTTTATTTTTTAATTTAAATTACTTTTATGTGTGCCGTTAGGAGGGTTAATAAGTTTTTTCCTATATAAAAATAAATACGTTACTTGAGTTGTGTGCGTTTTTTAAAAATTGTGTTAAGTGGGTACTGGGTAATACTCATCAAACACAACCAAAAAGGTTGTACACAAAAAATCGTATCTTCGTGAATGCCGGCGGCATAAGGGGATCCAAAAAATTTGGTCATCTTTAAATTCCGGGGATGAAGTATTTTCGCGTATGAAATTTTTTATCGTATTTTCAGAGTACAGTTTTTTATAAATTTCTTTTTTTTTTTTGAAAATGATTTTTTTTTTATTATTATTAATTTTACGTACAGTGTACAGCCACGGGGGCTAGAGGCACATATTTCTGAGGTTGGTTTAAATGAGGGGAGCTAGACCAGTGGATCTCAAGAAGAAGAGTAGTCTTTTCATGTGATTAGGATTGTCTGAAAGGATTTGTTTTATCGTATTACTTGATAGATGAGTTGTATGGTGTTGGTATGTAAGGGACAGTGGAGTAGGATGTGAGATGCGTTTATTATAGTGTTACATGTGGTGCAAGAAGGAGGTGGTTGTCGGTGAAGAAGATGTTTATGAGTTAATGCGGTATGACCAATTCTTAAACGTGTTGAAAAGTATGAAAATTAAATTTTTTATTAAAAAAAAAAAAATGGGAATTTTGAACTTTTTTTTTTCGCTCAGTACATAGATGATAATGATAAGAGCAAAAAAGATTATTTGCTCTTAGGAGTTACGATATTTTGAAATTTTCATTTCACTTTTTTTTTTTTATTATTTTTTTTTAATACGTGCTGTGTACTGTCACTTGGGCCAAATGCACGGGAGAATGGGAAGATTAGATTTTATAGAGTAGGTTAGTAGCTGTCAGGAAGGAAAGGAGGTTTTGAAAGTCAGAAGAGAGAATTTCGTTGAAATTTCATAGTTGGGCAGATATTTAATGAAAGTTTTTTATTGTAAATATTGATTACAGTATGTTGAAAAAATGCCTTTTTTTCGAAAATAAAATTTCATTGATCAATTTTTTTTTAACGTACTTTAAAAATATGAAAATTTTTTATGAAAAAAAAAAAAATGGCTAATTTTGAAGAAATTTTTTACTAACTAATTAAAGTTGACAAGTAGAACGAAAAAGATTATTTGTTTCGATTTCCTATCTCTAAGCTTGAAGGAGATGCAGTATTTTGAAATTTTAATCTCGCTGTATCTCCTTCAATTTCACAGTTAGGCAAAAATTTCGTAGTTAATTTTTTGTGAAAAATATTGATAGCAACAGTTTTACATCATAAAATACTCACAAAATGTCTTCTTTTTGAACATGAAATTTCATGGATTATACTTTTTTTTTTCAAATTATTTTTTGAGCAAATTTTTTATGAAAGAAAAAAATGCATATTTAAAAAAAAAAAAAATGCTTCACTTAAATACATAAATAGATGTTGAAAGATTATTGACTTCGCTTGCCTATCTTCAAGCTTGAAGGAGATACAGTATTTTGGAAATTTTAATCTCGCTATATCTCCTTCAATTTCGTAGTTAGGCAAAAATTCCATGATCAATTTTTTGTAACAAATATTGATTACAGTACTATTACATCATGATGGGACATGAATGTATTGTATTTGAAAGCGAAGTGTTGTTGGTTTTTTTTTTTTTTTTTTTTTCAGAAAAAATTTTCCAAGTCAATTTTGAAGTTTTTTTATTGAATGAGTAGTACTCAGGAAATACAACAAATATCATTTGAAAAAAACCTCATTCCGAAATATGAAGATGCCCAGATTTTTGGAACCTCTTAGCTCCCCTCTGCGAACAGGAGCGAATTTTTCGTACATAACTTTTTTTTTTTATCTTGACTACTACTATTAGTTTCAGGCAGAACTTTTTCAATTTTTTCGAAAAATTGTTTCCTTTTATCACGTGTGACGTCATCACTGGACACATCAGCGTAATCTAAAACCACTCGAATCTTTCGAACACTTTTGCACTCGAGGGGTGGAATTTGACGAGTAAAATGAGAATTATAAGGTTTTGAAATTTTTGGAACCGTTTAGCAGGACTTCTCCAGGAAATGAGAAATTCTCATGTGTGACTTTTTTTGTTTGCGTACACTTGTAGTGTCTTTTCATGTGCAATTTTTTTCATTTCGCCGAAAATTCGATTTTCGTATATTCCATATGACGTCATCGTTTCTAAAGCTCGATTGTGAGAAAAAAGTGATTCGAGTTCGTATATTTATTTCGCGTCTGCGCAGTCTTAAACTCGATGGTGTGATGATTCCATTGCTCGATGACGTATGTGGCGAGCTGCGAACAAAATTTGGCAACCTTTCATCCATCGTGATCGCTGCTGGTCACGTATACAAAGGGGAGCTGGCGTACTAAGTCACGTCAATCGCCAACGCCAAATTTCAGCGGGTAAATTTTTCTGTTCGTGTAGAATGACTAAGATGACGCGTGTAACGTGTATTTTTGATTATCGCACGAGTGTTATTAATTTATGAAAATGTAGCACGGACTTATCATCGTATGCAATATTGTACATATCTTATCGTAAACGCGAGGTTATATTGTATCGCGCGGTTACGCTGTTTATTGCCTTTTAAAGAGAGAAAGAATATGAAAAGTTGCGATTACACAATAACGTTGGAGAGGGAAAAGAAATCGTGCCCCTAGTCCGAGGGTACTGTCACGACGGCTTCATGTGCGACCTCGTTCATTAACCGTGTACATTATATGGATATACCTTCGTTTTCGTTTCCACTTTCCAGCGCAGGAGGTATAACACATGTGTGTACGGAAAGCAAATTTTTACTATGGTAGCGTGTTGAAAAAAAAAAAAAAACGAGATTAAAAATAGTGAAGAAGAGACTCGTACGGATACGTTTTGTTGCGTTGGAACGCCACACTTCGCGGTTGGTTAAATAAAAATACCGTCGAGCGTGTATTAGGTAATGTGTAAAATCGTACGGTACCGTGGCCTATCGATTCTCCCACGGTGCTAGGGGTAAAACGGACCAGTCGTGGCAGTGATGACTAACCGGTGTAACCTTGAAGGTCGAATTCTTGTTTCCGGTCGAAGGTTAAGTAGATGATCCCTAGGCTCTTGATGATATGAGGAATGCTCGCATGAATTAACAACGTTGGTCAGCTGATGCGTGAGTTTCAGTTGGAAGGATTAACATTTTTCGAAGGTTTTTGGCTCATAACTCCCCAATGGTAGATCTTGGGGAAAAACCAATGACATATTAATGATTGGGAATTTCCCGCTCAACAATCTCCTTTTTAATATTTGTGGCGCTAGAGTGCTCCAGTGTCGAGGAAAACGAGTTTAAAGTTTGAAAAACACTCGAAAAACTGAGTTTCTGAATATTATTTTGGCGAATATAAGTCCAAAATTCACTCCAGCTGAAAAGGATGTTAATCGAAGTCATGGAAAATTTAATTCCTCTTTTTTTTTATCATTACTAGTTCCCTTGGAACATGAGATAATGGAGGGGATGATTTGAAGAAAATTCTACCGCCGAAAAAATCCGAGAAAAAGTCTAGCGACGAATTTTGGTAGACCCTGAGTCTGTGTCTGGAACGTGCAGACTTCTTCACCATAACAACCCTCCTCGGCCAGCGACCCGTTTCGTTCGAGCAACAGGTGGTCCCATTACACTTGTTACCCTGGTCGTTTAGCATGGTGTCTGGATGCGGATACGCGTACCTGTTGGTCGCTTCGCTATTGTGTGTTAGTGAGGCCATAAAGCTAATGTATTGTGGAGGCTGAAGCGAATATGATTTTAGGGGTTGAGAAATTAACCGGTTCGGGTGTTGTGTTTATTCTCGCATTGTATGTACGTCGGTCGAGGAGTGTGTTTTGTTCGTTTCTCTTATCGCGTTTTTAACGTTAGCCAGAGATGGATTTGAATTTTTCAATCGAATGGGTAAGACGGAAGCGTCCTGGGAACCTGTTTCTTTCTTTCTTTTTTTTTTTGGAACGATTGTCGGTGAAGGTGATTTATGCGGATGAGGATCGTTTTTTTTTTTTTTTTATTTTTTTTTTGAAGTTGATGTTTTAGCAGTGTATATTTTGGTAGTTTTTGGTGATTTCACGTTTTCAATATAGTTTTTTTTAAAGTACATACAGTACTTAAAGATGTGAATTTTTTTTAGCTTTATTAGGTGAAAGTAAAATATATTTTTTCATCCAGTATGCAGTTCAAAAAGAAATGCTCATTTAAAAAAAAAATTTCATTATATTATACGGTACTCGAAGATTTCAATGAAAACGTATCAGGGGAAAGTGAAATGTATCAGTGCACCCAGTATGCAGTGCAAAAAAAAAGTGCATTTCTTGGAAATTACTGGTGTGTAATAAACAGCCTGTAAGATTCAGAAACTAAAATGAAGTGCACCAATTTGCCTAATATGCAGTGTAAAAAAAATGTTACTTTTTTAGTAATTTTTCTCTTTTGTTAAATAGAACCTGATAAGGAGTGCAAAAAAAGTCGAAAGTATCATTTTGCCTATTTGCGAAATTGAAGGAGCTGTAATGGATTGAAACTTCTAATATCCTGTCAACCCTTCAATTATGCAAATGGGCGAAAATTTCATTAAACTTTTTTTGTTCTTCTCATCGAGTAGTATTTGATGAGAAACAAACATTTGCAGTGAAGCCACTTTTTTTGACAGTTGTACTTACGTACAAAATTTTGAAACGTTGTTCTTATCTAAAAATAAAAGCTTGTTGAATGCTTGAAACTAGGTACCGCTGAAAAAATATTAAATCATTTACAGTATTATATTTTCAAAATCCCACGTTAAGAAAAGAAGATTTCGAGTGACATCGATTAATTCAACTTTACCATAGAACACTTCATTTGCCCCTACCTCCCACCTGTTCGACTTTTTGACCAATATACATGGGGCTTTTTTTGTTGTTCTCAACGAGCACCATCTCCTACCAAAACAGTACACCTTGTACATGAATATGGTAATTTTTCGTTTTCGATCGGTGGCAACCCTTGATTTTTGAAATATTTTCGGGGAGAGGTAAAAGTGTGCCAATGTCAGCGTACTATCTCCTGCAGAAATGTCAACCCCGAGATTCATAGAACATACTGCAGATGAGTAGCAGATTTTTCGTTCTTGATAGGTGGTAACCCTGGTTCCCATCATCACAGTTCAAGTAGAGACTTCATTCGAAGCAGACGTGCGTTTCTAGCGTGCAGTGAAACGATTATTTTTTTAGAATGAGGAAGTAAAGGTGCATAGTGGATGAATTGATTGAGTGATGGAAGGGAAACTTGTTATTCAGTTTTTGAATAGTTTTTTTTTATTTTTTAATTTTTTTTTTATTTTTAATTTGTATTGTGTAGGAACTTTATTTTTGAACATTATTTATTATGGTGAAAATTTGAAAATTTCCTAAAAATTTCAAATTTTTATTTAGAGAAAGGAAAATTCGGTATTGAAAAAGTATGATAGAAACATTTATGTAATTACATACTCCATTTAGAAAAAAAAAAAAAAAAATGAAACAATGAAGCAATGAAAAAAAAAATGAAAAATGAAGTGAAGGAAAAGAAGTTCTTTACCGAAGAGAAAAAATGTAGAAATTAGAAATGAATATCATTTCGAAGCATATCTCAAGTCAGAAAAATGTTTTAAAATATAATTATTTTTTGAAAGAAACAAAAAGAAAAAAAATTGTAAAAAAAAAAAAAACGAAAATAAGTAACTAATTTTAATTTTGATGATTATTTTAAAGCGTTGAAAAATAATAATAATGATTAATAACATTATCGAAGAATATGATGAAAAGTATTGAGAAATATTAAAAAATATAAAATTAGCTGATAAATTATCATTACTTTTGAAACGTTTCGAAAAAAGAAATGAAATGATGAATAAAATAGAAAAAAAAGTTTGAATTTTCATTAAAAAAAAGTTTCAATGAGTACCCTTTCTCTACTACTTGGAATTCGCCTTGTGCAAACATTACGGAATGCTTCCGAGTTATTCGTCAACGCAGCTGTATTACGTAATGAAAAAAAAAAAAAAAGCGAAGATATAAAAAATCCCGTTTTAGCGACGATCGAACCGACTAGCGGCGAAAATCGGCGAATAAAACTCGTTCCGCGGCCATCAATCAAACATTCATCTAGACCATTAAAATTCATCTGGTTGCAGCGAAACGGTCGTAAAAATTTTCTTCTAAAATATACCCGTTCGACGTTCACTCTCTCATGCGATAAGAACGCGCTAACGATCGAACGAAGAATTCGTCGTGAAAAGAAATACCGGCGAAGCTCCGAAGACGATGTGGCAACGCAGCTGCTTACCGGAGGCGCGAAAAATTTCGCGTTTCTGCATTTAATAAGCGACGAATTATACAGGTGTCGATGGAATACGGTATTATGCATTCGCGTAGAATGCACGAGGCAAGATTCGTGCGAGTGGGAAGGCGACGTCGAGGTGGAAAATCCGATGGTCGATGGCGTAACGAGGTTGGGTATTTATGTCGCGCTGCAGAAGTTGATAACGTTTTTGGAACGAAATGCAAGATGTGGGGAGAGAGATGGTTATTTGTCGCACCTTGCGAATCCTCGAGGTGACTATGTAAAGGATGTTTTTCTAGGTGGTTGGCGAAGTGCCGACGATGGAGACGTTTTGGTTCGAGTGTTTTCTGCGAATGTCACAACAAAATGGCGCTTCTTAATGACATTAAGAAGCGTGTGAATGGCGATGAGCGATTAAGAAGAAAAATATTATTTTACGATGGCCAGATTTGTGCGCATTTACGTGCTATTTGCATTTGTGGGGGTGAGATGTGGCGAGGAAATTGCGGAGTATGTGCGCAAACGAGCGATGTCTATATTGTGGATTAATTAATGGTAACGGCGTGGCGCTTGTTAACGGTGGCGAAATATTCGAATTTATTAAATTATATCGACTCGACGCGAACGAAGACCGGTTTGGCGGCAGACGACGTGATTATGGAAACGGAATAAGTATGAGCTCGCGAAGAGGCGAGGTCAACGGCGGTGGCGAATTTTAGGTCATTTCGCGTGCGCCAAAAATTCTCGAGGGAAGATACGGGCGAGTTGGAAAGTTGTCATGGCGATCCGTACGCTAAGGGATCATTGGTCGCGTGCTGTACTCGAGACGAATGAAACACCACCCTTATTAGGGTGGAAAAGCGATTCGCGAATAATAAAACGAGGTGTGCGCCAGCGCACGCGTTTGTTCGCCGTACAATGGCGTATTTCTCACGTGTCCTCGTAGACGGTGTGGCGAACAATAAACGCTGCATTACGAGAACCGCGAATGTCGGGAAAATCTGGCTGTGGCGGTTTGGTCGAACCGCAGTATTGTAGATTCGATTGGTAGATTAGATTGGTACGTACCTCGGCCGAGAGACGAGAGGATCGGTTGACAAGGTGAACGTTAACGAAGACCATTTAACCATTCGCCTATTGTTCGCCAGCTCGAAGCTCGTTCGCAACCGATCGAGATAATCGACGATATTGGCCGCTTAACGTATTCGAAAAATGACCTACATGGTTTTCCGCTCGAGCTGACGGATCGCGAAATTTGTGTCAGCGGAACCGGTTAATTACGGTAAGATGAAGAGTACACGATTCGACTTCGGAGGACGTGAGATATGATGGTCCAAACGGAAGAGGCTTGTTGCGAAGATTTTTCGGGCTTTAATTGCCCTTTCGATATTGATGATTGGAATGCGTTGGAGTTTTTAGGTATAATGTGCTGAAGGGCTGTGCAGGTGTCTCATGAATAATGGCGGTAAATTGTTGACCTTGGTATAATTGATTATCATGTCATATTTTTATGCATTTTTTTTTTTTTGTTGTTGTGTAAGTACACTCTTTATACTTAATTCAATTTTATTGCTCCTTTGGAATCACTGTTTGGCAGTACTATGGCTACCGTATCGCTCATTCATTAGTATTATGAGAAATATATTATTCAGTATGGTATCCATTATCTGAATCTTATGATGATATTACTTCTTCAATGTTGATAAGAACATATCTTAAATTTGTGATAATATCGTTCCCAGGCTCGGATCTAAAAGGTGAGTCACTGAGATTTTCTTGGTGGGCCGCGAAGTATTTGGGCCGATTGAGGTAAAAATTGGGTCACTTTAATTTCCAAACTTTCATTAGAAAAAAAAAGAAAAAATCCTATAAATCCATAATTTGAAAAATGAGAGAAAAAATTGGGCTGATTAATACTAAATGGGCCATTAAAAATGGGATTTCTCGGTGGGTCGCTAAATTTTCCCATTTTTGGATATAGCCCTGATCGGTCCTTCAATATTGATGATGTAAAATATCTCAAATTTTTCATGCTTATCAACTCATCTATATCTTTGAAAAATGACGTTCTAATGATATTGATTCCCTAGTACTTGTTGTTTATATGTTATATCATGAATTTTTGAGGATATCCCTTCTTTAGAATCGATGAAACAGATATCTCGAATTTCTGATATCGCGCCTTCAACATTGATGTAAAATATCTCAAATTTTTCGTGCTTATCAACTCATCTGTATCTTTGAAAAATGACTTTCTAATGATATTGATTCCCCAGTACTTCTTGTTTATATGTTATATCATGAATTTCTGAGGATATCTCTTCTTTAGAATCGACGAAACAGATATCTTGAATTTGTGATATCGCCCCTTCAATATTGATGTAAAATATCTCAAATTTTTGATCGCATCAACTCGTGTACTTATATTTTTAAAACGTAGCATTCTGATGTTGTACCTGTAGTGCGTGTTGTCGGTATGTTATATCATGGATTTCTGAGGATGTTGCTTTTTAAATATTGTTGAAGACAAATAATATCTTGTATTACTGATATCGCGCCTTCAATATTGATGACACGCGTATATCTTGAATTTCTGATGATATTATCCCTTCAATATTGATGTAAAATATCTCGAATTTTTGATAACATCGACTTGTATGCCTGTATCTTTAAATGTAGCATTCTGATGTACTCAAGGTTGTCGCTTCTTCAATATTAATAAAATAAATATCTTGAGTTTCTGATGATATCGTTCCTTTAGTATTGACGATGTAAAATATCTCGAATTTTTGATAGCATGAACTCGTGTATATTTCAAAATGGCGATGTTCTGATGATATTTTCCTGTTGTATGTGATGTTGATATATTATATCGTGAATTTCCTCGATCCTCGGAGTTAATATCTTGCATTTTTGATGATATCACATATCTGTATTTTTGTAAAGCGATATTCTGATGATGTTACTTCTTCATTATTGACGAGCCGTGCAGTATCTTGAATTTGTGATGAGTTTGTCCCTTTAATATCAATTAGACTGATATCTTCAATTTTTGGTTATATCCTTTCTTTAGTATTGATGAAATAAAATATCTTGAACTTTCAGTATATCAGCTTTTTGTAATCCTTGCAATGGGATATTTTGATATTTTCATTATATTCTTTTTTGTTGTCAATATTGATTTTTCATTATACAATGTACATGATATTATGAATTTCTGATAATATTGATGATCTTTTCGTTGCATATTGGTGATGAGTGATGCCACAACTTTCATCGGTTTTAATGAACGTCTATATTGGGCATTGTCTTGAATTGCTACTCAGTTGATTACTTCATCATCAGTAATATTCGATATTAGAAATATCTCATAATGTTAGCTCTTCTGCATTGATGAAAGGGTATATCCAAATTTTTTAATCATAAACTCTCCTCGCTGCGACGTTAAATAAGATATTGAATTTATGATAGCTTTGGTATCTTTAGTACTGATGATGAATGATGTTTTTTTTTTTATTTTCAAACTGAGTATATTGATTCTTCTATATCAAAGGTAGATAATATCTCAATTCTCTAACGATATTGATTCTTCGTTATACTTACTAGATATTATACCTAATGATATCGATGATGGCTATTTTTATAATATTGATTATTTAAAATCGATAATTGATGATATATCAGATTTCTGATGGTACGAGTTGTTCAATATTAAGAATAGGCCATGTTTTGGATTTTTATTAATTTAACCCTTTCATATCCAATGATATTGACTTTTCTATGTTAGTATGAGGCAATGTCTTGATAAATTTTGTGATAATAACGCTTCAGTATCAATGTTATGCAATAAAGTGCATATATCTAGTCGTAGAGTAGTATTTTCTATTCCTGTAGATTGAACCATTTTTCACTGTGGATGATATGTAATATCTTGAATATCTGATGTTATGGACTCTTCTGTTTATTAAAATTCAATATCTAAATTTTCTGATGATATTAACTCTTCAATATCAATGTTATTTGAATTTATATTGATTTAAGATTTAACCTTTTCATTATCAATACAATCTGTGATATTTATTATTGTAAATATCTGATGATATTATCTCTTCGGTATTAATATCGTAGAACATATTGGATTTCTGATGATATATTGCTTTCTTCAATATCGACCATATATAAGTTAACATGAACGTTTGGTGATTTAGTCTTATTTTAGTCAATGATATTTGATATCGTGAATATCTCATGATATTGTCTCTTCAGCATTAATATCATAAAACATATTGAATTTCTGATGATATATTGCCTTCTTCGATATTGGCTATATATGGAATAGGTAACATGAACTTATATTGATTTAGTCTTTTTATAGTCATTGATATTTGATATCGTGAATATCTGATGATATTGTTTCTTCAGTATTAATATCATAGAACATATTGAACTTCTGATGATGTATTGCTTTCTTCAATATTGATTACGTATGAGATAACGTTAACTTATATTGAATTAGTCTCTTTATATAGATAATGGTAATAATATCGTGAATATCTGATGATATTAAATTTTCAATATCTACGATATGCAGTACTTATTTTGTATTTATGAAAGTAATTCATTATCGGTATTCATGATTTATAATATTCTGAATTCCTGATGATATTGATTACATCAATATTAGTGATGAGTGATATCTTCAATTTCTGCTAATATTGATTCTTCAGTACTGATGATTAAGCAGTATTTTTCTGATGATATGATCTCGGTGTCGATGGATTAGTAATGATGGTCTTTTGGCTCATTATTGACTCATTTTCGAAATTCTTTTTGGTTTTTTCGATCTTCATCGAGTTGAGCAGCTATCTTTTGGTTACTTTGTGGATAATCAAGTTGAGCAGTTAATTGCGATGCTCAGTTTTCATAATTTATAATGTATGATCGGTAAAGACTTGAGCAGTTGAAATTTGAAATTATTACTCGTCGAGACAATGAGGGATCGCATTTATTGGGCGAATGGTTTATTATGCCTTTTAATTTGGATAAAGTGCGATTTTTATTGTTAGAGTTGTCAGTTTGATTTTCAAGATTTACATTTCGTCTTGGTAGCGGTGACTCGGTGATTTTTGGCGCCTCGACTCTAATTTTCTTCGCTCTGCTGTCTCGTCGCATCATTTAAACGAAATATTTGTAGTATATATCAAATAAGAAAGTGGGAAAAAATGTACACGCGTTGAATCTCGAAAAGTTGGCTAAGACGCGAGATTTTTTTTGGATGGATGTTTTCTTGGACGCTTCTCGCTTCGGTTTCCTTCAGCGGGATATATGCGAAGGGATTTCGCTGTCACGCCTTTCGTTAGATTTTGACGATTATTATTTAAGCTTTAACGTACGCGATCGCGTTATTAGGGAATTTTACACGAACCACAGGCCGGCGACATGGTCAACGTCCGCGTGTAGCGATTTTTAAATAGAATTTTTCGACGATTCGAGACAAAGGAAAGAGGAAATATTTTTCATTTTAAATATCATCGGCGTCTAGCTGCGTTGTGTTTATGAACGAACGAGCGGTATTACGTTATTATACGCATAGTTGCCGAGGTACGTCACGGAATATGGCGACGGCGGCGTGAATCAGATGGTGTCGATGGAAGTGGAAGAATGCGCGATATTTCGAAGCCGTGTGTACCGGTAACTTTCTACGATAGGATGGAATGTATGTGTGCGGTTTTTGTTTCCTCTCGAATGAACCCCGCGAATGGGGAGAATTTTTTTTTCTACCGCCGACTCGAACGATCGTGGAAAAAATCCGCGAGACCGGAGAGGTCGCGTATTTCCTGATCCGACGTATCGTTTCACCTGGCTAGAAGATGAGACTAATTGGTAATTAGCGCGCGGTCGCTGTTCGGTGATGGCGCGCGCGCCGATTGAAGTAGCGAAAAATCTACGCGTCGGTTCGAATAACGAATATTAACGGTTGGATGAGGGTTACGTCATCGAAGATGGAAAAAATTACGTGAGCTCGGATGTCGGATTTTTATGGACGTCGTAGAGCGGGTAATACGGTGGCGATGTTGTTTTTCGCCGTCCACCGGAGACGGTTACGCTTAACGAGCGAATCGGCCGGCGTGAAAATAGGCGACGCGTCGCGGTTTTTACTTTCAACGGTACGTCGTCCGTTTCGGCGTCTAATTACGGGCGGTATTCGGAAATAGGTATTAATTTAATTTAAACGGACCGTTTTCACGCGTCGCAACGACGTATACGACGCTCAGCTCGATTCGACCAAAGAGTCGAACGAAGGTAAGTGGATGCGTTGATTATGCGTACACAAGTCCTGTGTGATCGCTTCAAAAGGCGCGATGCTGGAGTGAAGTGGCACGACGAGTGGCTAAAAATAACCCCGCGAGATGAAACCGATAGGTACCATCGGTAGGAGCGATGTTTGTGATCCCCGGTCGTTTTTAGATTTACCTCGATGATAGTTTTACGTATAAGTACAGCAACGTTAACATTTCTCTTTTAATGCGTTCTCGTCGGCCCCGGTTGTTTATGTAAGATTGTTAGGTCGACATAGTAGAATCGTCCGAGTACACCGGCGATGGCTTACTTTTCGCTGCGAGTTGAATCGCGTGTACGCGAGCAAACGAAAGAACGCCGTCGGTAGTTGGATGCGAGGGGAACGCGTATTACGATGTTGACGGAACACCTTGTATGAAACAGATTGTCATAAGATTCGTATTTATGTTACAGAAATCACGAGGGTACGCAGTAGTCTATTTCAAGTTAACGGTGTTAAAAAGGAACCATTGGTATTACCAGATCCAGTCGGAGATCCAGTCACGCTCACCGAAAAAGTTTTCGTACCTGTTAAAGACCATCCAGAAGTGAGTTACGATTTATCGTCGTCGTTTTAAAGTAGTGATTAGGAATTTTTGGTAGATATGTAGGTAATTACCATTAATTACCGGGTAAGTGAAGTAACTGCCAGAATGTAATCATGAAAAAGTTCCTTGAAAGGATATAGGTGCGTTGCATATAAACGAGTTTGAACGAACTGTCGATAAATGCGGTGAAATCGCGAGAAATTACGATAAACCTACGAAAAAAGTATAACTTATGTTCGTCTATTGATCGTTCATTTTACAAATGGTATAAGTAATTGAAATTTCAACCTAATTCACGGTAAATGTTGAATCGTTGAAAAATTTGGAATTTTAATAAGTTTGATACTCTTAGAATACTTGTTTACCATAATTATCAGTTTTAGTCATGAATTCACTGTAAATACCTCTGAAAAGGAGGTAATGGTAGTAAATTACCACAGATCGAAAAAAATCATCATTGCTGAAAAATTTGGGATTTTAGCTGATTTGGTACTGTCCGAAGTATTTCTTACCGTAATAACCAGTTTTACCCTTGTATTTACCATAACTACTCTTGAAAAAGAGGTAATTACGGTAAATTACTGTAGATAGCTGAAAGATTTGAGATTTTAGCTGATTTGGTACTGTCCGAAGTATTTCTTACCGTAATAACCAGTTTTA
Organism: Phenacoccus solenopsis; assembly: GCA_009761765.1. Lineage (NCBI taxonomy): Eukaryota > Metazoa > Arthropoda > Insecta > Hemiptera > Pseudococcidae > Phenacoccus > Phenacoccus solenopsis. Next base: position 37,915,308 of record CM019755.1, read on the forward strand.
CCCGAAGGAGGTAATTACGGTAAATTACCGTAGATAAAAAAAATCATCATTGCTGAAAAATTTGAGATTCTAGTTGATTTGGTACTATGTGAAGTATTTCTTTCTGTAATTACTAATTTTACCCTTATATCTACTGTATATACCTCTGAAAAGGAGGTAACTAAGGTAAATTAGCATCATTTGAAAAAAATCATCATTGATGAAAAATTTGAAATTTTAGCCGATTTGGTACTGTCTGAAGTATTTCTCACTGTAATTACCAGTTTTATCTTTGTATTTACCATAAGTACTCTGAAAAAAGAGGTTATTACGGTAAATTACCATAGATCGAAAAAAATCATCATTGATGAAAAATTTGAAATTTTAGCTGATTTGGTACTGTCTGAAGTTTTTCTTACTGTAATTACCTGTTTTACTCTTATACCTACTGTAAATACCTTTAAACGAGGTAATTACGGTAAATTACCTAAGATTGAAAAAATTCATTAGTGATGAAAAATTATGAATTTTAATCAGTTCGTTACTGTCTGAAGTATTTCTCACTATAATTACCAGTTTTATCCTTGTATTTTGCATAAGTACTCTGAAAAAAGAGGTTATTACGGTAAATTACCATATATCGAAAAAAATTTGAAATTTTAGCTGATTTGGTACTGTCTGAAGTATTTCTTACTGTAATTACCTGTTTTACCCTTATACTTACTGTAAATACCCTTAAAAACGAGATAATTTAGGTAAATTATCCAAGATTGAAAAAATTCATTATTGATGAAAAATTATGAATTTTAATCAGTTTGTTACTATCTGAAGTATTTCTTACTGTAATTACCAGTTTTTATCCTTGTATTTACCATAAGTACTCAGAAAAAAGAGGTAATTACGGTAAATTACCGTAGATTGAAAAAAATCATCATTGATGAAAAATTTTGAATTTTTGGTGATTTGGAGCTGTTGGAAGTATTTCTATGAATATGATGAGATGATGGTAATTACGGTAAATTACCATGCCCATTATGATGAATTTTTTTGATATTTGTAAATTTCATTAGTGTAAGCTTTTTATTTGCTATTATATGTTATGACTACAATTACTAATTTGACACTTGATTACTGATAAATACGATGAGATTACTGGTAATTACGGTAAATTACGGTATTTAGGTAAAATTGTCTCTGATTGATAAGTGATGGTAAATTGAACATTTTATTCCAAAATACAACTAATTATGATAACTGCGAGTACTTCGAAGAAATTTGAAATAATGCGGTATTCATGATGAATTATTATCTTGGAAAATAATATGTTTAGGAGACCATGAGGTTTTGAAATCTTGTTGCCCCATGAGTTCTTTACTAATTCTGTGGTAATTACTGTTAATACGTATTTATTACGGTATTCTTGTTGCTAAATGCTGTAATTACTGTAATTCACAAAAATTTAGCAGATGCTAATGTTAGTCCAATGTATAATAGATTAAAAGGTAAGCAACATAAAATTATGTTCTTTGAAATGCATTTTGTGCTGAAATCGTGAAAATGAATATCTCACAATTGCAGATATTTCACATTGCTCTACATGGTATTTTTTTTTTCGCTAAAAATTTAAACTTATTTTTTGAAACCGTTGTGTAGTAAATGAAATTTTGATCTTGCCAAAATGAGAGAACTAACCGTTTCTAGGGAATAATTTGGCGGCGGCGAATGCTCATCGAGGCCGAACGAGCGAAACGAACGCAGCAATTAATTACCGCGATCTGGCCGATTAGACGATAATTACGAAAAATTGTTAACTCTCTTAATTGATTTTAATTGAGGGGCGTTTTACTATAAATTTAATCGTCGGGTCAATTCGATATGGCTTCGAGATATGGCCCGGTTTGGTAAACAATCGGTTCGAACGTTGGAAGCGCGTATGTGCTCGGACACGACGAAATGGCGAACTTTACAATCTCAGCTCGATTACAGAGGATAGAATTAATCCGGCCGAATGACTCGGGTCTCGAATCGTGCGTGTAAGCGTAGCCTAGAGGATATACGCGGACCGGCTTTATATACCTATAATTACAGCGTCAAAAGTATAGCGTGGGATTTTTCACGTCGTCGACGCGTACTCGCGGTTTTTCTGGCGTGTACGAGCGAATTTTCTTTACACGTATGGTCGGCCGGCCGCCCGATGTGATGATTCGCTCGGTTCGCGGTTCGAGAGGCTGTCGCGATACGTGGCAACGTCGTGTTATTAATATAAACCGAGAAACAGATGTTGACGCATACCACTGCCAGGTTCTGGTTTGAATCGCTGCCAAATGAATCTGCTGTGGTAGTTCTACTTTCGGTACTTTTTCTGTTTTGTTTCTAAGCCCTTCGGCTCCTTCCCCTCGTCGGTTGTTTTCGTAAACGACGAACAAATGGTGAGAAATGCGAAGCTGGTGCGTTTTTTTTTGGGAGGGGGGGAAATCGGGGAAATTCGAAAAAGGTTTGCTTTTGGATTTTTCCTCGTATTCTTAACGGTACGCGTAGTCATCGAAAATGGTATATCTACGTTTGTTCTCGACACAATGACTAATTCTAGGTAAAGCTATTCGATAATGAGGTTTTAAACGGATGTAAATATCCGCGCGCCATTAACCGTTTTACAGGCGATTCTGCAGTCGTATACGATTCAATTACTGATACGACCAAACGTTTACGTTGTAGCCCGTAGCTTAGTCGCCGCTTTATAACTTTTTAGCTGAGTTTTCTAAGCGAAAACACGAGCTATTACAGCCTACCTGATTTGGCAGCGAGTCCAAGGAGGGTGCGGTCTTTAAATACGATTGCGTTTTCGACCATTTGTAATCATATTGCAAGTGTCTAAGTTTTTAGAGCGTAGCAGGTGTGAGAGAAAAACGCTCAAAACTTGGCGAAAGAGTCTTCATGAGAATACGTAAAAATACTTTTTTTGGATTTTCGATACATTTCAAAATGGCGGATCACTAAAATTTTGAGGAAGGCTGGAGGACGGCTAAATTGGTCGAAATTTACGTTTTTAGTCTCATTTAAAAAAATGAGTTACGGACACCTATACATCCAAATCTTGGTTTCCTAAGTGCATTTGGAGGGGAGTTTGAGCAAAAAAAAGATTTTTGAGGAAGTTTTAAGTCATGAAGTGTCTTGAATTTTTTAAATCTCCTCATCAAATTGACACTAAAAGGTCATATTTTGTGTATGGGGTTAGTTTGGCACCCGAATATGGCGCTTTCAATTTTGGTCAAAATGGATTCAAAATGGCGGATCGTCAGAATTTGAGGAGAGTTTGAGGAGCCTCAAATAACTGAAAATGTGATTATTATGAGCTAGTATAATTATTGGAAATAAGAATTATACCGTTTCCCAAATTCGCTTTTACATATAATATGGAAGGGGAAAAGGAGGGGGTTATCGACCTTGAAATATCGTAAGGTTACCCAAGAAGTTGAAATTTTTTTCATTGTGAGGCCATATGGTGGAATGAGTCCAAATAACTTACCTATTCTGATTTAAGCTTTTCGAGTAAATTTGAAGGGTAGATGGAGCCCGAAAAGACTTCTGCAGGGGAAACCTCTGTGAAAAACTTCTTAAATCTTCCATTCTTCCTCACCAAATCGAATCGGAAAGGTCAAATTGTATATGTAGGATTTATTGATGACCAGAATATGACCTCTTGAATTTGGGTCAAAACGGATCCAAAATGGCGATTTGTTAAAATTTGAGGAGAGCTCGAGGAGCCTTGAATAAGTAGAAATGTGATCAATATAGATTCGTATGATTAGTGGTGATAAGAAGTATACTATTTCCTTAATTCACCTTCACACATGATGTGGGCGGGGAGGAAGAGGGGTAATCGATTTCGGTATATAGTAAGGGTACGCTAGAGGTTGAAAATTTGTTATTGTCTTGTCATATGATAAAATGAAGCGAAATGACTGGTGTATTCTGATTTTAGCTTCCCTAGTGAATGTATAAGGGAATGGGGGCGAAAAAGTGTTTTTGGAGGGGAAATTACTACGAGAAATTTCACGAATCTTCCATATCTGCTCACCAAATCAGACTTGAGAGGTGAAATTTTTTATATAAGGTTAGTTCGGGACCATAATTTGACACATTGAATTTGGGTTGAAGCAGATCCAAAATGGCAGATTTTCAAAATTTGAGGAGAGCTGGGACGTCAAATAACGTAAAATGGGATTAATATTGACTCATACGATTATTAGCTCTAAGAATGATTTAAATTCACCTTCACCCACGATATCCCCAACTTACCTCCATTCATGATGTTGGAGGGGAAAAGGAGGCGTTATTGACGTCAAAATGTGGTGGGTTACTCGAGTGATTGAAAATGTTTTATTATGGCGTCATACGATAAAATGAGCTCAAATGACTAATCTATTCTGATTTTAGCTCTCCAAATGACCAGAGTATGATATTTTGATTTTGTGTCAAAAAATGGATACAAAGTAACGCAAGGTCAACATTTGAGGCCTACTTGAGGAATCCTAAATTGCTAGAATTTGAAAATTTTGGGGTCATGTGATTATTGCTGGCAAGAAATACCGCGAATTGTAAATTCAATTTTTTAAGTAGGTTTGGAAGGTATAGAATAGGGGTTTGCAGATTCTGTGCTATTTGTGTCTTGTAGACACGAATTGGGTAGTAATGTTACTCGCAGACTTGAACAAGCCTTAATTAAAAACTCAGCTCCAGTAATGCGGCTTGGCTGCTTACGTTTTTTTTTCTCCATCCCATAATCAACGTCGTGTTGTAGTGGAAGGGTAGCGAAAGCGACGCGCGTGCCATATCTAGCGCCGATAAGGCGTACAGCTGCGAAGCAGGCTACGATATGGGAAATCTGCCGGTACGCTATACGTGGTCGAGCCAGCTAATAAGAGGTACACAGTATACGAATACTCGAATTTATCAATTGAAGGTAATTAACGACTCGGTATATGGGTATTGGATCGGAGGCTAGGCTGGAAACACCCTAAGTCGTGCCCTTATCGTACGATGCGGGCTCGTTATCAGCTCGCGATATGTGATAATGCTTATGTGAATTATGCACCCTCGGATGACGCGTTAATTTTTCGTTAACCCTTGTGGCACGCGAAACAAAACCCGCAGCGAGACGATAGAGGATTTTTTTTTTTTTTCTATTTTTTATTAATCGTCCGAATAAATCTCTTTGACGTCGGTGAGATTTTAACCTTGGGAAGCGAAACGCCAACGATGTAATTTAAATTGACGAAGTTGGCAAGTGTAAACACACCTATCTTCTTTTCCACCTACATCGTCGCACAGGTATACCATACGGAGTGGGAAAGAATGAAAAATTGGATTGAATTTTTACGCCCATGGTGGCCGTGTAATGGTAAAGGGAGCGTGAATTTTACGCAGTCTCGTTTTCGAGTTTGACGAACTAAGGCGCGGAGCAGGTTCGGTAATAAATCGTCGACAGATGGAGGTGAATGGAAAAGCGTGTTGCGGAGAGGCGAGACGGTGATTTGTTGAGAGATGTCGAATCGATAATGGCGTAAGTCTGTGGGTCTGTGTATGTCTGTCGGTGGAGTGATTTTAATTCGTCGGATGTGTTGTAGTGGGTGGTTGGATGGATGGAAATTTGTTGTTACAAGAAACTGGATGCTTTCTGTAGGTTTGAATGAAATAATGATGTAAATTTTTAAGGGAATTTAGTGCGATGAAATTGTTTAATATGATTCCCCTTATGGCTTCTTTATGAGCTCCTTTGTTTCGATAAAAATGACAAAATATGACTCCAATGTTCATGTATGTAATTAAGGAATATCTCTATACTAGTTGATCGTCATTCGTCAATAATTCGGAAACAGCTGGTTGTATGGAGAAATTAAGGCGATATTAACGACGAGAAATTTCCCTGCGTACAATTCCCATTCTTATGTTTTTCTCTCTAGCGCCCTCTGGTGCGGAGAAAAATCACTTTTAAGTTTGGAAAACCCGAATAACTCGCGTTCACCGATATTGTGATGGTTAATGGCGGAATGACAGCCTGCTAGAAGGGTCATGTACGAATAGATTACTGTGCTATGGAGTGAGCTACTGTCTACTGCGTTGATAAGAATCAAATGAGTCCGGGTGAAGTTCTTCCCGTTGCGCATAGGTGGCGCTGTATGCGTAATGACGTCATATAGAGAATGCGAAAATCGAATTTCCCAATAAATTTATATGAATTTCACATGGAAGTGGTGGTAGTGTTCGAGGTCAATGAAAAAAGTGGTATATGAAAAATCGTTATGTATTCATGGAAGGAAGCCAAGTGATTTCAAAAATTTGGACATCTTTGAATTCCGCAGATGAAGGATTTTTGTGCTAGACCTTTTTCATTGCATTTTTGGAATATCACTCATTCCGTATAAAATTTTTTAGATTTGATTAAAAATTTAATTTTTTGAAAATGACGTCACTGGATTCTTTGTAGAAAAAATTTGCGTTTTTTGAAGTTTTTACGATGCTTTCATTTTGCGATCAATATTATTTGCTGAGAAGTTCGTATGAAGTTTTTACCTATCAGTGAAATTGAAGGAGCTAGAGTGAATTGAAGTTTTTAACGTACTGTAACTCCTTCATATTGACAGATAGGCAATTAGAGGTCATTAAAATTATTATTCTTTATTTATTCATTTATTCGTTTTTTTTTTGTTTTTTTTTTTGTTCTTCTTGTCATGTTCTACCTTTGTGATTGAAAAAATGTCGTTTCCGTGTAAGTGATGACGTCATGTGGAGTATATCGAAATCAAATTTGTAAGAAAACCAAAAAATTTCCTGCGAAACTTCGAGTACTATTAAGTGAACAAAAAAAGTAATGCATACAAAAATTTACATGTGGTTATGGTGGAGAGCTAAGAGGCTCCAAAAATTTGCACATTTTTAAATTTCACAGATATAGCATTTTTTCATTTGAATTTTTTTGTTGTGTTTTGTGAATGATACTCATTTTGTTTAAAATTTTTGAAATTTGCTCAACAAATTTTTCTCAAAAAAAAAAAAAAAAAAAAAAAAAAAAAAAAAAAAGGTGATCAATGTGATCATCTATATTTCATGTTCGAATATTGCACATTTTGGAGTATTGTTTGATGTAATAGTTCTGTAATCGGTATTTACAACCAAAAAGTGTGTATACAGTTTTTGCCTAACTGCAAAATTGAAAGAGGTACAGTGAAAGTGAGATTTCAATATACGCTAACTCCTTCAATTTCAGAGATAGGTAATCGGACCATGTAATATTTTTCATTCTACTCATCAGCATTTATCTGTTATGTGAAGAAAAATAATAAAAATCTGCAAATTTTTCATGAAGAATAAAAATGACGTCATATGATTGGGGGGGGGGGGAAGATCAAATTAATTTCAAAAATTTTACACGTAATGTATCTTACAGAAAAAAAATACAATAAAGAAGTTCATAAATGCCAGAATGCTTTGTTGATAAATTTGGAAGATACTCAAATTTTTAGTACCATTTGGCTCCCCTCTTTGAAAAAACAGGAATTTTTTACGCATATCTTGTTTTTGCGTTTGACGAGTACTACCCATTTGATATGAAATTTAAAAATTTTTGGGCGAATTTTTTTCGATACTCGAAACACGATGTGATATTTTCGACGCAGAATTACCTGTTGAAGAAACGTAAAATCGATTTTTTACTAATCGATAAAATCGATAATCGAGTATACTCGTATAAACGACCAATGAAATACAGACTCAATTATCGAATATTGTAGAAATAAGTTTTCAGAATGTGAAATCGAAAAACAGTATCGATTATCGATATATCCAAAAATTAATCCTATTGCGATAAAAATTATGAAATTTGAAATCGATAATCGAATAAAATATCGATAATGAGATGGAGATCCCGCTAGCAAATTTACGAAATAATTTTTATTGCATAAAAGTCCTATGCAGGAAGTAGTGATTGTTTGGTACTAAAAAAATTGTGATCGGTACAAATTGCATATCTTTCAGTTTAAAGGATCTATATCTTGATGAAAATTTCTGTATGCGCTGTAGCTCCTTCAAATCAGTAGATAGGCAACCTTTTCGTAAACTTTTTGTAATGCCTGTGCAGGTTGTAATATGATTCCTCATCAGGTGTTCAAAGAATGCGTTTATTTTAAATATCGCACGCGACGCCATCTATGAGAAAAAAATGGAACTTTTATCGATTGCTTCGGTTTCATTGCAGTGTGGACAACGTAATGCAAGCTAACTATTAGGCGGTGTAATCGATTTTATTTGTCTACATTAGGCTTACGATGGGCAAACAGCGGCAGAATATATTTTTTGAATTGTCGTTATTATCATTTTGACCTGTAGAGCGCACCACAGTCGGAAAAAAAACCACTTCTAAATGTGATATATGGTTATACCGTTGTCGTGATGGTTTTATGGTTGATACGGTTGTGCGAAATTTCATCAAATTATTCGCGGAAATCGATCGTCCATCGTGGCCAACGAGCGAGGAAAGGTAAGAGGTGGGGATATTCGTTTCGCACAGTTTCTGGGTATAACGTTAGGTTTTTCCAAAACGTTAAGAAAGAGTCGACCTCGCGTATGATTTTTACACTAGGGCGCGAATTACCTCGGGAGATTTTTTGACGCGTCGAGGTATGGTAAAATTTGATGGCGAACTCGAAACGCGGTGGAAGGGAGGAAAGAGGTGTAGTGTTTTCGCACGACCGAGAGCGTAATTAACGTAACGTCGTCGACGGTCGTGCCATCTGGTGCGACGGTGATGCACAAAGGAGATGGAACCGAGTATTTGCGCTGCTTGCGTAAGACCAGCGGAGACGATTAAGGCGGAAAATAACGAATGGAAACAGCGTGCCGAAGAAATAGGCAACGATTGAAATTACGCGATAGGTAAGATTAGGGAGGTATGTCGGCGGCGGAATCTGGGCTGCGGAGATATGGCGCGGTGACCTTGCCGATATACCTTATTTAGACTCGCCTCCGGTACCAATAATGGCGATATGCGAGAGAAATCCCATCGACGCGGCGTACGTTAGCGTGGCCAAATGGAAGACAGGTTACTTTATAAGGTCTAGTCCGGTGCAAATTTCGCAACACGCGTCACCGAGTTAGCGTTGCGATTCTTCGTGGTTGGCAAGGTGCGCTCTAAAAAGGGAAACGTGAGCCCCGTCTAAGGGTCCGATGCGTCCTGGGGAATGGAGAGTGAGCCTAGCCAGGTATCGCCCAGTGGAGGCGTCGTGGCGCGAACCTACGCGTTGGTTCGTCGAGCTGGTTCCTACGTAGCGAATATTGCGAATTAACGATCGGTATTGAATAGACCGATGATCTCATACCGTTGGCTGTGGGCCATCGAGGCGAAGTTGCTGGCGAATTGAGCAGCTCGTGCCTTTGTTTTGCAACGGTGTACTGATTTGACTGGCTTTGCGTTTTGTTTACAGTTCAATTTCGTCGGAAGAATACTCGGACCTCGAGGTATGACTGCTAAACAGTTGGAATTAGAAACCGGCTGCAAGATAATGGTCCGCGGAAAAGGATCGATGAGGGATAAAAAGAAAGTAAGTATCGATTTTATTACTCGTAGCATTTACCAGTAGTCGACGAGAAGCGAGTACGATGTGTGACGCGAAAAACGAGCTTATGTTGTACGTGTCGTCGGCGCTGTTGGAAATTTCGTTTGACATGTTTTTGTCACCTTTTTCTCGTCCCCTCGGCCCGCCGATTCATTGTTTCCATTTTGAATAATTAACGAATCGTTTATACCGTACGGTTAGGTTATTTATTATTTAAATGCTTCGCTCGTGTTTCCTCTCACGTGTTACGGTGTACCATGTAGACGGACGGACCGGTTCAATGAGGTTTTATTGGTGTTTCGTAATGATGCGTAGAAGGAAAATGATAAGAGGTATGAGCAGTAGGTTTCGTATGTAAATACCGAAATTTACGCCGTTCGATGTCGGAACATTTGTATAGGCGAGATAATGGTATTTTAATCTCCGCGGGGTTGAAGATTCGGAGAATGGGTGAATTTTTGATTTAGAATGGGACGAATTGTGACACGCACGGAGGTCCTAGTGTTATGGTAAAGGGTTGTGTTGTGTGGGCCCGAACAAATTATTCATCCGTTGGAGACTTCTGTTAGATTACTAGGAAATGTGAAATTCTGCCCGATTAGAGATGTAATTTTTTAGCATTTGGTACTTTGCGGACTCTATTACAATATGCATTCAATTATGCTTTGCGGTATCACGAATATGTTTTTTTTTTTTTAAAGAGGTATTTGACAAAGTTACAATAGAAAACTTTTGAAAAATTATAATCATCGTGTTTTTCTTACTTTTACTAAGCACTTGTAATAATTGATAATTTTGAGAGTAAATCTAAAATCTTGAAGAAATGAATAGTATGTTGTGTTTTTTTTTTGTAATTTTCCGGTGATTTTTGGTGTAATTTCTTGTTATTTAAAGTTTTCATATTAAGAGGAAGGGGGAGAGGGGTGCATGAGAAATAAAATCGGATTTCTTTCTTATTCTATGCTCAACATCAATGAATGAGAAGGTGATTTTGGTTTCAGTATGGAATTCATAATCGTTTGAAATTTTAATTACGCTTCAAATACTTTGAATTTAATTTAAAATTATGGTTTTGATTGATAATGTGAATATTTTTGTAAAAAAAAAAATTAATTACAATATTATTAAATGTTATATTATTATTTCGACAGTTGGAAATTACTCACGAATGTAGTGTTTTTCAATTACATATCAATATTGTTTTCAAATTTCATGTTATGAATTTCATTATTCAACTTTCGATTTTGTACCTTGGTAATTTTTTTCTTCAGTAGTCGAACTCTCATTCCATAATCGATTTAATACTTCATTATGAAAAAAACGATTTAGCGTTTCATTAATGGATAAATTGGTTAGTATCGATAATCGATATTGTATCTTCATTTTATTATCGATTATTTATTCGATTATCGATTTCAAATTTTAGTTATGGAAATCAATTTTCTGTTCTTGTGATCGATTGTTTTCATCGTAGTCGAATTATTTTTCGGGTATATCGATGATCGATTTTGTTTTTTTGATTTCATATTCTAGTATCGATTTATTAGTTCATTACATATTCGATTATCGATTTCATATTTCAGTAAGAAATTGTTAGGAGGTTTCTTCAATCGATAATTTTGCTTACAGACCAATTATTTGTTGGAAATATCGATAATCGAGGCTGTTTTTTTTTTTAATTTTGCACTTTTAAAATTATTTTTCAAATTCGATAATCAAATCTCCCTTTCATTGATCGAATTTGTATTCGATTATCGATTTTATATTTTAGTTATGAAAATCGATTTTTTGTGTTTTTTTATAATCGATTATTTTTATCTTGGACCAATTAATTTTTCTATTTGTCGGTAATTGCTTTCCGCTTTTTGTCTGCATTATAATGATTGGATTCCTAATTCGATCATCGAATTTTTGTTTATGCAGTTGATTTCATATTTATGAGGAAAAGCGATTTTGTGTTTCTTTAATCGATAAATCATGCTCGTAGTTGGATTAATTGTTCGATGTATCGATGATAGATTTTGTAATTATGGTTTTATTTTCCGAAAGTTGTTCTTAAAATTTGGTAATTTATATTTCAATGATGATAATCGATTTTACGTTACTTTAATTTATTATTTTCCTTGTAGTAGAATTAATTTTGGTTATATCGATATCGATTTTGTTTTTCTCATTACTTTTATTGTTCGATAATCAAATTTCCCTTTCATTAGTCTATTCTCCGTTCTCTATTCGATAAACGATAATCGATTTTATGTTTGCTTAATTGATAATATTTTTCTCGTTGTCGAATTAATTTTTATATATATCGATAACTGATTATCGATTTTAGTAATCGATTTATATTAATCAATCGATTATCGATTTATATTAAATAATCGACTATCGATTTACATTAAGTAATCGATTATCGATTTATATTAAGTAATCGATTATCGATTTATTATTCAATTTATCAACATCGATAATCGATAAATTCCTTGGTAGTTCGATTTATACTTCGAGTTGCGATTTTATAATTACATTGGTTGGTAGTTTCTTTTGTGTTGGAATAGTTGATTAAATCATTCTTGGTAATCCGATTCATCTTTCGATTATTACATTTGTGGTTCTATCTAATCGATTTTATCTTTGAATGTTCTATTTTACATTACAAAAATTAAATTATTTGTTTCGAACTTACGATAATTGAATTTATATTTTGGTATAGAAAATGGATTTTATATTTCGATTATTGATAATAGGTTTTTATGCTCTGTTTTCGATTCTGATGATTGATTCTATATTTTTTTAGTCGAGTTTTTTCTTCGAAATTGAGGTACAAAAACTTGTCGAATTTTTTCTTCGATAATCGATTTTATGATTTATTAGTGAAAATCGATAATTGATTTGGTATCCCAAAATAGAGGAATTATACGCGGTAATTAAGCAACGCAACGTATTTATTTTTCGTTTGTTGATTTAAATGGATAGGCAAAATTTTATAGAGAATGTTTGTTTTTCAAGAACTGTAACATGGATTTTGACCTGGATAGGTAATTGACTGAGAGTTCCAAGAGGGAATAGAGGTGTGAGGAATGTTCATGTTCCCAAATTGTAAATTTTATGTTTAAAAAACTCGAATTTGCGGCCATCCAGGTATTAATTACGACAAGAATCTCGTAAATTACTCGACTACATCTCGTTATAACTCGAATTATTTCACTCCTATCGTGCGAAATGATGTGAAGTCGTAAGTTCGAGTGTCCAATCGAGAAGATGAAAATTACCCGATAAAACGATTCGCGTACTTCGCATTCGTATCTAATTTTAATACGCGTATAATTGGGTTCCCCCTCCCGCCCTCGTTACCCTTCGTATGTAAGAAAAAAAAAATAATCCATTGATTCTCGAACACGATTAACGAGCGATACTTATTTTCTTGAAAGTTCGCGAATAGATAATCGTCCATCTGGTATGCATTTAGCATACGCGTTAACCGTATATGGGAATTGTCGGTCGGGGAAATCGCGTTGGGTACGAAGCGAACGCGGAATTGAAAAATCGTCGATTGACATCTGTTATGAAGAGGCCTTCGAGTGCGAATGGAAAATTAGGTCTTCGACGGGGAAGAAATTACTTCGACCCTTAAGCTAATGGATCGGGAAGAAGGAAAAAATTATGTAAAAAATTTTTCCAACTGTGTTGGCGATTTGTTACAATTGTAATAGCGTAAGGTTGACATTAAGGAAGTGGTGGAGTGACAAAGTGTTTCGATGAATTAAAGGTAAACGTGTAAGGAAAAGAAACTGTGAGGAGTCATGCTGTATTATCGAAGCTGAGTTCGTAATGGAGGCTTGTTCGAATTTGCAGATGATGTTTAAGTGGTCACAGGACCCGTAAATATCAAAATCGTACATCACTTGAGAAGATTTCCAGCAGTAAATTGAACTCGAGTATGGTACACTTCAACCGATCCTAGTTCTCTTCTTTTCACTCTTTGACCTATGTGTGTGTGAACTTTATTGTTGTATTAAACGAACACTACCTCATACAGAGATATTAACGCGATATATGGAACATACTGTAATGAGTAGAAGAATTTTTTGCCCTTGATTGGTGGTAACACTGGTTACCATTATAGTTCGAGTTGAGACTTCAGGCGAATCAGACGTGTGTTTCTAGCGTGCGATGAAACGATTATTTCCTTACATTGAGAAAGTGAAGACACGTAGTGGATAAATAGGTTGAGTGGTGAAGGGAAAAATTGGTTTTTGAATTTTGAATGGATTTTTTTACTTATATAATGTAGTTATTTTAGTTCTATTTATCAAACATTTTTTATTATGGTGAAGAATTGAAATTGTTTTGAAAGCTCAGAATTTTCATTTAAAGGAATGAAAATTCAACTTAAGAAAAAATGCTATAGAACCTTTTTTGTAATGATTTATTTCAAAAAAAAAAAAAAATTGAAAAAAAAAATGAAGTGAAATGAAAAAATTGGCTTACTGAGGAAAAAAATCATTTTAAAACATATTTCAAGTAATGAAAAAATTTTTTCAATAATTATAATTTCCTTTATAGAAAGGCGTCAAAAAAAAAAAAAAAAAAAAAAAGACTGAAAAAAACAATAATAAACATTTTCAAAAAAATTTTACTGCTAAAAATTTTTATAAAAAAAAAAATTCAACAATTTTCATCCTTACCCACCGTTGGACATTTGCAGCATGATTACGAGAATTTGAAACGCAAAAGTATGAAGACTCTCCCCCCTCCCCCTCCTTTCCAAATCAAGTAGGCTATAATATCCATCGTTTTATTTAGAAAATCCAGCACGAAATGGGAAAACAAAAGAGAAGAACGAGGAAAAAATTTTTTTATTACACGCGAATACGAAGGTAACAGGTTAATTACGAACGATTATTCCGTTTATTACTGCGTGTAAAAGCGTGTACATAATGGTAATCTTACGAAGTTAGCTCTAATTATCCGATTATGTGGTTTTTTCGCCTGGCCGTCGTTTCGCTGTTCGCGTATTATTTATATTCATCGTTTTGTTAGGTATATTAAATTATAATGACGTTTGTTCTATAATGCTTTACGTGTATCGGATTGTACAGTGAGTATTACACGACGGTAGAGTATACGGTAGGGAGCGAAATTCGCGATATTAACGATGCATTTGTGTACTACAGGAGGAACAAAATCGTGGTAAACCAAATTGGGAGCATTTGAACGAAGAATTACACGTATTGATTTCGGTAGAAGATACAGAAAACAGAGCGAAAATAAAAATGCAACGTGCCATCGAAGAAGTGAAGAAGTTGATCATACCAGTAAGTACATGGTGTATTTAAAATGACAAATTAATCATTGAAGCGGTCTAATTTAACGAAGCCTCGCTATGCGATTGCATCGGACGCGGTGGGCTTGATATTGGATGCTAACACGTTCTGTATTAACGTTGTAATACAAGTACCATAAATTTATACGAACGAGTTGTAAAATATTCGTCGTTTCCTTTTCGTTGGTCTCGGTATGCGTAATAAATTACGCAGTTGGACCAACCTTTTTTTTTTTTTTTGTCGTAATATTGGGCGTTTTTTGTTGTCGATTTTCCGGCACGACGAAAAATATAGTGGACGTGTCGTGGCCGGATATCCCTGTAGGAGGAGATTTACCTGTGCGAGATTTATCATTCGAGTCTTACTCTTGATAGGCGGTGTAGACGTCGTAGGTGATTTGACGAGGATTACGTTAACGCGTTGTTTTTCTTTGTGCTTTACATTTACACGGTTATTTGAGCGTTTAAAAAGCTGGAAAATGACACGTTCTCGAGTACGTGGTGCGCGATACGTTGATACGGATATTTACGCATTCTTGGTCGATGAGGTTTTTCTTGAACGGTTGCCGGGCTCGTGTGCAGTTGGCACGAGTGAACGGTGCATGGAGACGGGGATGTGTGGAGTTGGAGGATAGTGAAAAAAATTCAGGAGATTTTTAACTTCGATGAAAACAGCGATGGCGTGTAATTAATTTGGTGGTTTTTGGAAATCGCTGCGTTTTCTATTTGTTCCTCTCCGTTTGAATGTTTCAAGTAGGTTGATTCAAGGATTGCCTTAACTTTTACAAAATTTGTAAATTTTTTAAATTTCAAAACAAAGAAACATCAAAGTTCAGAAGTCCGAAAAAAGTTAACGTTGAATGAAAAAAGAATCCAGATTTTTCTAGTAATTCAAAATTCACTTCTCCCTTCCTTTCCAAAACAAATTGAAATTCAATGTTGAGAAATCGATCATTTGTATCACGAAGAAAAATTCTTTTCATAATTGCAATACATGATATTTCGCGTTGAAAAAAAAATTGAACAAAAATTTCCAGTAAATTTTTTAGTTTTGAGAAAATCGAACAAATATATACAGTGAGAGTGAATCAATAAAAAGATGCAGAAATTTTGAATAGCACATATTTCCAAACACAATGCTTTGTCATGGGACCTTGGTTGGGCGCCATTTTAAACGCATTAATTTTCGAACGCTCATATTTCCAAATACTTTGCATTTGACTAAAATATTGTGTCTTAGCCCCTGGTTGGGCGCCATTTCAAATGCATTAATTTTCGAAAGCTCATGTTCTCGAAAAATTTGAAGTTGTCTTTAGTATTGTGTCATGGCTGGGTGTCTAACAGGTGATTAAAGCGATGAAAAGGCAATGAATTGTTTATATTTGCGCTTTTCCACTTTGTTGTATTTCGTCGCGCGGTATTTTTCAAAAAATAATAATGGCGTTATTCAAATGAAAAATTTTCTTCATTATTTTGTTTTGTTTTTGTTTGTGTTTTTTGTTTATTTTTTATAAATCTCATACAAATGTGAATGAAAAGTACGAAATAGGTGATGAAAAGTGATAAATTTTCATCAATAAAGTTTTTTTTTTTTTTTTTTTTTTTTGTTAGACACCTTCCATGATTCTTTGTTTCCGCACTATTTCATCGCAGTGATTTTCTTAAATGAGAAATTTTCAAAAAAAAGCAAATTTTTTTGACAAAAAATTCTATTCACGTCATAATTACGCGACAAAAAATTGGATAGATCACCAAAATATTACGGAGAACTGATAGTAGATGAAAAATGTAATAAAAAAGGTTAAATGTGAAAATGCTTAATCTGCGAAATCAGAATAATCAAATTTTTGGAACCCTTTGGCTCGCTAGTGATGCGAGAACAACAGATTTGTTTTTTTGTTTTTTCATTCTTATGTTCTTTTGGTAGAGAATGTTCTTATTTTGATCATAATTTTTTAAGGAAGTATTTACGGGTTTTAAAATTTTTAATTTGTTCTTCATGAAATAGAACTTCGTTCTTGCTTTTATTCTCTTTATAACAATGTGCTATTGTTCCCATTCTTTAGTGAAGTTTTTATTTTTGTGGCCTTAGTTTATTTTTTGTAAACAAAATCTCGTTTTTGTTTTTGTTCTTATTCTCTGTATAACATTGGTACTTTTCTCTTTCTCTCTACCCTCCCACCCTCGCAGCAGAACAAAATTGTGTTATTGTTCCCATTGTTTGGTGAAGTTTTTGTTTTTTAGTTTTTAGCTTAGGTGATGGTTTTTTATGTTCGCAGTTTGTTCTTCATTTTTTCATTAAGTTATTTTATTTTTCTTTCTGTTTCCATTTTTTAAATTAATTCATATTTTTCACCAGTTGAAAACAAAAATGCGAGTAACAATAGAAAAAAATCACTAATCATGTTCTTCATTCTAGGTATCGAGGTGACGTCATTCATTTGTTCTTTATCTCTTGTGTTCCTTATATTTGGATGCTTTTTTTTTGTTCTTGTATTTCCTCTTTTGTTTCTGCATAATTACATTATTTTTTTGTTTTTATTCCAATTCTGCAAAAATTTTGTTCTTGCATTCTCTCTTTTGTTCCTTCGTAGTCACATTATTACATTTTTTGTTCTTGTTTCTATTCCATAAAAAATTATAATTTTTTGTTCACATATTCGCATTTTCATTTTGTTCTCCTATCGCTGTAGCTCATTATTATATAGAGATGCGAATTTTTCGCTTATAACTTTTTTGTTTTCTTTCATGAGTTCTATGTGAAAAATTTTCATTATGACGTCATCACTTATACAGCACTACCCATGGAAAAAAATGAAAATTCTAGATGCTCTGGTTTCAAGTTTCATAATAATCATATGTATAATTCAAATGTTGTAAAATCAATCTATAACTGTTTCGATAAATGAATGAAAAAGTTATTGAATCTTAATTTGGCGCCCTAGGTGGGGCCAATTTGAAAAAAAAATGAAAGGATTCATTTCGACGTCTTTGGCAAACTCTTAAATTCGTTTCCTCTCGAATATTAAGCGGGCACTTGATACGATTGAAATACCATAAAGACGTGCGTATGGAAGGACGACGACATATGTGCCAAAAAGCGCATTCGACTATAGCTTATGAGCTGAGTTGGAAGCGCGGGCACGACGAGTGGGTGCCATTCGATTTATGGTTAGTTCGATACGGATCGTAAATGTATTTTCGTAATTGTTTTACTATTTTGACCCGATTTTGTACGCGTACGAGGCTTCATTTTCTAATTATAACGTCGTCCGATGGTATCGTGTTGCATTGGCGACAAAGAGCCGACGACGATGAGGTGAACGAGGTGATCGGAGTTGAACGATGATTATGGGTATTTCAAGTTAGCGCACGTTCGAGCGCGTTGTAATGTCGTTCGCCTAGACCTGGCTGGGCCGGGCGATCGTGTTTGTTCGAAGATATCGAGCATTCGTCATCGAACGTATTTTACGTTTAACGAACGTAAGAAATATGCGAGTGATATTGAAACGTGTTTTTTTTCCTTTTGTTTTGCAGGCGGACGGCGAAGACGAATTGAAGAAGAGACAATTAATGGAGTTAGCCATCATCAACGGTACCTACCGAGACTCGGAATCGATGCGCGCTCTAGCCGCTGCCGGTTAGTGACGAGGGCGTTATGTTGAAGAGGGGTGTAAATAAGGACGATTTTTGGGCTTATTTACTTGCGAAATGTATGCGCCAGGGGTTGCGCTGTATGGTGCTCGCAGTGAAGAACGGAGCCTCGTTTTATGTGGAAACCTTTTCGTCGTGGGTAAGAGGGAGTCAGGATTGCAATGTGAGAACTTTTTTCGGAACTCTGGTTCAAAAATCGAAATTTTTCCAATATATGACCCAAGGTGTTGTGAGGATTGTGTTGATGGTCGATGCAGTGGTTGTCCATTCTTAAAAATTATGATGTATGCAAGTTTCAACCTGTGCAGTATAAAGCTATGCCTGTTGTTGAATCACTTTGTTATCATAATTATGTAATCGTTCAGAAATCGGTGGTGTATGTAAAAAATCAGTTTCGAAGTAATGAAATAGGAGTTGAACGTTAAATATTTCATCATACATGATTTTACCCTATATCAGGGGTTCTTGGAATTGTGCCTTTTCAAATTATAAAGAGATAATACAACTTTCGTTTGAAATTTGATAATTTTTTGCAATAGAATATCTATTGGAATGACAAAAACAAAAATATTAATGGAAATTCGACATCTCTTGGTATACCAGGGAAAAAGTGAAGGGATGTAGAAGTGATTTTAATTTTTTTTTTTTAATGTAGTATTATAGATTTTTTTGAGAGTAATAATAATTTAATTTTTTTATTCTTCATAAGTCAAAGAAAGATCTCTGTATTTTTGATTTTGATTTCCTTAATCCTAATGATGTCAAAAACAAAACAAAAATGGTCATTAATTTTACAAGTGTTGAATTACGAAATTGTGATTTTTTTGTTAGGGGGGGGGGGGGGGGTTGATCTGTCGTCCAAACGTAATATAATTGCAAGACAAAATGGAAGATCTATAAATTCGTGGCTGAGCTCCTTCCTCCCCCCCCCCTCATTCTGCTCTTTATTCTTCTCCTTATAGTCCCTCAAAATGGGATGATTACTGTAATATTCCTCTTTACATAATTTCTTTAGTTTAGATTATTTAATAAATTTCAAGTTTTCAGCAGTTGTACTGAAAAACTTTACACGTTGTAATATTAATACCCTTTAACTAAGACTGACCCGCTGGGATAATGAAATTTTCCAGTGAGGTTCCTGAGTCAAAGTTTGAAAAATAAATCTTTTGTGTTTTTTTATCGCCTTATAAATTTTAAATAATCAAAAGAATTTTCATCAGAAAGTGAAGAATACAGTTCATTATTTTTTTTGTAATTTTAATTTTATAAACAAAATTTTATTTTAAAATTTGAAGTACTTTTTGTGTTCGAAATAAAAAATTACTCACGATGTAATGTATTTAGAATTGTCGAATTTCAGTTGGTTATACAAATTAAAATAAATTTTAAAAAGTTTCAAAATTGCTGAACTTATTCGAATAGTAAAAAAAAAACAACAACAACAAAAACAACGAAGATTGCCTGAAAAAGCATTTTGATGATAATTTACAAAGATAGCAACACATTGCGAGCCTAAAAAATTATTTACAATATTATTTCAAATGCTCTTTTTTTTTCTTTTTTTTTTTATTATCATACGCCGTGTACAGCTTTGGGCTAAAGGCGAATTTATTTTATTTTATTTCATTATTATTATTATTATTTTTTTTAATTTTATTTTTAAAGAAGTAGTTTTTTATTTTGGAAAAAAGTGATCCCCGAATGACAGATGGAATATATTTCGTAATGTCAAATTTCAGTTTCAAAATTATGGAACCTAATCAGATAGTGAAAAACAACAACAACAACAACAATAGTCAAATCAAATCAAATATTTATTAGCCCTTAATGTCCGGCGACTTCTGCCGCGTATGGACTGGCGATTATTATTACATTTTTTTTTTTTTTTTTTTCCCCTAAAAATGAAGATCATCTAAAAAAGTATTTTGATGTTAATTTACAAAGATAGCAACACTTTGTGAACCTAAAAAATAATTTACAATATTATTTCAAATGCTCTTTTTTTTTTTTTTTTTTTTTCGCTAAATAAAATTTTATTTTTAAAGAAGTAGCTTTTTATTTTGGAAAAAAAGTCATCCCCGAATGACAGATGGAATGTGTTTTTTATTGTCGAATTTCAGTTTCAAAATTATGGAACCTATTCAGATAGTAAAAAACAACAACAACAACAGTAGTAATAATAACAATAATAATAAAAATGAAGATCACCCGAAAAAGTATTTTGATATTAATTTACAAAAATATCAATGTGTTTAACTGTTAGAATATTAGATTTAATTTCATTATTCAAATATAAAATTTTTATTGAAGAAAAAATGAAATAAAATAATCAGTATTGGAATTAATGTTCAAATTATTTCCTTTAAATTATTTTCAATTAATATTTTATTATTAAATTCATTTATTATAAAACAGTTTGTGATTCTGAAAAGTAATTTATTTTTAAATTTTTTCTATTTTTTTGTTAGTGCCATGTACTGCCGCTTGGGCCAGTGGCATCAAAAAAGTAATTTATAATATAACGTTTTCATTTTAATATAATAATATTTCGAATGCACTTTTTTTTTCTGGCATTTGGTCTTTCAAAAAAAAAAAAAAAAAAAAATTGTCCGTTACGACGTAAGAAACTGGGTAATGGTGAAAAAAATTTAGGACCTGGTACCTTTTAACATTACGATGGAGAGCTTTACGAAGTGAATTCTCCCGTGAGCTTTTCAGTGCCATTCTGCGCTTGGGTCGCCCTCCCTCCCTTTCCGTAGCCGCAATACACGGGTTTCCATACGAAATGAGGATCCGTTCGTCATCACCAATATGATATCGGACACCTGGACCATACGGTTCCGAAATAGAGGGGCTCAATGAGGCTAATATTCACGCTCCTCTTTTTTGTTTGTTTGTTTTTTTTTTTTAGGAAGAGACTATAATTATATTGACGTATTTACAGCTTGCGACGAAGAATGGCGGCGAATGGCGATAGCGGCGGCCGCCGAAACGCAAAGACTCCTGTCTCCGGGAATGCCGGGTCTTGCGACGCCGCTGCGTACGCCAACGGCGACGCCGTTAGGAGCGCCGTTGATACTGTCTCCGCGTATACCAACCGCCATACCAACGACGGCGGCGAGCATTTTGAACGGCTCGGCCGCAGCGCAACAGTTGTTACCACCGCCCGAAACGCACGGCTTAATTTACACTCCATTCACCGCGGACTACGCGAATTTCGCCGCGCTAACCGGATCGCCGTTGTTGACCGCTGAGTACCCGGCGCCGGATCATTCGGGTGGGTTATTTGTTCGTTGATTTGGTATTAGTGATACGCGTGTATTGTTGTGTATTTCAGGTGAGCGTCTTATAAAGACCTGTAGAGCGATCGCGTACGTGTAAAAGCCAACAGTTTAATTTAGGAATATTATTTTTTTTTTTTTTCAAATTAATTTTAATACGTAATCTACGTTTATGTAGTAAATTTACGCTACGCTGGAGAGCGTTGTTAATACGTATAATGTATTATAAGTACACGCACTAGACGAGTAGTATTAACGTGTATAATGATTCTAGAAGGGGGATGGAAGACGTTAATTGTAGTACTTATTCGCAATTTTTAATCGGTTATACAATGTACACTCGGAAGGGTTAATAATTTTTTCTACTCGTTTATCGTAACATCGCTTCACCTTCGGGACGATAGGTGTTTTTTTTTTCAGCTTCGCTTTTTTCATATCACAAAGAAACCCGCATCCGTTCGAGTACTCGTTGGAAGAGCGAACGCCTGTATTAACCGATTAACACGAATTTCGAGCTTTTATTAAAATTATAATAATTATTAATTTTTATTTGTACATAGAATACG
Organism: Phenacoccus solenopsis; assembly: GCA_009761765.1. NCBI lineage: Eukaryota > Metazoa > Arthropoda > Insecta > Hemiptera > Pseudococcidae > Phenacoccus > Phenacoccus solenopsis. The sequence continues at coordinate 37,937,722 of CM019755.1, forward strand.
TTAACGTGTGCGCCTAATACTCATATTGTTAACGAATTGTAGATATAATTGTTAAAACGCTTACGTAATTTATTATTTATTGGAATCGCTTTTTGTGTGTATTTTTTATTATTTTTTTTTTCGCTGATTTTTCATCTCCGTCGAAAACTCCTTAGCCTCGCTTCTTATATGTTAACTGCGTCAATTTTTTTTTTCTCATTTTCCCTCTCTCTCCTTTTGTATATTATTAAGAAGCAAAAGATACTGAAAAAATGTAATACGAGCTTTAATATGGAACTCTAGTCAGAATTGAGAAGAAATTGAAAAAAATAATTAAAAAATTATGTCATATGTAATTTTTTTTTTTTTTTTTTTTTTTTTTGAGAAAATAATGCTCATACAAAAATGTGTAGCTTTTTTCGAACTTATTAATTAGCCCAGCTATTTTTTTTTTTTTTGATTTTTAATCTATTGTTCGAAAGCTCTTACGATTTAATTTATACTAACACAAATAAGAATGTAATCACCTAGACGTGTAAGGCACTAATACTACTATTATTATAGATTGGGTAAAAATGCTCAAAATTTTTATTACTGAATTATTGGAAGAGTAAGAAAGATGATATGAATGTGGATGAGGGGGGGGGGTAGTTATGACTTTGCTCGTTGAAACGTGTAATTTTTTAGTCAAATCATGCTTGAAAAAAAAATAAGAATGAATTTAATGTAACTAGATTTGGAAAGATTTTTTTTTTGTACATTTGGAATGTGTAAATTGATATTTTTCATTCCAAATGATTTAACAGAGTGTCTAACGATCCTACAAGTCTTGTAAAAATGCTCTATATGGCTTGAAAGTCTCGATTTTTTTATTCATAGTTCCCACCAAGCCATTCAATTCAATTCAATTTATTTATTTATTTATTTATTTGTTTTTTTATTATTTTTTTTAAATTAATAAAATTGAATTTTCTTTTCCAAACCCGAAATCTAATACATTTTACAAAATGATCCCACTCGTATACCCCACTTCCCGAATTTCCTCCACTCAACCGCCTTATACCCACTCCTGTAACCCTACTTAAATACGCCTCTAGCCCAGTGCTGTACATGGCGCCAATTTATTTAAAAAAAAAAAATTGAATTTTCTGTTATTTTATAATTTTTAATCCAAAAAGAAATTATTTATTGATCTTACTATCATTTGTAATAGAGATACCTCCCAGAGCCCAGGATGCTGTGTGGGGAGGGGTAATATAGTCCCTGAGCTAAACGAAACAATTGAGTAAATAATCAAATAAACAAAAAATAATTTAACTAACAAAACAAGTAATAATAATAATGAGTAAAAAATTTGTATACATTTTATTTAAGACTCGTTATTCAAGTTAATTTTTTTTCAAATATTATAGGCTTAGTAATGCATATTTATAAAAAATTTTCACTTTCTGTCATGTTTCTGGGGTGGGGGGGACTGTGAACTTCGTACATAGTTATGCAGAAGGTATGGTAAAAGTTTTGCTATCGCAGTTAACGAATTTGATTAGACAACCTGTTTCAGATTTCTCGATAATTTAAGGCGAAAAAAAAAATGTATATGTAGGTTGAAATGAAAAATCGTAAATTTTTGTTGTAAAAATCTAAAAATTTCGAAAGGAAATAATTGCGAAATTTTTTAGTATTTTATACGTGCCTGAGGTGAGATGAATTTTTCCAAGTTGATGCCTCGGTGTATCAGATTTGATAAATTATCTGACCCTCTAGAGTTATTGTGGGCAAAATTCATTCAACTGTTGTACTCCTTAGTTAGGTCTCAAATTTGTCCTATTAAAATTTGTAATTTTCACAGTTTTTTATTTTTTTATTTTTTTTGAAATTTAAAATTTAAAATATACAATTCAAAAAAATTTTGTATAGTATTCTAAGCCTGATAAAAAATTGAAAATTTTGTGCTATAGTGGTATTCATCTTAATTTGATTTTTTTTTTTATTGTTTATTCCTGAGGGTTATTTTCACACTAAAAAATGTGATGTGTTTTGTTTTTATATTTTAACCTCCCTCCCCTCTCTCTCTCTCTCTCTCTCTCTCTCTCTCTCTCTCTTTCACACACACATTCATGCTCTCGCACTCTTTCGCCATAATATGCTGAAAATAAAAAAAATTTTGTTATAATTATTCTGTTCGGATAAGTAAAAGGGTAATTTTTGGAATCGATTTATTTATTTTCTTTGTAATGTTTTTTCAAAAACTATCTATCTTTGGAAAGAGTTTTACATAATTAATGCACGAAAGTTGAATTCAAACTGAGACGTAGACAGTTTTTTCTTTCCTTTTTTAAGAAATCGGTGAGCTATGAGTAATATTTTCATTTTAGCAAAATTACGCTTTTATAGAAAATTAAAAATTTCTTTTAATGATATTAATTGAATTTTGAGAATTTTTTAATTCGATTTGTGAGTATTTTTTTTGCCAATTCAATCTTTCTTTTTTTAAAAATAATTTTAATGAAAATCGTAGGAGATACTTTACAACATTTAATATAATTTTTGCCGGAAACTGTATCACATTGGGAATATTTTTTTACAATTTTTTTCATCATTATGTGCAGTTGTGTATTATTCTCTGTACCGTTAGGTATTCAACTTCTTACTGAATTGATTTATTGAAAAAAAAAAAAAAAAAAAAAAAAAAAAAAGATGGACGACACTGAATTCATAATTATATTTTCTTAAGATATGTATTATTATGAGATTGACCGTGAAGTTACTTAACAAATAATTTGTAATATGGTGATATTAGAAATGAAATAGGTATTAGTTTCTTTATTTTGAGCATTTTTGCCTTAATTGATTATTTCTTTCTTCGATCATAACGAAATGAACGTGTATAAATGGTTTTATTTTTAAGTTACATAGTAATAATGCTTTATTTATTTATTTTTCGTTTAATCCGAAATACATGATATCTGTATAGGTACATGAATAACAAAAAATTTTCGACAGCTACAGCGTCGTAAAATCGACGAAAAATTCATAAACTAACATCGGTTGTTTATCGGTGCATGAATTTTTGAAGCAAGTGGTTACGGATGTAGTTACATGTACTTTTTTATACTTAATGTTTATTTATAAGATGAATTTTGTTTTTGAATTGGCTTTTAAAGTGTTTTGAAAAAGGTTATAATTAGAGAGAGAGAAAGAAAAAAAAGGAAAAATGCTTCTTCATTGATATTTAAAGTAGAATTATTTTTTTTATTGTTGTTAACGAATTTAAACGGTTTATGGATCATTTATGCTGCTTCAGGGCCTAAATGATGAATTAATTTATAACGATTGAAGAGAGGGGGAGAACTCCTCGAGTAATACCTTATACGAATAATTAATCACACGCTTATTAAATTCCGGCGAATGTGTACCCGTATTCACCTAATACTATAAAAATGTAACTTACACGTACACCGGACTAATGGAGAAGAAATGATTTACACGTTTACAATTTAACCGGCTATTGTTTATGGTATAGTTTGTAATTAAGGAAAACACGATAATACGCAAGATGCCGGTGGTGTTTTGAGCCTTATTAGTTAATACGATGTAATATTTTGTATACAAATTTATTTTAACACAGTCTTATTTTATTTTTTTCCTATTAATATAACAACGGTGTATTTTTGTTTCTCTTGTACGTCAGCGTGGTCCAACAGCGATCAGTTTTGTCACGCGTTTAATCCACCACTAACTTTTCACCGCCGCTTTTTTAAAGCACGCGCAAACAACGATTAAAAAATTACGTAAACGAAAAAATTATTTTCAATTCATAACGCTCTGTCTGTCGCCTTTTTTTTTTTTTGACATCCTTCTTCTAGTTTATTAACGGTTTAACCTTCGGTATTGTTTTGCGCTAGTACCCGGTTTTCTTTTTTCATTAATTGTACAATGTGGAATAAAAAACGAAAATTATTTTTCAGTCGTCATGAATGGCCCACAGCTGGAATACAAAATTCTTTCCGGCCCGTCCGCAGGAAGAAGTTGGACCACACTGTTATACGTATAAGGCGAATAATTTTTAACCACCTTCTTCATGTAGTCTGTTATTATTTTACGTAACTAACAGGTGAATTTAATGTCTTCTTTTATTATCATGTATCTGTATGCTTTTTAATGCGGGTAGGGGGGAGGATTGGGGTTTTTTGAGGGAGAATTTTTTTTATTTGTATTGTAATTTTATATGTAGCGTTGACGGTGCCCGATTGATAGGTAGGTGCAGGGAAGTGGTCGATTTTGACCATTTCGATGTTTGTTAGTTGAAATTATATTGAATGAAAATTGAATTTTTTTGGTATATTTGTGATTTTTTTATTATTATTATTTAAATTTAATTTCATAGCATATCTGTGTTTTATTATATTTTTCAAATCATCAATCTCGTGTTTACGATGATTGTTTTAATTTTTTTTTTTTTTTTTTTCAATAAATAAATTTATATTTTCTGTTATTTTAAAATTTTTAATCCAAAAAGAAATTAATTATCGATCATTTTTGTCTTAAATTTACATTTTTTTAAAAATCAAATTTGATGTATTCTTTTTCTACATAATTATTTTTATCATTATTATTTTTATTCATTTTTCCAATAGATTATATGGGGTGATCCACAATGAATTGCCAGTTCACCTTCACCAGTGGGTATAATTCCTCGAGACAAACAAAAAAAGTCATGTACACATATCGCCTATCTGCTTATGTTGGGAAAATAGATTCCTACACTTACTGCATATCAAATAATGTTGGAAAAATTTTGCATTTTTCTATAAATTTGAATTTGGAAAACCATCTTATTCATTTTCCGCATTCTGTAAGGTCATTTAGCAGTTTTGCCTATTTTTGAAATTGAAGGCTAAACATTTCAAACTCTCATATCTACTTTAATATTATAGATAAACAAAATTGAAGGAGTTGCTACGTTTCTAGTACTGAAAACTCTCATAGCTCCTTCAATATTGCAGATAGGCAAAAATTTGATATAACTACTTTTATTTTAAGCAGTCAGTATAATAATAATACACGATCAGGTTATTGAAAAGCGCAGATTTGTGACCATTTTCATAATTGACCTTAGCGAGTTGTGCACATGAAGTAGGAAAGAGTAAAAAATAATGCTTCATTTGATGATTTGGTTGACTATTATTATTGTAGTCGCTATTTATCATGAAAACAGTCATGTGAAATTTTTGCCTATGTGTAATTTTGAAGGAGCTATGAGAGTTCGCAATGTAGAAAGGTCAGGACGCCTTCAATTTTGTAGATAGGCAAAAATTTGATATGACCAATTTTATTGTACTCGTTATTTACGGTGAGAATAGTCATGTCAAATTTTTGCCTATTAGTAATATTGAAGGAGTTACGAAATTTTGAAACGTTCGAAGCATTGAAACTCATTCAATTTTGAAGGTAGGCAAAAATTTAATATGACTAATTTTATTGCACTTGTTATTTGCAATGAGAATAGTTATTATAAATTTTTGCCTATCAGTAATATTGAAGGAGCTACGAGAGTCCGAAATGTTTGAAACATTATAACTCCTTCAATTTTATAGATAGGTGAAAATTTGATATGACCAATTTTATTGCACGTGTTATTTGCAATGCGAATAGTTATGTCAAATTTTTGCCTATCAGTAATATTGAAGGAGCTATGAGAGTTCGAAATGTTTGAAACATTATAACTCCTTCAGTTTTATAGATAGGTGAAAATTTGATATGACCAATTTTATTGCACGTGTTATTTGCAATGCGAATAGTTATGTCAAATTTTTGCCTATCAGTAATATTGAAGGAGCTACGAGAGTTCGAAATGTTTGAAACATTATAACTCCTTCAGTTTTATAGATAGGTGAAAATTTGATATGACTAATTTTATTGCACTTGTTATTTGCAATGAGAATAGTTATGTCAAATTTTTGCCTATCAGTAATATTGAAGGAGCTACGAGAGTCCGAAATGTTTGAAACATTATAACTCCTTCAATTTTATAGATAGGTGAAAATTTGATATGACCAATTTTATTGCACGTGTTATTTGCAATGCGAATAGTTATGTCAAATTTTTGCCTCTCAGTAATATTGAAGGAGCTATGAGAGTTCGAAATGTTTGAAACATTATAACTCCTTCAGTTTTATAGATAGGTGAAAATTTGATATGACCAATTTTATTGCATTGTTATTTGCAATGAGAATAGTTATGTCAAATTTTTGCCCATCAGTAATATTGAAGGAGATACGATAGTTTGAAACGTTTGAAAGATCATATCTTTTTCAATTTGGAAATGATGCTGATAGTAAGATGATTTTCCAAATTCAGATTTCTAGATGAATGGAATTTTTTTTCAACGCTTTCTAGAACGTGTACCTATTTTCCTGTCAACAACAGATAGGTCATGTGTTTGCCTCGTGGAGTAATATGCATAAAAAATTTTTCTCTCCTAAATTTCTTTGATATTTTCAAATGGATAATTTTATAAATGAATTGTTCTGCATTCGCGACGTCCCTGCAACCTCCCTTTAGTCTACTCGTCGAATCGGTCATCGTTATCGTATTTAAGTTAAATTTATAAAATTAAAAGGCGACCTTAATACGTTGCGTATGCTATAATATGGTTCACCACTGAATATTGGTAATATTGCAGAGCAGCGGTGGCTCGCTGTTGGAGTGTAAGTCAATGGTTACAGAATAATTACAGACCTCATTGGCATCCGGAACAAAGATGACAATTTATTTACTACGATACCAACGCGAACACGTCGGAATATTTTTAATTTTTTGTCGGATAATTTCGTCTTAGATGCACACTTTATAGTGCACCGAATTTTTCTTTTTAATTAGCTATTTGTAATGTAAGAATTTTAAGTAAAAAAAAAAAATTGACCAAATATGAATCCCCTTGATTAAACGGTGATCAACGAAAAGTATTGAATCGGTAGTTTAATATGTTAGATATTTTTTTAAGTACGTATTAACGTAGATGTTTTATTTATTATTTTTTTTTGTATGTTTTTTCTCGATTGATTTGATTATTTTTCTTTGTTTTTTTCTTTGTTTTTATTTTCTTCTTTATTACCTTTTTTTCGAGTATTTTTAGTATATATACGGTTAACGTAAACGATGACGGATAATTGAATCAAAGTTGATAGGTAATCAAAAATTTGAAGTAAATGTAATTTTTCTTTTAATTAAGCTACCTACGTTGATGTATTATCGGATTTTGCTCTCTGGATGAATTTTCGTGAAAAATTCCGATAGATAGTGATAGTAAATGAGAATTTATTCTACTTAAAAATTACTGAAATATTGTACCGGTTTTTTATAGTATTGTTTTTTTTATCTATTTTTCAATGTTGACGGTGCTGTCTTCTCTTCTATTATAAAATGATAAGGAGAACTCTACTTAATAGAACTCGCTATTAAATAGCTTAACGCTGGAGAGGTATCGTGATTCCAGTATTATTTATGTATTAAATCCCTGCCAAATTAAAATCCTCATCCTTAACCGTGTGTGAAACGTGTCAACATGTGTAACACATAAGAACCGTTATTATATTCGTACATAGCCTTATTAATAATTTAATATGTATTACGTATTAATCGGTGTGCGCTGAGTGCTTAATAACTACAACCTTATTTACTATTTTAGCGAATAACTTAAAATTATTATTGTTTTTTTTTTTTTTTCGAACAAATACGCCATATTAAATTAGATCTATTGGGTAAGCTAATAAAGGTAACAATTACATCGAAATTTACCCCATCCGATTTTCGCGAGTAACGCTGTTAGGTTAGGATGATGAAAATTCACGTTTTAATCGGGTAATTTCTTCGTTATTATTAATTTTTTTCATAGAGTGAATAGGAAATTAATCGTTTTTTTTTTCTTTTTGAATTTATGTTGGTATGTGTCTGCGGTTATGGTGTGACTAGCAGATACATTTTCGCGGCTAATGTTATTCAAAATTACGGTTTGTTCTTTATACATGTGAAATTTACACAGCAGTAACATTGATCATTTTTTTTTATGGACAAGTTGAGCTATTAACGAAGTCATTTTTTGTTTACAAATTAATTCTCATTTGTGGGTCTCTGTCGATGTATTCGAATGGATGAAATATAATAAAATAATATGTTCCATGATTTTTATTTTATAAGTACAATAATTAAAAAAAAAAAAAATTTAAATCATGAGCAAAATGAATGAAAAACTGAAAAATTGTCGCAGATGAAATGGGTAAAAAAAGTTTTTTATAACTTTGGAAAAAAAATGTTATATTTTTCAAGCTTGGGTATTTTGATTTTAAAAATAAAAAATTTATTTTCATTTGATACACTTGAATGAATCGAGAAATTAACCATTAATATTTTTGTTGGTTTGTATCTAAGCACCAAAATTTCTTCGTCTGCTCTCTCCCCTCTTTCGTTTCGCCTACAAAATCCAACTAGTCTGCAATTGAAATCATAAGCTATCATTTTTAACCACAAAAATGAATAACGTTATGTGATTATGAAATTTTCAATTTCATTTCTTTTTGTCATCAACATTATCAAAATCAAATTCCTCATGATCAGTGTTTCTTAGTTCTGAATTACACCAGCAGAGGTCTGCTCTTGTGCTAGTTGAACATCATACTGAGAAACTTTTTCGATCAAGATATCCCACATTATAGTTATAATGATTCCTCTAATCTTCAAATAAATCTGAATGTTTGATATAAATTTTATCATAGTCAAGTGATGCAATTTCCACTTTGAAAGCTATTTTCTGCTGTAACTCTCATCCAAATTCGTTTTGGAGCTTAAAATCAGAATATGAGTTCCTGGGGCTCATCTTATGACATGACAATAAAAAATTATTGATTTCTCATGTACCCCGTTAAATTTTGAGGCCAAATCCCCTTCCCCTTCTCTCCTCACAACATCATGTTTGAAGGTGAATTTAGAATATAGTATAGTTCTTATCCCCAATAATCACTATTCCCCAAAAAATGAACCATTTGCCCCTCCTCCAGCCCCCTTAAAATTTGAGTAATTCATTTTAAATTTTATCAAGAAAAAACAAGAGTACTTTTTTGAATTTTCGAGTCACCTTCCAAATTCCAAGTCATTTTCATCGATACCTGTCACAAGCACGCGTGCGGAAAAATGTTTATAAATTTATGCCGCGCGTTTGCCACATAATTATAGATGACCTGAAACGCAGAGATTTGAAAACCTCTACCCTTCCCGACCCCTCTCCTGAATCAGAATTATAGTCTCACATCAGGTACATTATCTTGAAGATGCCCAATTTCTGATATGATCCTATGTTAGGCACCACATTTGAATAAAATTTTAGGTATTAGCTCACAGTGGTCGCCATATCTCGAAACATGCCCAAATTTCATTACAGTCCTATGTTGGCCAATTCTAATGAAATTGTATATGTGGTCCCAAGTTAGGCACCATGTCTTGAAAGATGTATTACTTTTTATATAGTCTCACTCATGTTGGGCATCATATTTGAATAGAATTTTGAATACAACTTCACGCTTGGTGCAATAGATTACACAAGATGCTTAAGTTTGGGTTCCGCAATAGGCACGAATTCTAATATTGCCCCATGTTGGGCGCCATATTTTGAAAGATGTATCATTTCTGAAATTGTCCCACGTTAGGCACCATTTGTTGAGAAATGTAGCCCACGTTGGGTGCCATATTTGGAGTGTTGTGTTATTTCTGACGTCATTTCATATTGCCCACCACGTTGAAAATATTTTAGAATTCAGCTACCACCCGCCATACAATTACTACAGATGAAAAAAATTCAATTTAAAAAAAAAAATATGAATGCAAAAAATTATACAAAAAAATTAAAAAACAAATTATTTTTTGATGAGTGCCCCATGTTGAGCGCCATTTCAAAATTCCATCCGTCAACTCGATATTTATAATTTAGAAAATAATCGTATCTTTTCGAATTATCGTAGAGGCCCAACACCACATCATTTTTTAATCTTTGTCGGGTTATCTTTTTTTTGTTGTTGTCTTGTTATATACGACATAACAGCATATTCGAGATATTTGTCATTTAAACCCTCGCTTTAAAATAGATTTGTGTGTGCACTAACATGTGCTAACTTACTAAATCTACTCGAGGGACCGTTTTAACAGCGATTCGTTATTTTAACGTCTCAACGAGAACAACATTTCCAAGTTCCTGAATTTGTTGCATTGAACACAAATTTTTATATTTCAGTCATTTTTTTTTTTATTATTTATTTGTAATTTGATACCTTTTTTTTTCTTCTTTTTCTATTCATTTTATTCTCATTTTATACGTAAAGTTAATGTATTGGCTAAGTTTATAGGTAAATGTTTAATGGAAAAAAGACGTACCATGGTTTTTGTTTAGTTTTTTTTTTTTTCGTCGAGCCAAACAGTATTGGAATTTTCAAAGTATATCGCAGTATTATAAAATCCGACGGTGAATATTTATTTCTTGTTTTTTTTTTTCTTCTTTTGAATATGTGTATGTTACCTGTGTAGTATAACGATGTAATTTGTTACTACTTATGTACGCGTTTATTTTATAATTTACGAGCTTAAAACGAAAATCAGAAAATGCTGATCACGTTTAAGGGCGTGTAAAATTACGATTATTATTACCGTTGGCAATACATTTACTCGTTTGCATTTATGTTGTATTTTATGTATGTAGTAGATTTTTATTATTCTCTGTTGGTGAATACTTTTTTTTACGCGATGTTGATGTACAATTATTTCGAACGCGCGCAAATTTAAAAGCAAAAAAATTTACGCGATGAATAATTTAATTTTTTTAATATTGTTTTGAATTTTTCCTTTTTTTTTGGATTAATGAAAATTTTGAAATTTTGATAAAAGCAGGTACCCCGGTACAAATGCAGGCGCAAGTGCAAGCTCAAGCACAGGCGCAAGCGCAAGCGCAGGCCCAAGTGCAAGCGCAGGCCCAAGCCCAAGCGCAAGCAGCGGTCGCTGCTGCCGTAGCTAAGCAAAGAAAACATTTGAATCAAGTCCGCGACCAGGTTCATCCATACCAAAGAGTTGGTACCCCTATTGTAAATTGACATCAGGTAGGTTGCCCCAATTTACCTATATATTTCTCTGTGATACGTTATTTTTGTTCATTTTTACAAGACCTGTTGCGTTGTATTTGTGACCGGACCCTGCCAATTTCGACGCGCGCATCTCCGGTGTGCCATATTTACGGGGTTATTCGTATTAAAAGCCATTTTTATCCGAATCGTTAGGGCGATGTGCGCGTATTTTTTCGCTGCCCCTGATAGTGTGATCGATTTGATGACTTATGTTGTACATCACGGTAGGGGATACCCTATGGTTTTAATTACCAAATTTATTTTGCCTCTTTTTTTTTTTCTTTTCTTTATTTAAGTTATTATTATTTTCTAGGAAGTAATTCAACGTATTTATTATTTGTTATTACGTACATTTGTTAAGTGTCATATGAAATAAAATTATTCTTGGAAAGCGCCTGCGTTGATTCATTTGTTGAAGGATTGTATGAGGTGTGTAGTATTAGAAAGCCCGAAGTAGACGAAAACTATATCAAGTTGGTGACAAGGCTCTCCGTTGGTTCTTGGAATGTGTTAGTTTGGTTTCATTATCATTATGCATAAAAAATACCTTCACCTTTACCTACCTTTCCATTAATACTATGAACTTTAAGCTGTCTATACATTTTTTTTTTCTCTAAAAAATCGCTACATGTAATAAAATGGCTTTTAACGAATTAAAAAACAATCACACGTAACACGTAACAGACTTGTTGTATGTAGTATTCGGGGACACGGTATATTCTAATTTTATCTGTCTTTATTTATGTGTACTAATATTATTATTGGCTTAACAAGTGTATCTATACATAATTAACCTATTCGTTTCTGTGTTCACGCGTTCCATTGTTTGTGATAATTTTTACGCGTATGAGCAACCAGAGGAGAACGAAGAGATGTTTTTAGAAAAGCTTAAATGAAGCTAGACTTACACTAAGTGAACAAAATAGTTACCTGAAAAAGGTTACGTTGAATGTTTCACAACTGTTGTGGAGTTTTTTATTGGCTGATGAGGAGAAATCAAGCTATGAAAGATCCGCAACATTTTCATAAATATTGACAATATGACCATTTTTCTGATTAGGATAGAAAACACAGTGCATCTGTATTGTTGGCTCTGTGTAAATCTAGCTTCAGAATGATCGATGTGAAAAGATACAGTGTGTGTTGTTGCGTGATAAGCTCCCTTGAACCTGTACGAGTAGGCAATGAGTGGTGCTAAAATGTATCTCTTCATGTATGCTTTCATATTATATATTATTGAAGAAGTAACTATTCTTTGAAAATTAATTGAGAACGCTTTTAAGAACAATTCACAAATTTCATTCATTTCTAAATTGAAAATGTTTTGTTGTAATTTAAAAAAGAATATATGTTTATTTGTGAAATTACTTTTTTTTAATATCAATTTCATTAAAAAAAAATTTTTTTGAAAAATCTTAGATTTTTAAAAAACTATTTTTGTCGCGTTTTTCATAAAGTTTTTGTTCATTCTAATGAGAAGAATGTCTTTGTTGACTTGAAAATAAGTGTATCAATTTTAAACGTGTTTTTTGAAAGATCAGTTGTTTTTGTTTTGAAAATTAATGATTTTTGTAGAATGTGGATTTTCGTAAATCAGTTATTCTTTAGATTAAACATTTTCGATTTAAAAACAATATTTTTTCGATTGTTTTATTTAATAATTTTCGTTGAACTTAAATTGTCTTTTAAAAGCAATTTTTTTTCTATTTAAAAAGAAAAAAAACTTGTTATGTTTATTTGCAATGAATTTTTCTATGAATTAAAATCTGTCATTAGTCATGTTTTGCTAGCAATTTTTGGAAATCAGTTCTTATTAATTCTTCATTTCTTGAAATCAGTTTTTGATTGTTTTCTTTCTTTGAATCAATTAATACTTATTTTATTTTTGTTTTATTTTGGAAAACGATGCTCTCAAAAGAAGTCAAAAAATGATTTATTTATCAATTTCTTTTTGAAGAATCAGTATTGTTTATGATTTTCATTTTTAATCAGTTTTTCAATTTAAACATTTTTTTGTTGATTTTTAAACTTCTTTTGTAGTTTAAAGAAATTTCTGTTCAGAATTTTTTTTTGTTGATAATTTTGGAATTGAAAAAATGATTTTGTATTATGTTGACACGATGAAGTGGATTTCCCTAGAATATAAATTATTTTATCAATTTCTTATATGTAAAAAAAACAACAACAACAACAACAACATATTTAAAAAATATATAGTTGTATTTTTCAAAAATGAAATTGATTTTTTTTAAAGTCAATTTTTGAACATTTTTTTATTAGTTTTACTGCCAAAAATTTTTTGTCGCTTCAAGTTTTTTTTTTAATTTTTTTGGAAAATGGAAGTTCAGAATTTGTTTTTATCAATTTTAAAATAACAATTGATTTTTCAAATCACGTTAGATGATGAAGTCTCTTATAATTTTTTCAATTAAAAAGAAGATATTTTATAAAAATCGGGTGTTTTGTTTTCGAAAGTAATATTGATTTTTGACGATTAATTTTTTCAAGAATTAAATTTTTGGAAATTTTCATTTTTCATCAGTTTTTCTGTTGATGAATGTTGTGTTCTTTTCATTTTTTTTTTTTTTTCGTTTTGTTTAGGAGATTTGAACTCCAGGATTTATTTTTATTTATTTTCAAGTAAAAATCTCTTTCATATTTATCATGTTGAATGATTGAGTCTTTTATGAGTTTTTCGAATTAAAGGGAGGATATTTTATGAAAATTGACGATCGTATTTTTCAAAAATGATATTACTTTTTGTCGATTATCTAATAAAGAAATGAATTTTTAAACATTTTCAAGTATCGAATTCTCTTGTTGGGATCAAAGTTTCGATCTAGAGGTAAAATTTTTATTTTGTTTGTTTGATGAACCAATTTTTACGGTTTAAAAAATAGATTTTTGTTCATTTTTTTAAAGACAGATTTCATCTATTTAAGAAGAAAAATACGAAATTTTGTTATGGTTAAATAATGACCCTTTATTTTTTCATTTAATAATATCGAATTGAATTTTTTTCCTGTGATAAAAAAAAACACACGAATTATGGTAATTTTTGCTAGAAATTTTTTCACGATCTAATTCTCATTTATTTTTCATTTTTTGAAATCTTTTTTCGCTATTTTTCTTTTTTTTTTAATTCGAATTTTTTCAATCTGAGTTTTGATTACTTGAAAATTTTTTTTTTGATGAATCAATCTTTTTTCAGTTCAAAAAACAATATTCTTCAATGTCCTGGAGTAAGTTTTCGTTTTTATTCAATTTTTCATTGGAAGAATATATAGTTGATTTTCATACATTGTTTTATATTGTAAAAGGGGTAAACTCTGAAGGTTATTTTTTGAAATTTTGAAATGAAAATCGATTCTATATTTTGTTGAAATGTTGAAGTATTTTCTTCAAGATTAATTTTTTAATTAATTTTTTTTGGGTTATAAAATATATTTAAAATAGGTAGGCTGTAATAGCTCTCGTTTTTAAGTTAAAAACTCAGCTAAAAAAAAATCGATAGTTGTACCAGGTTGTACTTTCAAACGATTGATAAATTTAATTAGATATCCATATTTAGGGTAAATTGCCTAGTTATGTGGTTGTAGATGATTGTGAATGAGGTGTGATGCTGCTCTAGTGGCTGACTTAATTGTTTGATTTTTTTTTTTTATTTACTTGATGTTGATTCTTGTATTGTTGATATTTTCAAAAAAAAAAAAAAAAAAAAACATTTTTTTAAAAATTGATTTTCGTATTTTCGTCGATTAGAAAAAAACTTGATTTTTTTAATAAAAAAAAAAAAAAAAAAAAAAAAAACTGAATAATTGTAAACTTTCTGTCTCTGATCAAACACAAGAAGAAATTATAATCGAAGCTTTTAACTTGAATAAATCTCGATTTTTTTTCAAGTGCTCAAATATTACTACTTAGTGATCTGGAGAGAGGCTCGTCAACGCCTGTTTACTATTTATTAGCGCTTGTTAAGCCAAAACGTACATATTATCGGTTTACATTGGCCGACCATAATACCTATACTATACGTACGCAATAATAATTTTTTAAGTCGATAATTTAGAACATTATTACGTTTCTTAATTATTGTTGAATTAATTGAGCATATTATACTAACATTGGTTTTTTCATTTCTTTTTTTTCTCGCTTAACAATTTTCTGAAGTTGGTTGCGTTTGATGTGAGGAATATGGATTGGTTTGGTAACACAGGTTTCTAACCCAAGCTGTGCCTGCGTGTATCATGAATATCGCCTCTCTATTTCATTACCTTAACCGCAAGCGCACAAGTTCTACCGCATCTGTACGCCGTGTAATTGTTTTTTTTTTTTTCAAATTTGTAATCGGTATTAATCAGTTGTTATTTGTTGTAACCACATTTTTTTCACTAATATTAGCGGCAACGATTGTTAACGTTTTGAGCGAATACGTTTGACCGAAAGGAAAAAAATATTTTCGGACGATATTTTGTGTGTGATAAAAAAATAGTGAACTTCCTTCGGTAGTATCGAATTAACGGAATTTTTGTCGCGATTTTCACGCTTTAATGTCCTAGAGACGTGATGGCGTAATTTAAATTCTTCTTAGCGAACTGTCTTAGTATGTAGAAATTTAAACAACGAAATTTTTTTTTCTTTGTGGGTATCAATTGGTCGTATTTTTGGGACTATACTTTAATACGAAACTCAATGGACAAGAACTCTTTGAACAAATGTGTTTTATTTTTTTTTTATAGAAAAAAAAATAATGGACGTAATTTACCTTTTTTTTTTTTTTTTTTTCATTTATTAGATTTCGTGTGTCTGTATATTTATTTCATTTTTATTATTTTCTTTTCTTTTCATATTACGAAGTAGTTTTTACCAAGTACATAACGAATTAAGTGCAATTAGTTTTCCATATTATTTAATCAAATTATGTAAGTCCAAATATTTTTTGTCCCATTTAATTAGATTTTTATTAGTATTTTAAAAACTTTATTTTTAGTTGTTGTTTGTTTTTTTTTCTTTCTTTTTTTTTCTTTTTTTTTTTTTATTTATTTAATTTTAATGGCGCGTTATTTCAGCGGCTGATGTACTTCAATTTGGAAAATTTCGCTTTTTAAATATTTATCATTGTTGAACAAAATTTACGTATAAATAGCAGTATTTTGTTTGGTTTTTTTTTCTTTCTTAAGTATTAGTTTTTAATCGGTTGTAAATGTTAGATAATTATTATTTATTTTACGAGTCGTTGACGCGACTGTCGACTATAGTAGTTTGTTACAATAGCTCACAAAGATGAAGAGAATCTCATTTTACGAAGCAATAAAGTAGTACAGTGCAATAATAGGGTGAAGGAGCGACGTGTAATTTTGAGAGGGTGGGGTTCGCGAGTCACCGATATTTTTGAAAATTATCACAACCGTAGTTGGATTATATTTCGGCAGAATACTCGTCGAAGTTTTATTTCGATGCCTTGAAGGTGCTAGAATAATTGTTTTTTTTTTTTTTAATTATTGAAGAGTACTTAATATTATTTCATTTATGTATTTTTTTTTGTCTGTATTCATTTTCGAATTCGCGTTTTTTTTTTTCACGTTAATGTTAATTTTTTTTTTTGAGGTGCCATATAACAGTTATTTTTACAGATTTTATATAGGAGCATTGTACTGTTTGTTTGTTTTTTATGATTTTTTTTTTCTTGAATAATAAATGTATTATTTAATTTGAGTTTTTTATTTTTTTGTTTTTATTGGTAGTCGCATTTTGTATGTACTTGTATAATCATCCGTAGAATGGAGCCAAGAATGCTGTGTTGATGGAGCTTTGTCTCGCCGCGACCACAGCAGCCAGAGTCGAACTTTGAGTATTAATATAAATGATATGGAGAGAAAATAATGTATTTTCCAGTGGAAGATCTGTAGAGCGCGCAATTTAGACTAGTTGATGTTCCCCTTTGACTGTATAGTGAGATCTTATTAATAAAAAACAAAAACAAATCAAAATAGACAATAAAAGAAGTCCGTCGTAATCATAAAATTGGTGAAATTTATTGAAAAATTATCAAAAAAAAAAAGTTTATTGGAACTCAAACAAATTCAATACTACCATCACTAGCATCACAAAATTACAGAATTTTATAATTTACAAATGTAAATTAATCTTTATCTCATTTTCGTTTGAAATATTGATTTTTATTCCGAGACTAACCTTCGGATGGATTAGTAGAAACATTTAATTGATTTTTCATACTTGCGGGAGGAAAACGCTACTTTACTTCCCGCTCGTTAATCGCTCGGGTCTCAAATGAGCGCTTTTCTCCCGCAATTAGGGAAAATGCTCGGGTGACAAACTTCACACTCGTCAAGAATTACTTTTATCTCCCTAGTTGTGAAATATACTATTTACACTTCGATCTATCTATACAGTTACAATAAATCCCATAAGAAGCTAATTTGGGATCAAAAACAGATGCAGTAATTACTAATTAGCAGAGGAGTTGGAGCGAAAAACCGCTTTTGGAGGGGAAATTACCGTTGGAAATTTCATGAATCATCCGTGTTGGGATTTTCAAGATAACCAGAGCGCGCTAGTGTGCGTTGATATTTGAAGTGATCAAGGGATAGAATCACATAAACCTACATACGAGTAGAAATTGAAATCGATTTCATAAGCGTAGTTTTCAACGTAGTATTTTTTTGAAAAATTTATAAAGAAGACTTCGTGCTCAACGCAACACAGAAATAACTCATTTTATATTTCTCTTAAAATTCGATGTTTCGTAATTTTTTGAAAATTAAAATTGTAGTCGTTATTAAGATTAAAATGTAAGGAAAAAATATTTTTTGGTAATTTTCATCAATTATTATATATTTTTTAGAAAACATTAAAATTCTATTTTTATTCATTAATGCTTTCTTCCTATAGAAAATCCTCATTTTTTCATTTCTTTTAAATAACACGACTTTCAATTTTTCAAAAAAAATGGATTTTAGGGTGAAATGAAAGGAAAACGTGCAGCTATATGCTAAAGACATGAACATTTTGTTGATCTCTATAGAAAAAAGTCATAGCTTAAAAATTACACTCGCAATATCAATTGTAATTTATATAATTACCTTGATCATTCCAAATATGTTTCTCATTTCTTCCACCAGAGGTCAGCCACTTTGCTTGAAAACCCCAATCTCCCCTAGAAGGGTCAAACTCCGTATATCAACAACGTAAATGAAAAGAGTAATATTGAAAAATTACTATTTAAGCAAAAGCATCAATTCTAATTCCAAGAAATATTTTTTATTACAAATGATCGAGTTATTGGGCTCGTCGAATAATAAATTCTCGCTTACGCAATTATGATCAAATATTATTTTTTCATTATAAATTGAACTGTAGTCAGTTGTACAGTAATTTATATAGCGTAATGAAGGAAATAAACTATTTACGGCGCTCCGAGTATGCAACTTATCCAACGTGGAGTTGAGACTATGTACTCATTGTACATTATAGCGTAAAATGAATGAAAGTTGCCAAATTTGATTTCTTACCTATTGATAATTGGATTTCGTACCAATGAAAATTTGGCGCAGTTGCTTCAAAATTTCAATAATTAAGAACCACTAAATAACGTAAACCTGTTTCTGCTTTTAAAATAATTTATGTAATGAAATAGTACTAGTGGTTACTATGTAGTACGTACCTACCTAATTATTACTACTCAGTATTTGACAATGATATACTCATCATTGCGTCCAATCAACTACGTACAGCTATTTTTATGTAAAGTTCGGTTAATAAAAATTATTTCAATGTACTCTGCAAAAAAAATGTGAAAGAAACCAATCATAATGCAATGTCATGTGTGTATTGTGTTCTTGTCTAAAAAAAGCAACTTCAACAGATATTTTAGGAATGTACGTAAGTTGAAGAATTATTTTGCTTGTGTAGAGATGAAGCAATCAAATGTGATAATGGCTACTTATTTTTACTATTTTTATGGATAATTCGCTCCTCTGTTTTTTGTTTTTTAAATTTTAATAATAGCGCAAGAACGGTTATTTAGAACACATTACTTGGTTTTTTCAATAATTTTCACATGTTATTCAGGCCCATGTCAATCTACTTTACGATGGAATGTGTATTTTGAGTAACCTTGCGTGAATTGTTGCCTAACCTTGCCCTGTCAATAAGTCTCAAGCTATTTTTGACAGGCAATACTTACATCGGTGTCAAGTGCTCCATGAAGAGCTCTCTGTACGTGTGATGAAAAGGAACTCATATTGAAGTGAAACACCTCGTATACTCACATTGTTACCGTCATATCTAATACACATAAACACGTGATGATAAATTTTCCAAATTTATCAATTAAGATTTCTTTCAATGGCAACAGGCTTCTGTCAACAACTGCCCTTAAGTTTCTGAATTCGGCCCTGCAAACAACATCGACAATCTATGTTCAAGTTCTGCACGTAGGTATCTTCAAAATATACTGTAAAGAAGCAATAAATAATATCGTTTTATGTGATAATTAAATTCTTCATTTGATCGACTTCGACAAAATGTTAACGTTTAATTCCTCTATCGTGATAAAATTTCGAAAATAACTTAATCAGAATTGCTACTACTATGTAGATACGGTGGTACCTACGTCGGATAAGTTACATTAATTTCATTCGATAAATCTCACGTATCTATTAATAAGCTCGTTTCATTTCATATGCGAAATGTATCAACAAACATACAATGATAAAAGTTTTCGCGTTAATTCTCTTCCTCGATGTAAGTCTTCTGTAATGATACCTACTGTACGTTAATCTTCCTCCGAATATTCACAACGCTTACTAAATGCTACAAAATTCGTGAAATCTTCGAGTTATCTACGTGAAAAAAAATGAAATTTTCACTCGTCATTATAATATATTCGCTAGCCGTACCGGAAGTTGAATTACGAAGATACCCTAAGCTCGAGAACACCGCAGTTCTCACCACGTTGAATATAACACTCACTCAAAACCTCTCGCTACCGTTGCACGCCGATAGCTACCCAGAGCTGATGGAGAAAAGCGACATAATCGTCGATAAAAGCTTATTCATCGAAGAAATCTTGGAATCGATGGAAATCGTACATGTAATAAGTTGTCCCAGTCAGTGGGGTAAGTCGATGAATCTCAATATGCTGAAGAGCTTTCTGGAAATAAAAGTCGACAAGTACGGTGATATTATGGATCACGAATCGACTGCTAATTATAGGTTATTTAAGAATGGCGAAATCGTCAAGATAAATGAAACGAAAGTGTTGCAGTTACCACTGAAGATATCTAAAAAGCGAAAATTATTTAACAACTATCAGGGTAAATATCCGGTGATATATTTAAATTTTGAGATGGATACTCCCCTTAATTATAGATCTTTCATGCTACAAATGAAAGGAGCTGTAGCTAAAACTTACCTGCAACATCAATACTTGAAAAGAACGCTTCAAAATGAACTGGTGAATACAGCCAACCGGAGACTTTACAATACCACTTCGGAATTGGAAGTAGCGGATCGTAGTTTCGATATGTTCTTATGGGAATGGGATTTCGTCGATGGTGAAATGTTATCGAGCAGTTTACTATTCCTGTGTAAACTCTTATACAGGTATTTCGGTCGAAAACCGATAATTCTATTCGACGGATACGATAAACCATTGAACGCGATGTTAGTACACGGCGATTTCAAGGAGAAAACTAAATTAACCGATTTCCTAGTGAAATTATTTCGAACAACGTTCGTGGAAAACGCCTGCTACACCAAAGCGGTGATCGCTGGCGTACTGACTATAGCTAAGGAGGATTTATTTCCTAACTCTAGCGAAATCGTTTATCACAATTATCTGCAAGATGATCCGATATTCGAGTACTTTGGATTCAGCGAAGGCGAAGTAGGTTTGATATTCGATAAAGTCGGCGTATCCGGCGAATCGTACAGAAACGCTTGTCATTATTATTTAGGATACAGATCAGGCGAATTCTACGATCTGAACATCACCAATATGTTGTCCGTCAGTACTTACCTTAAAAACAGAGAATTAGATGATTATTGGTATCCACGTACTACATTCGTAGAAGATCTGTTGATTAAACTACTCAACGACGACGACTTGCGAATGAAATTAATTCGTTTGATTTACCGTGATACCACAGAACTGGACTCGTCCTCTATGTATTTCCGTATCAACGAATATTTCGATTTATCTCATCTCACCAGGAAATTCGCGCCGTTGACTTTTTCGTTCAAAGATCCCGCCCGAAAAGGATTAAAATTTCTCGCCGGTCTCGGCTACTTGACCCCAATACCTCCCGAAACGAATACTTCGTCGAGTCGAATTAAGTACAGAATTGCGAACGAAGAAGTGCGAAACTCGTTGCTAAACTTGCTGAGGGGCTATTTCGCTATAATGTTAGATTTGAATAACCGTTACAAGGATATAATCTATACGGATTTCCAGAACGAATTTAAATTCTACTTGATCAACGTAAATTCCATATACAACCATACTACTTTACCGGAAGATTTTAAAACGGCCGTTGAACATTTATCGGATTTTTTCCAAAAACCGATGACCAGGATTAAACTGGATCACGGCCAAATTCGTTGCACTGAGTCCGGAGCTCGAGTGATTTTCGATTTTGCCTTGATCGAAGCGTTGTATAAATTACCATATGTCGAGTTTCTGGACCGATATCCAGAGCGTGGTAGTCGGCATAGTCGTATTCCTAGTGTTGTCATGTATGATAAACACCAAAATGGAATGGTAATGCAATATAGATTCGATAAGAAATACAAATCTGAAATGTTAGAAGAGTGTAAATATTACGTGAGATATTTCCATCAGCGTAACTGTACTTGGGTGAAATTGGTCAAGTTGACCGAAGTATATCTATTGCCTAACGATGTAGCCGAAATTAGAAGCTTTTGGTTCAACAGGACTACTTACAAAACCTATTACGAATCTCTAAATAATAACAGCGGAGTAAATATTTAGAATGGTGAGAAAAAAGCACAAAGACTGATGATTTTTTATTTATTTGTTAGCTTATTAAGCGTTTTGTAATTCTGTTATTATTTTTGGATATAATAAATAAAAAGAATAATAGTACAATTAAGCTTGTGTAATATGTTTCTTAAAGCATAATTTTGTTAAGTGTAAAGCAGTGCGTGAATGATTGCATGGTGCTCCTGTTTTTCATACTGTGTTGCCAGAAACAATTTCAAATAAAGCAAAGTTTGCTCTAAAGAAGATACAAAAAAAGCTAAATTAATTTCAAAAAAAAAAAAAAAAAAACAGAAAGAAGATCTAAAATATGATAGCTTGAAGTCTAACTGGCAAAATCAGTTGTTTTTTTACGTCTATAGGTTCCATAGTCCCAAAATTCTCACATATCGTTATCTTTTGATATTATTTTTCAAAACATATACCTTAGTATCGATATTTTTCAAAGCCGAATTCAATAGTTGAGATGAAAGAAAAAAATAATAAACCAAATGAAGATAAAGTAATAATATAAACTTCCTTAAGTTCAAGCATACTTATTAATTCTATTAATATAATATAATTATAAAATACTATTTTTCTAGTAGTAAATTCCAAAAGTAGGTATATTTTGTAGGTAAACTTGAGTAACTAATCATTTTTTCGTTATTTTTTAAAACATATCGAAGGATATGGATATCGATACTTATTTCAAATATTGATACTTTCGATAGTTCTGAAAATATCGATATGTTTACATCATTAGAAAATGTCTTTATGAAGAAGAGTAATTATTATTTTCATTGATTTTATTTCATTGAGGATGGGGTCTTGAAATAAAGTAGGTAAATACCTTATAATTATGATTATATTGTTTTTCCCCATTCATCTTTAAAACAATGCTACGAAATAATTTGGAGTCCTTTATTTATGTTGTTTTAGAGACTTTGTTCTAGGTTGCTTAACATTTATCATCACATTTCTTTATTTTTCATAAAATTATACCCACAATCGCCCACATATTTTCCAACGAACAACTTTTGTTCGAAAAATCATTTCAACTTCGGGTCTCTTACTCATTTCAATACGTAAATTTCACTTATTGATACAAAAATATAATCTTGTAGAGTGTGGTATTATTGTTGTGAAGAAGGATGGAGATAAGCATTAACAAAGAGCTCAAAATTTCGAACACAGAGCTCCAAAAACCGAACGCATCGTTTAGATTTTAAGATGTAATCACGCTACGTACACGCAACTCGTTAAAAAATTCAACCCAGTATTTTCATTCGGGAAGAATTTAACGGAGTACACATTTGTTGATTAATTGCTAATTAGGCGCCGACATTACCTACAGTGTAATTCCATAGATTTCATTTTAAAACTGCTATGCAGAAATAATTGTATAAATAACTCCGCTAATTACCATTCACATAATATCGTAGGTAACCATTGCGTTCCGGTGAAGAACCATCTCTACGAGTTATTAATTTTTTGAAGTGCGGGTGGTATAGTAAAGTATATGCTACATGGTAACTGAACGTAGGTTCTGTTTTATCAAATCTCGAACGCATTAACTGACAGGAACAATCGAATGTAGCGTCGGGTTATTAAATATTAATAACTGTATAAAGAATCGTGTAACATTTAATAAGCCTTACCGTAGTCGCTACAAATACTATAACCGTTCCTGGTTTCTGATAATAAATTAAGTTATATTGAATTTCCGGTGTCGCTAGAAATATGTTACTTTATATTAGTACTTACCCCATAGAGTTTGTCGGTGTAATGGTGTAATTACAAAATACACGATGCCAATAGTACCAACACTATTACATTGTATCGTCGGGTCATAAAATGTTGCGTATTTATTTTTAATACTAACCGCATAGCCGAGCTTTTAATAACATCAACGTGAGTTATAAATTGCAGTAGCATTCCACCAACGTAGAAGTGTCGTGTTGTATGAAAAATACGTTAGAGTTAACGTCTAGAAAATTCAAAAAGAATAAATCTGAACTGTAATCAGTAACAAGTTCAAATGTGATATTGATCATAGAAATCACATTTATAATAAATGTCGCCATTCACTATGAAAGCAAAGAACACAAAACACCTGTATGATGTCATCTTTTCGGTTGCAACGACGCCTCGAGACTCGACAGACGATAACCGAGTTCGGCTGTTTCATTCAACGTCGATAAAATTTATTAGCATAGACCATACGTACAACATATGGTTGGTTATTTGCTATTCGTACTTACTATATTTTAACACTAAAACGATGCGTATTCTCGTCTGTACTAGCAACGATTTATTACAATACGACAAAAGAGCGTCTGATGAAAGACTAATATGGTAAGTTAATGGTGTGGCTTTCGATGAATCTATTATACTACACGAACGTGATTACGCAGATAAGTACAACGGTCCTCTATAAATGGTTATCCGCGTCTAACGCAAGGACATTGCGAGAGGAAACTCATCTCCGGTGAAATGCTGTGTTTTACCTCGATGCCCAATTTACGATTACGAGTGATGAAATTTTAGCATCGACGTTCCAGTGCACTACAGATGTTTCCCATTCAGTATCTGATGCCTGTTGGCATGTTGTAAGTGAACGCGGTTAGCAACATTGTATAGAATTTGTATTAAGTACTTACTTTGGCGTGGTCAAAGATGCCGATCTTGTGTTTCACAATGGTTTACTTATACGCTAAGTGGATTAGTGGAAGTCGGTAGATTTTAATTGATCGCTTAATATGGTTGAACTCGAAGGTATTCAACATTATGCTGACTAGTTTTCTATGAAGTGCAGATGGCATGTGCAATATTTACGCCATAGACTAAATACTATGATCAGACTTCCGATGCCAAGGCCCACTTAAAACTTAGAAGTCAAAATTAGTGCAAAAAAAATAGTAAATGAACATCACCTTTGAAGGAAGCAAAATATTTGTATTTATTTCTGCGCATGCGTTAACATTTATTACAAATCTGCAACCAATCATAAAACTATCTCAAGTATTGAATCACTAAAATGTGTTCGAAAGCGCATCGTTGAATTTTTATGAATAATTATTCTCAATATTTTTAAACTACATATTATAGGTACTTGATTATTCAACTCACATAATTAATAATTATGTTTTTTGCGCATGCGCAGTAGTCAACTCTCGCCATTTTTAATTCAGATGTGATCTTCACTTACGATGGGTTCGTAGATAGGTATTATTGATGAACTGAAGGAATAATATCATGTATGAACAATATGAACATAACCTATTACGAGGATAATGTGAAAATCTCGAGAATATTCTCGCAACCCGAATACTGTCTTACAACTTTGGATATTGGGAGCTTCATTATTTACGGCTTTGACTATATACTAGATGGACCGAGTTACGTGTGGGAAAACTGCGGTGAAACATCACATGCATCCGAGTCGGAACACTCGTTGCGACTTCATATGTTGCGCATGCCTGAAGTCCGTTATCACATTCATGTTATTCTGATTTTAAGCAGTACTATCGATGTCCCCTTGCCTCACTATTAGCGGGAAATGAATTCGCGCATGCGCATTTTGAATTTAGTCACGAGTGTTCTGAGAAAATCTGTGTAATGTATCACCGTTTTTGGGTTGGCATTTGCTTGTTGCTAGCTCGGTCCATCTAGTATATAGTCAAAGATTTACGGACCTACGGTGCTAAATGCTGATAATTGTTTTAAGGACATTCTTCTCTTGACTTTTGCCTCCTAACACCGATATCTAATTTTTCTGTTAAGAAATAGCATTCTTTTTTTAAATTTAAAATTAATTATTGATTAATTTTTATTTAATGAAAAAAAAAGAAGAGTTGACTGTTATCATCCATCAGTTGATTAGTTACTGAAATATTGGTAATGAAGCGATGAGATAGATTTATCATTTATTCATTTTTTTTCTTACTTATAATTTACCTATGTGCATTTTATCCTTGAAAAAATAATTTTCATGTGAGTTATAGTAATTTGTATCATTTATTTTAAATTGGAGTAGGTATTAAACTGACAAGTCATCTTGAAATAAACCGAATACTTTCATGTTATTATTTATCATCTATTGAAAATTAATTATTATATTATTCAAAATGCGCTAGGAATTTCAATTTTATTTTTAAACTGTGTTTCCACTACTAAAGAATATTCGCTATTTGCATTTTTTAGGATTAGCTGAAAATTTTAAATACAATTTATGACATTAGGTAGGTACCTACTATTGTGTTTCCTTATCATTTTCAAGAAAAAAAAAAAAGAAAAAAAAAACGATAAATTGTTTTACATTTAGTTTTTCTAAATTTTTGAATCTCCATTTTGGAAAGATTTATAAATAAAACTCTTTCAGATGCCACTTACCAGGTTTAGAACGTGCACGATTTGCGATTCAGCGCGTCGCATTACGATAATCCAAGCAACCCGCATAGCCTACTAACGCAAAAAATAAACAAAAAATCGATATTCGCAGCATAAATAAACGTTCACCTTGAAATGAAAATCAAATAACTGGTCATCTACGAAACGCATTTCTTTTTTCGAAGAAAATAAATTTAGGAAAAAAAACAATAATTTATTCGTCATAAAAATAATACAGCAGTCCAATGACTAGTACATAATTAAAGAGATCTAAAAATACACAAAAAAAAAGGGAAAATATAATGTACCATCTTTACATTATTGCTTCATAAAATCGTAACATAATATTTGAAAAGCATTAAGAACGAGAAAATAAAAAAGCCACATATACAATAAAAAAAAAATCACCTCTTCATCGTTACGTCGTAAAAAAAAAAACTTTTCCGTGTGATGAAAAAACTTAATATCCTAACAATGAATTTTTAACGAACACGCGCCTTCGAACTTCTCAATTTTCTAGCGAAGGAAAAAATTATCAATTGCTCAATTAAACACTAATACGCGATATCGATTCGAAGCGCGCGTTTTTATGAATAAAAATAGAATGAAAAAAATACTCATTGGTAACCAGTAACCACATTACTACATTATGAGCCGTTCGAACCAACTTGAAACATAAAAGCGTCGATGGCAATGTATTTTTTTTCACTTTGTGCTACAGAGTAACTATACCAGAATGAAGAATAGAAAATATTTTCATTCTGTTTCGAATCAAAATAACCTAACATAATATTGACTAAAATAAAGCACAGGAAACCTCATTGTAATCATTTGAGAAAAAACAGCTCAAATGTTAATTCTTTGGTTACAAAAACAAAACCTTATAAACAGTTTTACAACACAATTCTTCAACTATACATTATGTAAAAACAAGATGGGGAAAAAAATTATAAAATACTCCAATGTGCTATTCCATATAGGTAACCGAATCATACCAATTAAATTATCCGTATAACAAAATATTTAAAAAATAAATAAGATCAATATCAAAAGCACCACTTTATCGCGCTTTTAGAAGATAAAAAAAAATGTACGCGATTAAGGAATCTCATTCGTGTAAAAATTTTGATGATTCGACTGACTTGGACAATTTTCTCATTTGCAATAGGCAGAAAAATGTTTCTTAAGGTTTTAAATTCATTAAAAAAAAATCTCAATTTATTAAAGTTATGCCCATTGATAAGGCGAATCCTATTTACTATATAAATTTCAAAAATACGAATTACATAGACTTTGTGTAGTTTCATTCTTCTAAATAAAAAGTAAAAAAAAAAAAATGAGACCAAATTTCATCCTTTAAGAGTTTCAAAGCTTAAAGAACTTCAAAAAGTCTAATTAAATAATCATTTTTCCACACAATAAAAAAGTGAAATCAAACATACAATCAAATGCGAATTTTTTTATAGCTACAGAGCTGGGTATGACAATGTTAAATGACCAATAAAAATCAATGATACTTTCTGGTGGATTTATCGAGAGAAACAACTGAATCAGATTTTTTTCTTATAAAACAATAAATATATATATATATTTTTTTTTCACACAACTCGACACTGGAGCACTAAATGTTCAAACGAACGCACAGAACACGTCTTTTCACTAGCTTGGTTTAAACAGATCTCAAATATTTTTTTGTTATGACGTCAGTCAAAATGCTTAAAAATTCAAAATGAATTTCTTGCAATGATTTTTTTTTTTTAATTTTTCAACAATTGACGTGCCATTTACTTGAAATGCTGGCAAATTTTTAATTAATAAAAATAAATAAATAAATAAAAAGCTTTTGGTTCAATTTTCTATTTTTTTTTCCATTCACGAACCAATTTTTTTACTGATGAATTTTTTACATAATTATGTATTTTTTTTTTTGATGTACATCACTAAAATTTTTCATTTTTTTATTCATTCACTTTCATTTTAGATATTCGAACAAAAAAAACAATAATAAAATTTTTTTAATTTTTGTTATATTTAGAATATTCGCAATTTTTAAATATTTAACTATATTTTTTCATTCAAGGGATTTTCTTGGTTTTGGAATATTTTTGTTTTTCAACATTATTTGGCATATTTTTTTTTTTGAAAATTTTAAAAATGATCAGTTTTTTTTGCATATTTTATTAGTTCTGAAACTTTTATTCAGATTTTTTTTTCTTCAATTGACGCAATGTACAGCTCTGTGGCTAGAGGCGTTTTTATTAAGGATTTTCATTTTTAAATATTATTATTATTTTTCTTTCTATAATAATATACATCTTTTTTTAAATAAAAAAATTGTTAATTCAATTTTTTTTTTAATTTCGAGTAATTTGTAAGTTTTTAAATTTATTTTCATCGGTTTGCTATTTTACACTATTTTAAAGATTAAAAAAACATCTTTGGTGCGGTTTTTTAATTATTATTATTATTATTGTTATTTTTTTAAATTCACAAACTGATTTTTTTAATTGAAAATTTTTCAACCAATTCTTTTTAAAAATGTATACTGGTTTTCACCTCCTTTTCTTTTTTACTTTCAGACATTCAAAATAAAAAATTAACAATTATTTTCAAATTTAGTATTTTTTAATATTTTCGATTTTTTCATAGCTATTTTTCAATTTTTTTTGGACATATTGTTTTGTTTTCTGACCTTCGCCATTTTATTCACTTATTTTTTTTGTTGAATGTTTTATACTCAGTTTTTTTTTGTATATTTTTAGTCTTGATTTTGAAACTTTTATTTGGATATTTTTTCACTTTCAAATATTGGATTTTTTTTTCATCTTGATTTTTTTGAAATTTCAATTTTTTCAATTTTTTTGTCAATTTTTTTATCAAAATTGAAAATTTATTTTTTCAATATTTTTCAAATTTTTTTTTACAAAATTTCAATTTTCTTTTAATTAAAAAAAAATCAAAATTTCAATTATTTCAAAATTTTTTAAAATTTTTTTTCACAAAATTGAAATTTTTTTAAAACAATTTTTTTTTCAAAATTGTTCTTTTTTTAATTTATAAGTTTTCATTTTTTGAAAATTCTTTGATTTTTTTTTTCAATTATTGATATTTTTTTCTTGTTTCCAATAATTTCTCTATTTCTGGATACTTACCAAAGTTTTGAATTATTTTTTAATTATAGAAAATTCTATTATTTTTTTTTTTATAATTCACTAATTTGATCGGTTCTTTAAAAGCAAACTTCAAGTAAAATACCGATGCTGAGGACTCCTTCAGCAAGATGTTCTTGTTATGATTTCATGATACTCTTTCATAAGACATTTGCAAACCAATGAAACACTTTTCCGTCTACTACCAATTAAAAGAAAAGAGAAAAAAAAATCGAACGAAGTTCCACACAAGACATCACAGAACACTAACCGAAATATTTTGAATTTTGACCCCTTTCCGCTCGACCATCGTAATCGTGCAATTTCCGGATTATTTCCTACTCCTATCTGTCTACTAGGAACGCGAAAATACGTTGTAAATTACTCAAATCGGTTACACAGAGATAATCAAAACATTACGTACTCTTGCGATAACACAATGAACGACTCATCGTTAAATCTTGATAAGACCAATAACATCGTTTTATTTCCAATTTCATGAATAATTTTCCATCTTAAACGATCGATAGAAGAAATAAAACGTATGGGAAATACCACTAATTCGTCTTCGTTTTCATCGAGAAACATACCCACCTCCTTCCCATCCGAAGGATATATTAGAGGAGTAATTTACTCGCGACCTTGAAATTTTCAGTCCAATAAAATACTATTTTAAATATGAAATAAATTAGACGTACTCGAAAAATTCGACGCTTACGCCACACCTTTGTGCTCGAAACTTCTTAGAAGGAAAACGTAAGTACAAAGTAATTACAAAGACAAAGTCAATCAAGTCCCAAAATACTCGCACAATGTTTACACGAGAAATTCAAACTTTATTATTTACCTTAACGCGCCAATAAACATGGTCTAAAATCATTCTTCTTAAAACAGGCGACATTTTCGTTTCGAAGAAAATTCCTAGCGTCGAGCCTTTCGTGACATAACTGACACCAATTTCGCTTAGAGGAAAAAAAAATCGTAACCTATTAAAAATCAACGGCTGATGATTCGAAGGCACGAAATCCGTCAGGGGTGACCAAAGCGCGATATAATTAGTTCACTTCGTGGAACGTTCGAGTCGACTCATTCGTCTATCTATCGATCGCATATGTATAAATACTCTTGATATGTTAGTCAGACTGTTGGTGAAGTAGTAAATTATAATCGAGTGCTGTGATTACGTATAGCCATAGCGTACGAACACGATGAGTTGACGCGATAAAAATTTATACCGCTGAGAAATAAAATAAAAACTTGAATCACCTACACGAGGATTTCTTCTTATTGTCTACTTTGTGTGGGTGCGAAAAATAAATTAGCAGAAGCGTCAACTTGAAAAATATGCAATGTGCTCAATTCCAAATGAGGTTTAAAAGGGATGGGAGGGGGTTCTTGAAGGGCTGACATTTGAAATACCAAATTTCTAAATGTGTATATACTACATTAAGTATGAAGCATTAAAAATCATGGAGAAAATATGAAAACGTTTCATCCCCACACCAATCATTGAGGCATTTGGAAAAATCTGTAAAATTTATACGTCGTTAAACATAATTTTAAATCAGGATAATATGAAATTACCAAAAGAAATCGAGTTTTTCATTATTATCTAATTTATGTGATTAAGGGAGAGGTAATGGGGGAGGGGGGCGGCGGTAAAAATAGTCGAGGATGAAAAATAAGCTCATAAACGTATTCAGCGTGCCTAAATACCTATCAAATGACACGTCACATGCCCATACTGCCTTTTTAATTTTTTTTTACATTTTTGGACATCATCTCCCCCGAATGGAGCAAGCGCCCATCTCAAAAAAGACAGCTATTACAGTCTACCTAATTTGGAAAGGGAAAATGGGAGGAGGGTGCGAATTTAAAATCTTAGCGTTTCAGACCATTTGTAATCATCTGGCAAATGCCCAATAGTATATTATATATTTTTCCACCACGCGTAGCGCCACTTCATCTTCATAAAATTTACTCAAAATTCGGTGAGGCACTCTTCTTGAAAATGGGGAAAAGAACTTTTTTTGGTTTTGTCGATAAACTTCAAAATGGCGGATCACACAAATTTTGAGGGGGGCTGGAGAAGGGACAAACCCCTCAAATTTTTCGTTTTCGATCTCATATGAAAGAGCGAGTCAGGGACGCAAACATATCTAAATTTCAGCATTCTAAGTGCATTTTGAGAGAAGTTAGAGCAAAAAAAAATTTTTGAGGAATTTTGAGTCATAAAATTTTCAGAATCTTCTATTATCTCTTTCCCATATCGAACTAGAAAAGTCAAACTTTTTGTGTGGGATAAGCCGGTGACCAGAATATGGGTTATTGAATTTCAGCCAAAAAGGATGCATAATGGCGAATCATCAAAATTTGAGTAGAGCTTGAGGAACCTCGAATTAGAGAAAATGTAATTAATATGAGCTTATACGATTATTAAGAATAAAAAGGATGTTATATCTCAAATTCACTTTCACACATAATACTGGAGGGGGGAAGAAGGTGTTATCAAGCTCAAAATATGGTGGGGGTACATGAGAGGTGGAAAATTTTTTATTGCGATGTCATATGGTAAAATGAGCTCATGTGACTAACCTATTCTGATTTTAGCTTTCCAAATGAATTTGGAGGGGAGTTAGAGCAAAAAACAACTTTTAGAGGGAAAATTGCTGCAGGAAATTCCATGAATCTTCATATCTCCTCACCAAATCAACCTACAAAGGTCAAACCTCTTAAATGTGGGTCAAAATAAATCCAAAATGGCGGATCGTAAAATTTGAGCACGATTTGAGGAGCCTCTAGTAGTCATAATTTGAGAAATATGTGCTCATATGATTATTGTATGATAAGAAATACCACATTTGTTCTAAATTCAACTTCTTATGAGGTTTTGGAAAGGATAGGATAAGGGTTTTCCGACTTTGTACTGAGTGTGGCCTGTAGACATGAAGGGGTCAGCAACGTTATATGCAAACTTGGACAAGTCCCAGTTAAAAACTCAGCCCCAGTAATGCAGCATGGCTGCTTACGTATTTGAAACTATTCCTTCTTATTTTACTATGTTTCTGGCGGGAAAAAAATTACGCGATATTTGCCGATACCTCCCCCCCCCTCCCCTCCACAAAGGGAGATTAGATGAGATTCGACTTTGACCCCCTTCTCCCCCTGAACAACTCACGTAATTAATGAACGCCCCCTTACAAATAAAAAAAATTTGCAGTAGGAGGGGGGAGGGGTGGCTTTCAGATTAATTTCAAACACTTTTCTTCAACAAACCCCCTCCGAGGAAAATTCCTGGCTACGCTACTGTACATTAAATCAAGTTTAAAATAAACGATTGTTTGTAGAAAGTGCCCCCTTTGTAGCTGGTTTATGAGGCTGTGTGAGGAAATACTCAAATATGTAAATAAATAAATGAATGAATGAATGAATAAATAAATAAATAAATAAATAAACAAATAAGGTTTACTTTCCATCTTCTGTGGGGGCTGATTCTAACAAAAAATTCAACGTTTTCATGGCCACCTCGATGTACTTATGGAATCAAATTTTGATCTTTCAAAAGCCCTCCTCACCTTATCACCTACACTTGGAATGAGTAACATTGCATATTTCATGAGCTTTCTGAGTTAAATTTTCGCGGATAATTTTTCAGCTATACTACAGACACGTCCAGATTACATAATTATGAGTATAATATAAATTATCTTGGAAAAAAAAAAAGAAAAAAAAAAAAACAATGGATACAACCGGTGAAAATACTGGTAAAATGGAATAGCGGGCTTTCCAATTCAAAGAGCTAATTTACTACTATGATATAATGTAAAAGACGAATAGAAAAAAAAAAACAACAACTCAATACCTTAAGCATATCGAATTGATGAATTACGCGTTGTTGTGAGATTTTGGTAAAACGTAGGTTAACGTTAGAATCGAGTTCAACGTCCACAATACCGGAGTAGAAAATAGAGATACCAGCGAGTCGCATCGAATGCCGAATTTCACGGTATACTCGATTGGTCGAGGGAGACGCGTAATTCGTCAACAGAGCGACTTAGTAGATACTCGAAGACTTTGAATAAAACGAATATATTTGTGTAATGATAATTCGAAATAGACGAGGGCGAGGGGGAAAGGAGGGGAATAAAATGGTAAACTATATACCGTAACAGCCTTATTTAAGGGGGTTACACTGACTAGCGTTATTTTGGAACTAGACCTCTAGGTTGTGGATAAAATTTACCATTACGAAGGACCCCGGAGGCGCCACGAACGGCGCTGGTGCCTCTCGAGCGATCCCTTACTCTGCTACTGCTGCGACTCGGCGGGGCATATATTTCGATGTCTTCTTCCTCTTTGAGGGCCGATTGTAGCATTAGTTTTAGGGACGAGGGGATGGAAGTGGTTTCGTAATCTTTGGTGGTTCGTTCGAGCGGCTCCAAGTCTAAGAGTACGATGTTCTCGCCACCGACTATGAAGTTATGAGCGTTCAACTGCTCCTTGGTGTATTCGCAGGTGGGTCTGCGGAAGGCCGGGTTGGCGACAAGGCGTCCGATGGTGTAGGAGGTGGTGTCGTCGGGTAACAGGCGCCACGTATTTTCGTCGTCGTCGAAAATCAGTCTGTCTTCGATGCTTTTACGTTCTTCGGGGGGCACGAAGTTGTCGATGATCATGCGATTCAGTTTGATCTCTTTGAGGATATTTTTCTGCGATACTTCCAAGTCTTGACGGTTTTGACTGTGCTCTTCGACGCTATCGGCGATCTCTTGTTTGACTCGTTGGCATTTGGCGAGTATTTTGGAGAGTTGCTTTTTCTTCGAGTCGACCTCTTCCAAAAGGTTGGAATACGATTGGCGCATTATTTCGGCAGATTCTTCGACCTCTTCGAGACGTTTTTGCATACGTATGCTTTGCTGCTTGCGTTCGCTTATTTCGGCCATACGCTTTTCTAGCGCTTTCTGCTGCTCGTTGGTTTGGTCGATGATGTTTTTACCGCCTTGGAGTAGTTTGCTTTCCATTGATTTGATTTTTTCGGCCAATTCTTGCGAGTATTTACGCTCTTCTTCGATTAGCTTGCGTTTTTCTTCGATGGCCTTGAGCTGTTTGAGTTTCTCTTCTTCGGATTGATTCTCTTTCAAGAGGATGCTGGCTTTTTTCTCGTTTAGCTCGTCTTCTTCGCGTTGGAAGTCGCGATTTTTGGTCTTCTGAGCACGACCGACTAATAGAGTCTTCAAACGTTCGATTTCCTCTTGGTATTGCCTGATGAGAGCGTCCTTAGGGTCTTCGTTGATTCGTGGTTGATTCTGTATGTTTTTGGCGCGATTGGCGTATCGTAGGGTGGTCAACGATTCGTCGTAGTTGTAACTAGCCGGACCTATGTTGGCTACCATTAGGGTTTTGGAATTTCCACCCAACGAGTCTTGGAGTAATCTAGTAAGTTTGG
Source organism: Phenacoccus solenopsis (assembly GCA_009761765.1). Lineage (NCBI taxonomy): Eukaryota > Metazoa > Arthropoda > Insecta > Hemiptera > Pseudococcidae > Phenacoccus > Phenacoccus solenopsis. The sequence continues at coordinate 37,972,849 of CM019755.1, forward strand.
AGTCTCTGTACGGTATGTATTGGCATTTTTCGTCGACTAAGGCTGAGATAACGTTACCGAGGGCGGATAAAGAGAGGTTAATTTTACTAGCTTCTTTTAACCGATCGCCCGTGGCTCCAGTTTTCGTCTGACGTTCGCTACCTGCTAAATCGACTAAGTTCAATTTTCCAACGCGCACCTGCGACTTGGACCCGTTCAAGTCGCTCATTTCGACTGTTATCATGAATATGGCGTGGGAACGAGAACTATGCTCATTCATATCGGTCGCGCCTATGGTACGGTTTCGGTTACCGACGTTCATCACGTGTTCGATTTCTTTGACGCTTTTGCAAACGAAGGACTGGAGGCCTTTGACGTAAACGCCGATTTCTTTGCTTTCACGCAATTCGTACCGTTTTTTCGGATCTTTGTCGAGTAAGTCGCGTATCTCTTCTTGGTATATTTCCAAATACGAGGTACGCACGAGATGCTGTTTATCTGTGGTACGCGAAATATGCGTAAATATTTGCTCGAACGATTTAGGTATGATGCCTCGTTCGTCCAAACCGTCGTTGTTGGATGATTTACATCCTTCCATCGTATACGTTTTGCCAGTGCCGGTTTGTCCATACGCGAATATAGTGGCGTTGAAGCCATTGAGCACGGACTCGACGAGAGGACGGACCATTTCGTCGTAGAGTTCGTGTTGTTTGGAATTCCAGTCGTAGACTGCGTCGAAAGTGAATGTTTTCACTGGGTCTTTATGGTCTTCTTTGGGGTTTTTTATGACCACTGTACCTTGGTCCGGCCACATTTCGACTACTTGGGAGTACCCGGCGGATTTTTCTTTTTGACTCATTGGACGACAGCGTACGACTACGGAGACGCATTCTTCTTTTTTACTGGTGTCGCGTTTAGGTTTACAATTACGATCACGGGTTAGATTCTCTTTTAGGTTGGTTATATCGGAAAATCCGTTTGTGGGTTTGAAGTCCAGGTCTTTCGGGAGTTTCATATTAGTGATATCGTTATCGTCGAAATTCACGATATCTAGCGAATTCATAGCGATCGGGATAAGAACTGAAGACGCTTCAATGCGGGAACATAATTAAATGAAAATACTCACGCGAATCGCCACACAGCTTTTGAACGGATAGCACTAACGAGAATTATAAAATCGGGTTTTCACATGGTATACTCGTATTTTACGCGAACGTATTCGCAACACCGCGTCGAATGTACTGTAAAATAAGCGTGAGAGGGAAGGATAAACCATAAACGTTATTTTAGTTACGAATCGATGGTGGTAGTAACCATGTCTGTGTCGCAGTGTAACGATCGATAATTATACGAAGTGACGATATCGTTGAGATGCGTGATTTGTTGCGGATCAACGTACCAATCTCGATGTAAATCGATTGTAAATAGTAATTTAACGATTTCAATTGCACGAATTATTATTTATGATAGAATATTCGGAAAATGATGAAAAACTTATGAAAATTTGTTATAATTTCCTTAGAATGGTAACACTGCGTATATCGATCGTGGAGGGAAAATTATATCGCGACGCTGCTCCGAAAATGCTACAGTTGTTTCGTGTAAGTAGGTATGAAAAAATTCAATTTGTACTTTCTCACATACTGAAGCATTTGAATTCAAAATTCTACATTCAGGTATCAAGTTAAATAAATTTAAAATATTAGTAATGTTCTTAAAATTGTTTAAAAAGAACATAAAAGAATAAAACAGCTTTTTACAAAATTTACCTATCGAAATAAAATGGCCGTCAACATGGCAAGTTTTAACGCGAAGGCATTATTTATCACATTTTTGAATGATAAACAAAAACACAAATCATATGATTCGAAGGAAAATCTAAATACCTGGAATATGGAGTTTTCATGTAATATTCGTTTATTCGCATTTCATTTATCAATTAATTCAATCATAATGTGTTAAATTACTCTACTTATCATAGACGAATTAACCATGCCGATAAATTTCTTCCATCCGCGTCTCAAACCAACTATCGAATGTAATGTTCTTGCATCGGAAGGCTACGAAATAAGTAATTTAGTATCAGAAGATAAGGAATTATTTGATAAAGGCTTTTTAGCTGAACGTTTCGTCTCCGGACCAGTAATTTTGACGATCAAATTCATTTGTCCTATTAATCTAAAAACCATCATTATTTGGCCGAAAATAGGAAGCCAACGATCAATCGGTTTCGAATTATCATCTTTAAAATCAACTGACACTTACGAAAACGATGACAGCTACAGCAAATTTGCCAGTGGTGTATCGAGAAATGATGTCGATACGATTATATTCCATAAGGAGGGTTCTACCAATATATCACCCTCCGGTACGTGTTTCAATCGAACGTTTTTTCGCAGTAAGAATCACGAAGATGTGTATACACTGAGAATAAAAATTTTCAAGGCGCATTTTGTTAGCGCTATAAAAAAGCTAGAAATCTGGGCCGAACCTAGTTACACTTGCGATTGGAAGACTAAAAAACACGTTAGAAGGTTATGGTGGCAAATTTCACATCAACGTAGTGAACTTGAAGTGTCGTGTTTTAAAGACGAACCTGTGCATACAATCGAAAGCTTCCCTAATCTCGATGATGCTGAAATACCCGAGGAATTTTATGATCAAATTACCCACGAAGTAATGAATTTACCGGTTATTTTACCATCGGGAAAAGTAATCGATCAACGAACGTTAGAAAGATGTCAGAAAGAAGAAGAACGATGGGGACGTTCACCCAGTGATCCTTTTACCGGCTTAGTATTCACTGAGAATTGTAAACCAGTTGTAGATACGCTTTTGAAATCTAAAATAGACGAATTTTTATTTAAAAACGCGAATTTAGATCAAATTAAGTATATGCCTAGAAGGCTAGGGTCGAATAACGAATCCACTTATTCGAAAAGTGGACAATACGTGGTCAGTAAGATAGTTGAAAAAAATAGTGTGGAATGCAAAAGAAAATTGGAAGAGAACGTTTCTTCTTCGAAAAAAATGAAAACTCATAATGCAATCGAAAGTTTACACCACAATGATAAAAGTGAATTTATTAAAAGCAAATCTAACGATCTTCATAGTATGTTAACAAAAACCTTATCAAATTTACCCTCATTTTTAAGTGCGCCAAAACAGAAAATTGAGCAACACTCATGTTGTGTTCAATGTACCGTTACAGAGCAACTGTATCGATTTCCATGTAATCATATTTTATGTAGATCTTGTACTATTCAAAAACGAAATTATTGTAGCATTTGCGAAAAAACTTTCAATTTCGCTGAAATACATAAAATACATCTCGCCGTTAATAACACGTTGAAATTGAATTCATTTTAATCTGTTCGTCGAAAAATGTGATATTTTGTATTATTTTGTGTTGGAAATACTGGTTTTATGGCGCATGCGCGTTATTTATATTTTCAAGTTTTATTGTTCATCAGTATTTCTGTAATTTATTTATAATAAATAAATTTGAAATTTTTTCTTCGTAGATGTTTATCTTGCTATTTGTTTTTTTTTTGTTTGGAACTATTTTCAATTTGCTAATTTCACTATACATTTCAATTTTACATGATCGAAAAATTAATGATCATTGTATGGTGTGTTTGCTTGAAGACTGAAGTTGAATCAACGATATTATTTATCAATTTTTAGATGAATATTTACTAAAAAGGATAGCTAATACATATCACAATCTATTTTATTCGGAAACGATGCGAATAAAGGAGAAAGAGATCTTTACGCTTCAGATCCTTGGTAATCATAAGGAAAATGTTCAAATTTTTTTGGTACTCATTACATCTAGGTATAATGAATAAAATCAAAATAATGATCTCTAGAATAAATTCGTGATGAAGAACTCAGCTTCATGTTTTATGAATATGAATAAAATAACAACATTATCATTACACACATAACGGGGTGATACATACATTTCAGTTTCACCTTCCAATACAAGAGTTCAAAGGTGAGTTAAAACGAAAAATGGTTGCAAGAGAAATCATGTTTAGAAAATTTCATGAATACGGTCTATATCTCATCAAATGTACAGTATAGAAATCCTAAACTTTGTATGCAGATTATTTGTTAGCTACCAATCAGAATACGATATTTTGAACTACTGTAAAATTGACGCAAACTATCATATTAACTCTCATATCATACCGCAACATATGTCAAAAACGACATTAAATGTAAAAATTTGAATTTTTTTTCGCAACATGATGTCGAAAACGACATATTTGGATATTTTCAAATTATGATATGTCTTTTTTGACATTATGTTGTGTGTAATGTGTTGTTTTGTGAGGGTTAACAAAACCACTGTTGAATCATTAAAGTAATTAAGTAAAGAGTAACAACTTCATAGCAAGTAATTCGTGAATTTTTGTCGAATAAAACATTTTCTGCCAGTAACAACTATTCTTCAACTATTCACTAACGAATGAAAAATGTTGGGAAATGTTAACTGATAATTACATTACGATACATCAACGTAAATCTCAAAATCACTTCTTTCCAATTGACGATTTTTTCCTTTCTCAAATAATAGCTTTGTTGCTATGAAAAGGAATCATAAATGTCCAATAGCAATCCAAAATCTGAGCCAAAGTTAAGGAATCTCAAATATACCTGAAAGAGCTCGTGTGATATCAAAAAGAAATGCTACAAAAGGATGTTTAGCTTCGAAAATAAAGGTGAAAAGAACCAAATTCGTAATAACATTATCTGCAGATCTGAAGAAGTTTTTATTAAAAACTCAACTCCAATAATCCTGCGTGGCTGCTGACGGTTCATTTATTTAAAATTTTAGTATTTTTTGTAGAAATATGGAAAACATAATTATAACAATAAACGTCGAAAATAAAAGGCAACGTTCAAGAATTACTTCGAGAAACTGATTTATGTTTTAAAAATAAAATATAACGAAAGAAAACATGATGTAGGTACACAAATGAAAATTCATCTAAAAAATAAGGTAAACATATCACAAAGAAGTTAAAAATAATGAGCTAAATGAATTTTAAAAAGTTTCAACTATTCTTAAACACAACAAAAAATCATACTAACATTAAAACAATAAGTACCTATTATGATCATTTACATCTCACTTCAAGTAGGTAACAATTTTGTAATATTCTTAATGGAATCAAAAAATACCTAAATTAGGTAAAACTTATAGAATTAGTAGCTAGATCTTAGTATAAGTAGGTAGTAAACGTAATATGGATTACGAGAAATTTCATATAATTATCAGGTTTTCTGAATGTAGCAGAGAGTACATTAGTAAGGGAACTTTTTAAAAATATCTTTCTACTAATTTGACAACGCAAGATGTTTGATCATTAATACAAAAAGCTTCATTATGAGATCTTCGAACATGTTGATTAAAAATAAGCCTTGCTTTTTTACATTTCAACAACAAACATGTACGTATTGTAAGTAGATCTAATTTATATACGTCTAATTAAAAGATCACTTAAAATGCTAACAAACAATATAATTTTATTATATTTACACAAATATAAAAATAAAAACAAAAAAAAAAAAAAAGAAATGCATGATTAGCAGTTTACTATACCAATGCACATGACGTGCGCAAACTATTCACGAACCTTTTGCCTTTAGTGAAGCCTTTCCTTCGTTCATTTTTCAATCTTTATTTTTGGCTCATCTCTTGAATTGCCAATCTCTCAAAAGTTCAAGGAAGTTGTTTAATTGAATTTAAAATTTGAAAACTCAACAATCTATAGAAAAAATTTTCTCAAATAACAGATACTACTGAAGACTAAATTAATGACAGCAGAAAGCATGATAAGAACATGTGAATATTGATAATTTAAACGCGAGTTTTCCAACGTTAATGTAACGTACACCAATTTCATTTAGAAAGAGTAACGTATTTTCATGGTCATACTATGGTCATGATGTTACTCAGTACTGTTTTGTAAAACTAAAATTTCTAGAACTCCAATATATCACACTATCATCGATTAAAAAGGGAATGTATAATTTGATAAGTAACAAAAAATAGAAAAATGCAAATTCTTGAATTTCGCTTTAAATGCAGAGAAACAGACATTGATACTTTAATAATTTAATTAGAATTTAAAACGCTTCAATATTCAATGTTATACACCTACCTTCTCACTTACATAGCATATCACAAAGAAATATACCAAATGTGTCATATACATTATTAGGTTGAAAAATCAATCACCGGATAATATGGATCTTTTTTGGTTACTTATAATTCATTCATTACATACACGTATAGACATTATACACATGTATATGAAAATTCACCGGTATAAGAAACGAAGAGATTCTGTATGGTATTTCATATTACGCATTTAAAATTTTTTCCTTATTAAGAAGATCTAGTTGTCTTTTCAATTCGGCTTCGGTAAAATGGGCAATATTAACACGTTGCTTCGGAAAGTAATTAGGATGTGGTAAAGCGTACCTTAATTTTGGCCAGAAATTCGGATCTCCCCATTTCACATATGTGTTCATTATAACATACGCTTTCAACTCGGGTTCAAGTTCTTGCATATCTACTTCTTTCAGTAGAACCACGATAACTCTAGCGCATTTTTCTTTGATGGCTTTGAGATGGGCTAATCTGAATTCCATGCGAGCCCATTCACTTTTTATGAAATCCGGCGACAGGATGATGATAGTTCTTCGAGAACTCTCGATCGCTTTTGCGATCTCTCCAGGGACAAATCCGCCGGCAGTAAAGTCTCGTTGATGGACACAAACTCTGTACGAGATTTCGCTGTTTTTGTCTTCTAATGTCGGAACTAAGCGTTTTTCTACGAATTCACTGTCTTTGTGGGAATAACTGATGAACGCGTCGTACTTTTTGTCTTTATCTATTTCTTTCTCGGAGACCCAAAACAGTAATATTTTATGCGCAAATAACCATACTTTGATTTCGTACTCGTATATGGAAAATAATGCTACGAACACGCCGGCGATAACAAAACACGAGGCTACAGATACACAGGCTACGATCAAAGTTAGCGATATTTTGCAGAGATCATCGGCTGATAAACGAATAATCAAATTTCCATCTTCTTTACATTGGATATACTCGGGATGAGGGATCTGAAAAAAAAACTCAACGTCAAAACGTAGGTAATAGAATCCTAGTTTGAATAAGATACCTCAAAATAATTTGAGCATGAAAATAATGTTAACAGTGGTGTTCCAATTTCCACTTCAATAAAACCTCATTCAAAGCTTCAACAAGGCTACTAATGCAATAATGTAGATTATTTGCCTATTCTAGTGACAGAAGGGGCAGAGTATCTAACAAAAATATTGATCAAAAAGATTTTTATTATTCACCATTGGAAATAGCGTGAAATTTTCTATAAGATCACTATTTAAAAACCTTATGGTGCCGCTGAAAATTTCGAGTAACGTAGACTTGAAGTTATGACACTTGGCGCTTCCCATGTTACTTAAATGCACGTCGCGAGAAAAATAGCCCTTCTCGCTGCTGCGTTGGGCGCGTTTGTAACTAATCGTGGGTGGACGGATTTTACACCGTTCTTATGTGAGTGAGCTAACTAATCTTTATATATATGTAACTTTGACGTAGCCAGCAAATTTTTCTAAATACACAAAGAAAATGAACGCTTTGTTTACATACCGCTAGGGGTCGCTAATAAAAAAGTACTACATTCTCTCCCACGGAAGCATAATGAAATGTATTCTCTCTCGGTGATATGTTAATTCCCTCAGTTAATAATTCGCTCAGAATCTTTCACTTTTTTGCCTCAAATAACAACGTTGAAATGATAAACTTTATGCTTTACACGTATAGTATATGAAAAACATATTATTCATTTTCGAATAAGAGTATAAGGGTGACAACTTAATATTTTGCGAAGTGTCGTTAGCATCACTCAATTACTTAAAATACTTTCAAGTTTTTTGGGAGGTGGAGGCGTAATGAGGATGTAACAGTATTTTTAAAATTTCAAAATTGAAAATATGAAAGCACGAAAGCAGATTAGCGGAAAAAATAAAATGATGAAAATATCTATATATTGATTCCTATTTTAAAACAGAATGACAAGTTTTTGTTTTAATTTTGTACTTTGATGTTTATTTTGGACCATACATTCATTTATTTGATTTATTAGCGCATTTTAATAGATTTTCCCCAGATATAGCACACAGTATATTATACACTGTGCCTAACTGATTTTAACACCCCCGAGCGCCGAAATTCTCTTCATCTACAAAAAAGTATTCGTTATTTTATTTTTATTCTTTTTTCGTTTCTTTTTAAGGGGTTAAGAAATTAACACATAAATAATTGTTTCTCTATAATTTCAATCCATAATTTACAAGATTATAAAAAATGTTTATAAACTTTCAACGTTTCATTCCAGTAAATTTTGCAACACTGATTTTGGAAGAAATAAATTTAAATCACTCGAATAACCAGTAAAAAGTTATTTAAATCATAGAATTTGAGTAATCAAAGTCTTAAATTATTCATTATGCCACAAATAATGAAGTCAAACAAAATGAAATGAGTAATATTTTTTCATGAAAGGGAATTTGGCGCTAAGGCGTGTTAGAATCAGTTAAACACAGTGTAGACTCATTATAATCTTTATTTCTTTCAGAATGATCCGAAAAATTTGATCCGGATCACAATTTTCAAATTTGATTCGTGATCCAGATCATATTTAGACGCGTGATCTGTGATTTCATCCGTGAAAATTCAAGTGATCCGATCCGTACTCCGGATCATTTTTTTGCGTGTGTCGTGCATCGCTACGAATCTAGCGATCATTTCTGAACTAATTACATTACTCTTGTGGGAGGGCAGTTACTTGTATCTCTCTATACATTAAAATCAAAATGAAATTGGTTTTGAGATGCGCGCGCATCCTTCTCTTTGCATATTGAAATAAGGGTAAAGTCATAAAATCATTTTGACTAGCAGGTATAAAAAGTATGGAGGATAGCAGGTAAATAAAGGAAAGTGATAAATTTTATCTATATAATTTTGGAGTGCAATTTATCATTATGAAGTTAGCACTAGACTGATATACTAGACAATATTCTGAGTCGATTGAGTCCATTTCCAGGCAATGTGGTCGAAAAGAATCCAAAAAATAAATTTTGAATGGGATGCTACAAAAAAGCTTGATTTTGAGATAATTGCATTCAAAGTTTTGCGAACTTTTTTTAGATAAATTTTTCGTTCAAATTCTTTTTCTAATGATCCTAACGCCTAAATAACTAAATGGAATGCGTTGGAGACAAATTGAATGTTTTTAGGATGGTTGATGATAATTTCATATATCGGTCACCATGGTGTTAAAAATTTGAGTTTTCAAATTTTACGAAATTACTAGGAGCTTCGCCCCTGGCCGCTTCGCGGCCCAACCCATTCCTCGTTACATGTTATAAATAAACATGTTACAATAATGCAGTGATTAGGTACCCATTTAATAACAAATAATATCATAACATATTAATGAAAAAAAAGGGAAAACAGCGAAATACAAACAAATTAATGAAAAAAAGGTAAGTACAACAAATTATAAAAAAATCATAACATCATAACAAAAAATGGTAAGGGGTCCACCCAATTGTCACAAATATAATTTACAATTGATTGTCTCATTCGATTGTGCGATTGAGTATTGTACTCGCAATATGCCAATGAACGAAATAGGCAATTTCCATCACCTATTCTCGCTTTGACATTTTTTTCACTTTTACGTTTTTACGACATAATTAGAATAGAAACCAAAATTTTATAATAATACAAAATTTTAATATAAATTTTTTAAAGCAGCACTTCAACTTTAATCTGGTGAAAACCTCTCTCCAGAAGTAGTAAAAGAGCATTGAGGTAGTACTCTCTGCACTGCTCATTTTAAAGAAAAAATCCCTTTTGTATACTAGCATTTTAAACAACTTCCCCTTGTTCTTACCCATGTACAAAGCTTCTATTAAAATTTATCACTTTTTTTCCCTTTGTATACCTGCTATCCTTTATACTTTTTATACCTGCCACTCAAAACGGATTTATGACTTGACCGTTGTACATGTACAAGGCTTTTATTAAAATTTACAACCTTTTATTCCTTTGTATACCTGTTATCCTTTATATACATTTTATACCTGCTATTCAGAACAAGGATGCGCGCGCATCTCAACTCTGAGTGCTGAATTTTAGCGTCTTAATTTTGATTTTAATATTATAAAGAGATTGTAACTTTTAATGAAACGACAAAGTGGTCCCTTTTCCGTGATAGTTTGATAGTGCTCCTAGCGGATAGCTAGAAAATTATAAATGATAAAACCACGACACGAATTACTGAAAATCCAAAAATCGATATTTATGATCCCTACCCATAAAATTTACATTATCTCGGAAACTTGGATCGACAAAGTGGGCTCCTTTCCCCCTATCTATATGCACATCCTCAAATGTACAACGTTTTGATACATTTCTATTCACTCACCCGCAGTGCAGATGAGTACCGAGTAAAATGACTGAAAATTTGAAAAGAGATGCTTTGTCAGATTTAGCAAAAATATTCTTTTTGTTTTTTCGATATATCTCAAAATGGTGGTCAACTCAAATTACGAGAGAAGCTGGAAAGGGGACAAATAAATCAAAATTTTTGTTATTGGTCTCAAACGAAAGAGTGAATCATTAACACGAATATATCCCAATTTCAGCCTACCAAGTGCATTTGGAAAGGTGTTAAAGCAAAGTAGCTTTTTGAGCAAATTTTAAGCAATGCTCCTATACCTCCTCACCAAATGAATCTATAATGGTCAAACTCCATATGTGGAGTTAGTTACAAACCAGAATATGATCCCTCAAATTTGGGAAAAAATAGACAGAAAATGGAGAATGACCAAAATTTGAGGAAGGTTTGTAGAGCCTCAAATAGCTCAGATTTGATAAATAAGTAATGAAACGTATGGAGTAGATCAATTTCACCTTCACACTTGAGTTTAGATAGGAAAAGGAAGGGTTACTGCCCTCAGAATGGGGTATTGGGGAAATGAAACGTTAAAAATTTTTGGTTATGGCGTCACATGATAAAGGGAGTTCTATTGACTACGATATCCCAAGTTAATATGGAGGAAAGTACCACAACTCTTATCTTTACCTCTTTATGTTGATGAGATGAGAGGAAATTCGCCAAGTACTTGGTGTTGCAGTTACACTTCCACGGATTATTATGTAAAGTTATATAAGTAAGGTTGCTGGAAGAAGTAAATCGCTGGATAACATCTTCACTCAGAGCTGATAACTTGTTATGATCCAATTCAAGAGTCTATAAACAAATTATAAATAGAATTATTTGAAAACTCACTCAATCAATGAGAAGAATTTACACATAAGTAATCACGTACTTCCAACATTGGGAAAATTACAATATCATCTATATTTTCTAGCTTATTATGAGACAATACTAATTTCCTGAGCTGTTTAGTTAGATTTAGCTTTTGTAATCCATCCAATGATTGCAGATTGTTATGTGTGAACAGTAACTCCACACTCATACTGTATTGGCGGTCTAAGTTACATATATGTTGCGATAATTCATTCAAGTTCAAATTCGTATGACTGCAATTCACGACTACAGTGCGATCTACAGGGCGGTAGTTGAGGTCGCAAAATGAGGTGCAATTTTCAAATCGTTTAGGCCTCCATTCCTTCAAAGGACATGACAAATCCGATAAATTTATTTCCTTAAGTGTTGTATTTCGCAACGACTCGGGCGAATGACAGGACAACATGTTACGTGGGTGTAATTCCAAGTGCTGTATAACCAAACGATCAATCTTGTTTTGAAAATATGATGCTAACGAATATGCAAAGCAGTTGCAATTTATAGGATTATTGCTGAGAGTGACATTGGTATCGGAAAGAAACCCTGTTTGCGATCTCAACGTCCATTCCGCATCACTCAAATCGATAGTTTTTATATTATTATTGCTCAAATCCAAATTCACACTGTTCTGACGGAAGTATATATTGTTAAACTGCAATCAAAGAAAAATAAGAGTTAATACGTAATGTGACAAAGTATCGCCAAAGTAGGTAAGGCTATACGTGAATATTGAAATGGTAACAAAGGAATAAAAATAAAATGTTAAAGTTTAAAAGTTCCACTTTTCTGTACGGTAGAGAAATAAAACTGAGCAGAACAGATTGCAGGCTCTAGCAGTTCTGTGTACTGATTCAGAGATTGCACTTTTCCTTAATTATGATTTGATAATTATTTGTGGAATTTAAAGCGTCAAAAAAAATTGTAGCGCGCGAGTAGGCCTACTATTACTTACGATAGCATAGATGAACCACACATAGATAGCCTACCGTACGTTAAATTTTTATCCCTCTAAAACTGCAGAGACTCCAATAGTTTTTTACTAATACCTCGGAAAATTCAATAATTCAAGATAGAGGACTCGCAAATGGCTCATTTTGAAGAGATTGAAGTGCAAAATGATTTAATTTTTCTAAAAGTTACTGTCGTCTATTTACTTTTGGAAATAATTTTGTAAAAGCGATTTTTCTACTTCACTATGAATTATCTCAAATCAATGATAATTATTTTGTAACAGGTGGCAAAACATATTCAAAATTTTATGCTATTGCGAACGAGCTACTCGTAAACTTTCCATCTATATTTTTTCTTGGGACATTGCAAAAAATTTAGTAGTAATAAGTAGCATTTATTTTTAGTACTGCAGCTCATTCATAGAGAGCGCTTTAAAAAATAATTCTTTTATATACCAGTGGGCTACTGTATGCGTATTAAGTACTATACTTGTAGTACCGATGAGGATTTAAATGGAAATAATTCAATAAACATTTTCTTAATGTGACCGAATTTTTGTATCCCGAATTATTCTAGGTGGAAGGCGGGAGGTCTTCATTTATATGGTGGGGGTAAAAACCACGTCCGCGCGCAAGCCAAATCTGCCGCTGACTCCTAAAATTATCTTCAAATTGTTAAAATCTGCCATTTTAAATTCATTTTAACCCAAACTGAAAATCTGGTCATCGCCTTACCCTACACACGAAGTTGGACCTTTCTAGGTCGATTTGGTGACGAGATACGGAATATTCATGAAATTTCCCAAAACAGTTTCTCCTCCAAAAACGGTTTTTTGCTTTAACTCCCCTCCCAATCCATTTGGGAAGCTAAAATCAGAAGTAGTAAGTCACTTGGGCTCATTTTATGATGTGACACCGAAATAAAAAAATTTCAACATCTCATGTATCCCCACCACATTTAGAGTTGGATAACCCCTCCTTCTCCCCTCTAACATCATGCATGGAAGTGAACTGCAGATAATTATGTATACTTTTTATCCCCAATAATCATATGAGTTCATATTTAACTGCATTTTTACCAATTTGAGGCTCCTCAAGCTGTACTCAAATCTTGATAATTCTCCATTTCGGATTAATTTGATCCAAATTCAAAAGGTCATATTTTGATTACCAACTAACTCCACACACAAAGTTCCATCTTTCTAGATCGATTTGGTGAGGCAATATGGAAGATGCAAGAAATTTCATAATTGAAAACTTCCTCAAAAAACAGTTTTTCACTCTAACTCCTCTCCAAAGACACACTGGAAAGGCTGAAATTTGGATACGTAGGTATCCGTGACTCGCTCTTTCATATGAGATGGAAAACAAAAAAAACAATTAGCAATTTGCCCTTTCTCCAGCCTCCTTCAAAATTTGAATTATCCGCCATTTTCAGGTGTATTTAAAAAACCAAAAAGCACTTTTGTCATTTCTCTCAGCGAGTTTTGGGTGAATTTCATAGATACTCGCGTGGACAAAAAATATGCCAAAAAGTGGGAAATTTCCTAGATAATTACAAATTGTCTGAAACGCAAAGGTTTCAACACACCCCCTTCCCCCCCCTCCCTAAATCAGGTAGGCTGTAATAGCTATTGTTTCCAAGTTTAAAACTTGGCTAAAAATTCTTTTACAAGCAATGCCCCAACTACATTTCCTGAGCCTAAGGGCGGAATCAGAAGCAGGTCTGACAGGTCCAGGCCTTTTCAAAAAAAAAATTTCGGCATATCCAATTTCTTTCAAACGATTTTTAATTTTTTTCTCACAAAGAAAAAAAAAGGAAAGTATATAACAATTTCATAAAACATATATGCGAAGTTGATTATTTTTGCTATTCAGTAAGGTACTTATTTTACAATTTGGAATCATCTGTATAACTCAAAAGTCACCAAGCGATGTATGTTTGGTGTTGGAGTGGATGGTGGAGGAGTTTTCCGCAAACCACAAAACTAGCAGAATTATTCTATATTAATCCTAAGAATACGTTTTTTGAATAAATAAAAATTTTTTAATCAATTTCAATTTTTACTTAGGTATACTTGTAATTTTACACGTCGAATTCATTTTCCAATTGCTAACCTCCCCCCTCGTTTTATTAAACAAGTAATTTTTCGACTGAATTCCGAACTCTGCCTTTCTGTGCCCACCCATAAATTAATCCTGGTTCCGCTCCTGTCTGAGCACCTAAAACAGTCTTGGTTGGATTCTGAACCTTTAGTTGTTCTGGCAGAGTCCTGTTAATCGATATACAAGATCGTCTCTTTTCTATATAGATTAACTGAAGGCATTTTTCAGAATAACTCGATAATTTTATCAATATTACTTACTGTTACTTTCGTTATTTTGTTATAACTAATATCCACTTTCTTTATTTTGCTATGAACAACGAACCAGTTCATGTTTAATGCTGTCAACGAATTATTACGTAAGTAAAGTTCTTCCAAGTCTACGTTACGGTTGAAAGGACTAAAATCATCAAATACTGAGAAAAAAAAATGAAAAAATGAGTAAAGTAACGAATTCATTGAATTAAAAGTAATAATTAATGTCGAATCTGCGTGCTGTGCTGACGTGCATGAAATTCTGAATTGTTCAGTTCCAAGTACTTCATATATGTTTTTAATTAATAACTACTATATCTACTCGAGTCCCCATAAATGTAGTATTCATCACTACGGAATTAATACTAAAAAAATACAATTATTTTTTGACACAAAATAATTTCAGTAAACAATACGGTACAGAAATTGTTTTCTGAAATAAGTACATCAGTCATAAATCAAACCCGTATGTGATGTAATCAGCGCTGAAAATTCGGAAATACATGCATTTCAGCATAGTAATCAAGTATGTTTGCTAATGTTTCGTTTTTCTCACTGTAAAAAGAGGTATTCGGCCCAGGCAACGGTACGAATGATGCTCGATTATGATTCAAATGAATTTTCTTCACTTTTTCCAGTCCGTAGAATGTATCTTGATAAACTGTTAAGTTGTTATAATTGAGGTTGATTTCCTCCAATTTTTCTAAAGTTGAGAACACGTTACTGTCAATTCAAGTACAACTGATTAGAAATGATTGAATACGAAGTTGATGAACTTTGTAAATCAATAACGGCTGTTTCGGTGTCTATTTATAGTGTGCCAAGGTTTATCAAAATTGGACATTTCACGCATCTAATGCAAGTACAAACATTTTCACAAAACAGCCTATATTAGGATGTCCATTATTTACCAAGATTTTTTTTTTTCGTCATGGGTAAGAAAAAAAAATGTAAGCAGCCCTGCTGCATTACTGGAATTGAATTTTCAACTAGAGCTTCTTCAGGTTTGCAAATAACATGGCTGGCTTTATGCTCACAAGCCATATTCAATACCAAGTCTGAGAACCTCCATCATATCACTTATTCCAAAACCCCTGAAGAAATTAAATTTAGAACAAATTTATGCAGTACCTACTTGAGGTTCCTCAAGTTATCCTTAAATTTTTAATATCCGCCATTTTTGCGTCCTTTATGATCGAAATTTGAAAGGTCAAATTCTGGTCATCAACTAACCTTACACACGAAGTTTGACCTTTCTAGGTCGATTTGGTGACGAGATATTGAAGATTCGTGAAATTTCCTGCCGCAATTTCCCCTCCAAAAGCGGTTTTATGCTCTAACACCCCTCAAATCCATTGGACTTATTTTATCATACGATACCGCAATAAAAAATCGTCGATCTTTTGTGCGCCATCCACCACATTTTCAGGTCGATAATCCCTCCTTCTCCCCTCCAACATCATGTATGGAGGTGAATTCGCGATATTGCATAGTTGTTATGCACAATAATCATATGAGCTCATATTAATTACATTTTTACCAATTTGAGGCTCATCAAGCTCTACTTAAATTTTGATAATCCGCCATTTTGGATTCCATTTTGACTCAAATCGAAGCGTTCATATTCTGGTCATCAACTAACCCCACACACAACGTTTGTCCTTTGTAAGTGGATTTAGTGAGGATATATGGAAAATTCCAGAAATTTCATCACTCAAAACTTCCTTGAAAAGATGTTTTTTGCTTTAACTCCTCTCCAAATATACTTAGGAAACTAAAATTGGAATACGTTGGTCATTTTGCCTCATTTTATCGGTTTATTATATGACACCACAATGAAAAATTTTCTACCTCTCGTGTACCCTCACTACGTTTCAAGGAAGATAACCTCTTTCACACCACCCCCCTTCTCCCACATAATGTATGCGGAGATGAATTGTGCATTTAATATACTTCTTATCGCCAATATCCGTATGAGTTCATATTGATTACATTTTTACTAATTCGAGGCTGCGCTAGTTCTCATCAAATTTTGTGAAATTCCTCATTTTGGATCCATTTTGACCCATATTCTGGTAATTTTTCAATGACGCAAGCAAAGTTTAGTTAATATTTCAAAATGAAGAATAATAAAACATTTCGCGAAGTTAAGAGTGCAATACGATGATTTGAAAGTTACAAATCTCTCATCTCGTTGTTATGAGGTAACTATGCTCACTTCGAATGATGAATTTTTTTTAATCGCCATTATTTTTACTTGAGGAATTTTGATACAGTTACAAAACCTGATATTGTTCGAAATTTCTTCTCATCCAAATTATGCAATGAATCGCCATTACCAGACTCACAAATGAAACACTTCATTTCAAAATATTAAATATACTTTACTAGCATCATGCAAAAATTATCGGAATGATTTTTTCAGTCTTCACTCCGCAATCAAATACGAAATAAAAATGTCGAAAGCTATAATAAACACCGCCGTACGCAATGTGACAAATTGGTAAATCTGAAATCGCGTGACATAGTTTTGATTTCGTTTCGAATGTCCGAGGAATTCCGTTCAATGACCGAGAAATTTTTTTTTTGAGGTAGGGGTTGCGTGACTAAAATTTGTTGACTTAGAAAAAGAAAATGTAAACCGATTTGCTGTTTTTTTTTTTTGGGGGGGGGGGGGAAGGAATACAAAGTAGGTATCTACCTAATGTCATAAACTGTGCACACATATTTGGAATTGCCAGCTTATACAAAAAATCCAAAAAGTGAATATTCCATTTTTTGACCATTTGCCGACTTCTTCCAATCTTGGGAGATGCAGCACACCCCATATCATCCCTTAAGGCCGTCCCTAATTTCTGATCATCGATGCAATAGAGATTGGAGATTGCTAAGGCAAGTGATATTTACCTGATCAGAGGACGAAAAACCATCAAAATACAAGCTATTTTTTTCGAAGCGGTGGACCCTTTGAAGGGTGAAAGGGAGGGGATATTGCGACGAATTTTATAGATGAAAATTATATTCTGAATGTTTTTTGTAAATACACATTTCGCGCCAACTTTGATATTTTTCATGATAAACGAGAAGAACTCGACTTTAAATCTCTGTAATTAGTAAATTTTTGGAATTAGGGACACGAGGGTTACTGCGAATGGCATTTTTTGTTATGATCAAAAATGTAAACAATTTTTCAAGAAAAAACTTTTACTCGAAAAATTTTTCTACAGAACCAATAGGAGGGGAGATACATGCATTTAAAATGAAAGAATGGATCATCGGGAGGGGAGGGGTTAGAAGAAATGGCACCTATTCTAGATTAAAAATGACCTTCCCACAGCATTACCACCTATTGTTTCAAGAGTTCTCTTTGCAGACGATCTCTGTATATCTAGAAGCTGGATAGAGTATTATCCAACAAACAACAAATCAGCTGTACTCATGGTCTCTGAGAAATGGACTTAATATCTCCTCAGAAAAATCTACAGCAATCCGTTTCTGTCCACATTACAAATGGCCTCGAAGTTTACAAGTCTCTTTAAATAACATCGACGTACCAATTTCAAATACTGTTAAATATCTTGGAATCACCTTTGACAATACTCTATTTTGATCAACTCATAATCAAAATCTTAAACAAAAATGCTTCTCAAAAATAAACCTGTCTCATTCTAACAACGGCACAGATAAATTTACTCTCCTCAAACTTTATCGAATTCTTATCCGCTCAGTTATTGATTATGGAGCACCAATTTATGGATTTGCGAATAAATCCCTCCTAAATTCATTAAACACCTCCACAATACAAGTTTGAGAATCTCAATAGGAGCCTTCCGCACAATTCCTACACCTAGCCTCCTCTGTGATGCCATTGAGCCACCCCTCGAAATCCGGAGACAGTTTCTCACATCTACTTCTATTTTCAACCTCTTGACAAATCCTACCTTTCAAGCTCCACTTCACTTCTTATCACCCATAAACGCTCCCAATAAAAGTACCCAACTCCTACATTATATAATCTCTCACGATTTTCTCATTGATCACTCACCAGTAAATCTTAACCCTCCTTGGCTTACATTTCGACCTCTTCTAGACCTATCCTTAACAGAACTACTAAAGTCTTCTACTAACTCTGCCATTTTCCTACAAAACTTCAACCTTCTCCTTACCAAATATCTACATTTCGAGCACGTTTATACAGATTGATCTAAATGTAGAGATCGAACAGGTCGCTCTATTGTCCATAGAGACAACTATATTTCCTGTCCCCTTCCCTCACACCTTTCTATTCTCTCAGCGAAACTCTTTTTTTTTGCGGGAAATCCTTCTACCGCTCGCAATACTACTTGGCTGGGAACCGCTTGTGGCATTACTTCCAACCAAGTAGGGACACCTTGGCGACCAACCTACATCTCCACGGGGTTTTCCTCAGGCGGGTGTGCACCCCCCCTGAGTTCCACCACATTGGAAGTTCAGCCGTCGCTTCATCCTTTCCTTCTGGCACCATACTCCCCTCTGGTGGGTTTCTGCACCAATTGCTATCTTCGGCCTTGTCTACGCTGTGCGCGTATCTTCACGATGGGCTGATACCCACCACCTCTTACTTCGGGGGTACTATGTATCTGGGTGCTTGATTCGTGACCCATACCTTTTCAGAATGCGGTGGCCGCCTGCACCTTAGGGCCCTACTTCCGTCTGCATCATCTTGCCTTACTCCAAGCCGTGAAGCAAAGTAGGGACAGTCTGCAATCAGTTCGGCGCCTTGGCCATGAGGTCTGTCGAGTGTAGTAACGCCCATACAGCTACTCGATCCACCATATGGGACTCGGGACCGTGACACATGGTGTCTCTAACCTACATTCAAGACTTCTCCCTCAACAGTACCTTGATATTCACCGATTCCCTTTCCGCAATGCTCTCCATACAAAATTACCAATCCAAAAAACAACACCCAATATCCCAGCAAATAGCTAAAACTCTATCATCTATTGACATAAACGTTGTCCTATGTTGGATACCATCACATTCTAATATTCCTAAAAACGACCAAGCTGACAACTTCGCTAAGAAATGCTTACTTATGTCGCCTATCCCTAATATCCCAGTTCCCCTAACAGACCTGAAAAACTCTCTCAAATCCTACATTTTTTACTCTTCTCACAACTACTGGGACCAGGTCCCTTTCTCTAATAAATTAAAATCTATACAACACTCCATCCAACCACTCAACATTCCTAATACACTTTCCCGAAAAGATCAAGTAATCCTGACAAGGGTGCGTTCCGGCCACTCACTCTTAACTCACGCTCACCTTCTTAACAAACAGCCAATACCTACGTGTGACACATGTCTAACTCCCATTTCCACACTACAGCTACTAAAACACTGCCCAAAATACCGCATCCAACGTTCTCTGTATCTTCCCAACACTGAGAAAATCTTTTCAAACAGTCCCTCAGATATCATCAACCTTTTATCTTTCCTCAAATCATCCAAACATTACTCTCTTCTCTAAATATAAAATAGTTTAAAAATTTTCTCTTACGCGCCTCTAGCCCTGAGCTATACATGGCGCAGAAAGGAAAAAAAATCAGTCGTCAAACTGTTTTTCACATTCTGAGCGAACAAATGCGGTAATTCGACTTTTCTATTAGCTTATTACTTTAGACTCGTGATTTATTTCGAAATTGGAAAATTCGAAGAAATTATTTTTAATCACCAATATACTTCAATTTCATCGATGATAATTTACTCATACGTAATCACTAAGCACTTGGCATTATCATCATTAAAAATGTAATTTCCAAAGTTCGCTTTTAATTAACGGACATTACGTTCATATAGGCTCGTCTGGAAATAATACGGAGGGTTATGCGCATACCCAGCAACAACTATCACATTGCGCAGATTTAATCAAATCATCATTCAGTACTGCGCGTTAATTATGTTAACTTAAATGGGCGCTAATTGCGCAGCTGTTGTTACTGGCATTACTATAAAATGTAATTTGGAAGTTTCCATTTTGAAACGAATTCCCCTAATACACCCATTCGATTTTATTCACCATGGTATGTGTTCGCTGAGCGATACTTTTAATGACCTGAAGCAGGTTTAAATTGCATTGAAAAACCACAACGAATCCCGCGTTTCGTGTTGTTTTCAAGTCGTTGCGGTTTCGCTGCCGTTTGCCAACTGGTTATGCGAACTGATTTTACTAAAATACTAGTCGAAGAAGACGAACCTTCGATTAAATGGGAATAAATATGCTATACGAACGTTTCATATCGGTATAATTTTTATCAAGAAATCCCAACATCGATGGGATTTCTTCGCGAAAACCACGAAAATTAGTAATCGCGAAGAATTTAATCGACAGACACCAGCCAATTAAAACAGATTATCGCCAAGTACATAGATAACCTGATAACAATGGTGACTACAGTAACAGATACATACCTGCCGATAACGTACAAGCGATTATTCTGGAGTTGTAATGAGATCAAATTTTTCAAAGAATGTAGTATACTGCCATTCAGGACTTGCAGTTTGTTCTTGCTTAGATCCAAATTCTCCAAAGATGTAGTGTTTCGGAATATCTCATCGGGTAACGAGGTAAAAGAATTCGCGTTTAAGGTCAGATTTATTAGATTGACGCAATTTTCAAAAATATTTTGTGGTAATGTTACGAGATTGTTGCCAGAGAGACGTAGAGAGGTCAGCGAAGTTAAATTCGAAAATAAACCCGATGGAAGAGTTGTTATTATGCGGTTGAACGTTTTTGACAACGACAAATAGACCAACTTGGGATTATTAGCGAACAAATTTTCGGGAACATATGTGATACTGTTCCAGTTGAGATTCAACCAAGTCAAATTTACCATCGTATCGAACATCCCATCCACACGTTCAATAACATTATCAGATAAATCAAGAGTTCTTAATTTAGTCAAATGAGACATATTGGATGCGATTTTTAGTGCGGTGTTTCCGACTCTCAAAACGTTGAGATTTGTATCCTTGAAAATATAACCATCTAGTGCGGAAAGAGGATTTAATCCAATTTCAAGATGCTTTAATTGGCGAATCGATTCGATGAATTTCTTCGTTATATTCTTGATTCGGTTATTATAAAGATTTAAGATTTCTAAATTCGGTACCCCGATAAACGTAGACTCTTCTAAGTGGCTGATTTTGTTATTACTCAAAACTATCTCCTTCACTGTGGTAAGATTTTCAAAATAAAACGGTTTCAATTGATTGCTAATATTGAACTGAGAATCGAACTCTAGTATCTCCACGGATTTTATTCCTAATATATCGAAGAACTTGCGAAATGATATATTGGGTAAGGGGCACTGCTTGAGCAGAAACTTTCTAAATTTCGGGAAAGTGGCGTTAATTTTGTCGAAGTATTTTATGTAATCTGTATCATGGACTTCTTGGCAAACGATTTTAATCATCTCATCGCTTTTTGCAAAAACTATGAGTAATGGATCAGGGAATCGGCTGCGACACCAGTATTCCTTTTCTATGGGAGTATTCTTTGGCATATCGCATGTTATGTTTGATGGATTCGCCGCTATGTGCAGCACCAACGATGTTGTCCAGATCCATAACAAATATAGTGAAATAACTTTAATCATGGTGGTCTCATGGAAGGAGATTTCCTACGCAAAAAACAACCGTATATTAATAAACGTCATACTGAACAGGAAGGAGTAGAATTTTTCTCCGATGCATCTATTATTTAAAAAAAAAAAAGATAAAACACAGAAAAATCTTCAAATACACTAAATACTATATGACAAGACCATGGAATTTTAAATTTTACTAACTAATTTCAATTCTAAATACTTCACGTTGCTAGTAATCAATTCAATTTGTTCTTCTTTTTCCTTTTTAGTTGTTCTTTTTAAAACTTGAATGGCTTTCATACCAGTTTACTTTGTGACAATCAGACCGTATTCTCGAAAGTCCGAGGTACCAAAAAAGAGGGGGTAAAATTAGCCTGAACGTCCGAGGTTTAGAGGCATCTACGTCCACAATTTATGTACCCGAACGTCCGCAGAAGAGAACAGCTTGAGTATATACTATACGGACCAAGCTAGGTACTTCGACCATATACTATAGACGGCTAATGTTCGCACAGAAACGAACACTAAAATGAAGCAAACGATAACAACATCATAGATGCGCTCGCGCATGCGTAGTAATATTTCAGGAATGAAAATGACAATTTTCAATGATAAGAATGTTAAATCAACATCAACTACTGATTTAATTTCATTAATAATACTCAATAATTAAAATTACATTAGAGACAGCATATTAATAATTATTTCAGTGAATCATGACTGTATAAGTTGATAAGGAAACTGAAACTACGCATGCGTCAGCGCATCTAACTACTGTTGTTGTTGGATTCAGTTTCTACCATTTGAATTAGCAGTCCATAGTATATGGTCGAAGGCTAGGTAATAAGGAATACGACCGCAGAACGATTGAATGTAAATTTATAACACGCAATTCTGCGCATGCGCAGGTGCGTAACTAAGTCATTTCTCAGGGGGTGCGGGGAATTTTGAAAAAATTCCAACTTCTTGTAATGAAATTCCCAACTTTTTTGACACAATTTACGACTTTTCGTTTCTTTTTTTAAATTTGAGAAATGGCGTAAATTACAAAATAATTAGGTACAGATAAACGCCGTCATGCGCAGTTTTTTCATGTTATTTTTGTAGTCGTCGTTAAAAATTTCATCACACAAACAACATTGCGCTTTGTATTTTTTTCCTTTCTCCTTTATTCATTATTTAAAATTCAACTTAAGTTAATAAAAAGTACAGACATATAGCAGGTATACAATGCACAGAAAAAAATCGGTGGATTATTGGCTTAGTGGTTGGTGAGCAGTGGCAGAGGCTTAATTTTATTTGCATTGTTGGGCGATTAATAATCGATTAATCGAAAATGTCGATTTGTACGTAAAAATAATCGGAAGAATCAATTAATCGATTATTAGAAGTGATCCATTATTTCATCGATTATTTTATGAAATAGGTAATCGATTAATCAGATAATCGTCAGTTTTTGTTTTTTTTGTTTTGTTTTTTTTTTTTTTAATAATGCTTCGATATTTCAGAAAAAAAAAACAAAAAAAAAAACTTTATATTAAAAAATAATCATTTTGTGAAGACATTTCTATAATACGATGAAATCCTCTCTCATCACATACCTTAAATATGCTTGTTTTTTAAATAAGAATTGCGAATTGGTATAAATACTGTCATTTTTGAATAAATGATTTTGTTTTTGTAATTAATTTGAATAAATTATTGTATTTTTGTAATTAATTCAAATAAATGTTTTTTTTTTATCATTATTATAATTGAACACAGCATAAAAAAATGAAATTTGAGATTTTTCAAGTTTTGAATATTTTTTCTAACTCCAAATTTTCTCCAAATTTTTTTAAATCTCCAAAATTTTTTTCAACTCTATTCTTTTTTCTAATTTTCTCAAAATTTACTTCGAGCCAAAAATTTTTCTTAGTATTTTTTTAACCAAAAATCTTTACACTTTTGTTTCAAATTTAAATGTTTTTTCAAAATTATTTTAAATTATATTTATTTATTTTTTTTTATTTATTTTTTTTTTTTGTTTATTTTTGTTTGAGTGGTGTTTTTAACTGCCAGGGTTTTTACACCACTATATCGGAAGGATTTCTAAATGAGGGTGAAGAGTTTGGTTCGTCTTAGGAATTCGAGGATAGTTTGTATTGCCTGAAAATCGTCAGATATGGGTGTGGGGTCGTTTTTGATGTTTAGGGTTATTCGGATGGCACTGAAGGTTGTGCACTGGTGCAAAATGTGGGTGACAGTCAGTGGCAGCGTCTGACAGAAGGGGCATATAGGTGTTTCACGAATGCCAGCGAAAAGGTGTTGATGAGATTCTTTTTTCAAAAAGTCAATATTCATTTGAACTTTGGAAATATTTTTCAACGCCACAATTTTATTAAAAAAAATTTCAAAGTTGGCTACAAACTGAAGAAAAAATTTCTAGGTTGAAAAAATTAGATGAAGTGTAAAATTGAAAAAGCATCCGAGGAAATTTTGCGTGCAAAAAATTTTTAATGCTGAAAAATCGATACAAAAATTCAAAATAGATATAAAAATGTTATAAAACATTTTTGGATTGCCAGAAATTTTCTAGGAAAAATTTCAAGAGATTGGAAAAATCGACAGAAAAAATTTGGCTGTGTAAATTTTAATTTTTTCCTTTATTCACTCGTGTTCCATAAACGTTATAACTACAGGGTATAGACAATATAAAAAAAATCGATTAATCTATTAATCATTCAATAATCAAGATCCCATCAATCGAGTGTTGGAATAATCGAAATTCAATTAATCGACTACTCAAATAATCGATTATTCCCGACGCTATTAATTTACATGTTGTGATTTGTCTGTCTGTCTATGTGTCTGTCTACCCATGCACCTGGAGAACGGAACCTAAGCATGATTTAATACATACAACTGCATCGATTATTTTATGAAATAGGTAATCGATTAATCGGCCAATTTTCAGTTATTTTTTTGCTTGTTTTTTAAATAAAAATTGCGACTTGGTATAAATACTGTCATTTTGGAATAAATGATTTTTTTTTTTGTAATTTATTTGAATAAATTATTTTATTTTTGTAATTAATTCAAATAAATGATTTTTTTTTCTTTTTATTATAATGAATACAGCATGAAAAAATGAAATTTGAAATTTTTCAAATTCTGAATATTTTTTCCAACTTTAAATTTTCTCCATTTTTTTTAAATTTCTAAGATTTTTTTCAACTCAAATCTTTTTTTTGATTTTCTCAAAATTCATTTCGAGCCAAAAATTTTTCTCAGTACTTTTTCAACCAAAAATATTTATAGTTTTGTTTCTTTGAATGCTTTTTTCAAAATTATTTTCAATTATATTTATTTTATATTTTTTATATCAAAAAGTCAATATTCATTTGAACTTCGGAAACATTTTTTAACGCCACAATTTTATTGAAAAAAGT
The DNA here is from genome assembly GCA_009761765.1 of Phenacoccus solenopsis. Classification (NCBI taxonomy): domain Eukaryota; kingdom Metazoa; phylum Arthropoda; class Insecta; order Hemiptera; family Pseudococcidae; genus Phenacoccus; species Phenacoccus solenopsis. The sequence continues at coordinate 37,998,629 of CM019755.1, forward strand.
TTCAAACTTGGCAAAAAATTGAAGAAAAAATTTCTAGGTTGAAAAAAATTAGATGAAGTGTAAAAGTGAAAAAGCATCTGAAGAAATTTTGGGTGCAAAAAATTTCTAATGCTGATAAATGGATAAAAAAATTCAAAATAGATACAAAAATGTTATAAAACATTTTTAGATTGCCAGAAATTTTCTAGGAAAAATTTCAAGAGATTGAAAAAATCGACAGAAAAAATTTGACTTTGTGTAAATTTTCATTTTTTTCTTTATTTACTCGTGTTCCGTAAACGTTGTAACGACACGGTATAGACAATATAAAAAAATCGATTATTTCAATAATCTAGGCCTGATTAATCGAATATTAGAATAATCGACATTCGATTAATCGATTACACAAACTATCGATTATTCCCAACACTATTAATTTACATGTTGTGATCTGTCAGCAGAGTTGGGCAGAGTGGCTCAAGAGCGAAAGAACGAGACGTTCCGCTCACTTTTCGCTCGGAGTGGAGAAGAGTTCATTCTTCACCATTCTGAGTGAAATTCTGAGCGAATTCTTTATGTTTTTTTTGCTTGTCACTTCAACCAATCATGAGAGAGTACATATTACCTATTTAGATCCCTATTTATCATTTTACGTCAATTTTCTCATTACTGGAGAAAGAGAACGAAGAATGGGGGACTCATTCGTTTGTTCGCGAGCGATTTATTATTCCGCTCTTTTTCGCTTTTCAAAGAGCGCATTCCGAGCGCGCTCGGAGTGATGCCCAACTCTGTCTGTCAGTCTGTCTGTCTATGTGTCTATCTATCCATGCACCTGGAGAATGGAACCTAAGCATGATTTAATACATACAACTGCACTGCAACCGTTCGTCGTGATTCGCGTAGGTGAAGTTGGAAATTTTTTCGGTTATCGCGAATACATGCTACAAGGTCTGGCATCAATTCGAATTTATTTTTATTTTCTCAAAAGAATTTAAAATACTGACTAATACAAAAAATTACATCCTATTTTAATTGGCAGTGTTTTTCTCAAAAATAACGCAAGGAAAGGATTTGAAATTATAATATATTGTTTTAGAAAATTTGTTTGAGGGCATTTAGCATTTATTTTTCCAATAACTTTTTCGCATTTACCAACTTATTTTCTGAAGCACCGCCTTAATAGATGTTATGTTTAGGTATCAAAGTAAAAATACACTGCGTCTAACAACCCGACCGTGAAATACCCTTTCATGCAAAGAAATACCATCTATTTCATTTTGTTTGACTTCATTGTGGCATAATGAATAATTTAAGACTTTGGTAACATAAATTCTATGATTGAAATAATTTTTTACTGCTCATTTGATTGATTTACAACTTCCAAAATCAGTGTTGCAAAATGAACTGGAATGAAAGGCTGAAAGCTTAAAAACATTCCTAATCCAGTAAATCATGGATTGAAATCATAGAAAAATAATTATTTATGTGTTAATTTCTTAATCCCGTGAAAAGAAATGAAATAATGAATACATAATGAACTCAATTCTATCCTGTTCTTCCTGTCTGGGCATTAAATACTTACTCATTTTAACATAAGCTATTTCCAAAGACCATCTACTTTTAAAATTTCAATATAAAAATTGGCGTTGTAATCTCTATGAAACGCTTCAGGTCCATTTTCCATATATTTAGGCGCTATAGATATATGTGGCTCTATAGAGGGCGTTGCTGCCCACAAAAATGGTGGGAATAGTGCCTCACACGATATATAATAAAATTAGCGAGCACATAATCTGCAAAATCACGCTGATATTCGTTGGGAGCAATTTCTATCAGTTCGCAAAGAACATCTGCAATTTCTTCTGATGATAGAAAAAATAATCCAAAAAAATATTTCTTTCATTTTCAATTTCTAAATTTTAACTTATTTCATTTTTAGTGCAGAGGTAAGTTCAGTATGGCAACGTTGCTTCGTTTTCCTTTGGATATTAGACCTGTCATTTACCTGCTATTGTTTCCATCATTTGAGTTCAGGCGTATAAATTGCGCGGACTTTTGAGTATATAAATTGCGGACGTTCAGGTCTATCTGATTCTGTTGCTCTCAAAGGGGGCCGGATGTTTGGGATAACACCGGACAGTGATCATTTCCATAATGAAAATCTTTCAAATGCATATATATACAGAACCTGTCATTGTATCACTGTTTGTACGTACATATGATAAGCACCTACTACGTATTAGTTAATAATTCGTGTTTGTCCGCATGGATGGTGGGGAAGCGTCTTAATAGAATATCCTATTGTACGTATGCAGTTTCGAAACAGAAAAATGTTCCCCAACCCTCTTAAAAGGCCATAACTATGATTCTACTACTACTAATAAATTGCCAACTCTACAACATACTTAGGTTAGTTAACAAATATTACCTACGAATATTTTTCCCCTATGAACTACCACTAATAAACTGCAAACAAAACTACAAAAACAACTACTAGAATAATATTACCTACCGGTTTTCAACTACTAAAAACTAGTATCCCTTTTCCACTCGAGAAATGTAAGGCTACAATTGGGCCGTGAAGCGATAAAATTAATTAAATAACTAGCAACGCGAGCCTTTTTCTAATATGCAAAAGAAACATTACTAAATTAAAACGAAAACATTTGATTACGTTCAGACCTCAAACATCGAGTACATCATGCTGCTTGCACGCGAAAGCAAATAATTATTCAATATTATGTAACGAAGCAACAAGTCGTACGTATGCGTTATGCGGTCGATGTGTTGCTTTATTAGTATTCTTATTCACGCGACATCGCCATGTTTGATTCAGGTACGAGGTTAACATTCGGTAGACATTGCGAGTTGTATAGCTGATACCAGAAAGATACGAAATATAGATTTATCCTGAAGTCAAGTAAAAACTAAGATTTCAATAACCTTACTCAAGAATTAATTTCATTTTTCGATTCGTACTTGAACTTGATTTCGGAGTATCGATCGAATAAATTCAAATTTAGCTTAAACATAGCTCAATTTATATACATTTGTTTTAGAACCTGAGGCGATAATTGTATAAACTTAACTCCATCCTTCATTCAACTTCAAAATTATTCTGAAGCACTTCTGATTTCAGGGCAACAACTGAGGACTTTGGAGTTAATTTTGAGTTATTTTGATTAAAATATGGAATGAGTGGAGGGCTTGAATTCTCTCATATGAGAAGAAAACTTGGTAAAAGACTACAACCTATACATACACATGCCTAGAAAGTAGAAATGTCATCAGTTAAGACTTCAATGTCACCAACAAAGAAAAAGTAAGCAGCAATGCCGCATTAACGAGAGCTGAGTTTTTAACAAGGGCTTTTTCAGATTTGGAAATAACGTTGCTAACCCTTTCATAATTAAAGGCCACATCCGAAACCAAGCCTGAAAAACCACTACACTATCCCTTCCAAAACCACTTAAGAAGTTACATTCGGAACATGTATGTAGTACCCATTTCTTGCCATGCAATAATCATATGAACACATATTTTTCAAATTGTAACTACTTGAGGCTCCTCAAATTATGCTCAAATTTTTACGATTCGCCAATTTCAATCCATTATGACGGAAATTTGAAAAGTCAAATTCTGGTCATCAACTAACCTTACACACGAAATTTGACCTTTCTAGGTCGATTTGGTGACGAGATATGGAACCTTCATGAAATTTCCTACAACAGTTTCCCCTCCAAAAATGGTTTTGTGCTTCAACTCCCACCAAATTCAGTTATGAAGCTAAAATCAGAACTAGCAAGTCACTTGACTTCATTTTATCGTACAGATACCGCAATGAAAAACATTCGAATCTTCGTGTAACCCCCTCCCCCCAACGACATGTTCAGGTTGATACCCCCTCCTTCTCCATTCCAACATAATTTATGGAGGTGAATTCGTGATATTATATAGTTCTTATGCACAATAATCACATGAGTTCGTATTAATTAAATTTTTACTAATTTGAGGCTCCTCAAGCTCTACTCAAATTTTGATAATCCGCCATTTTGGATCTATTTTGAGCCAAATTCAAGAGCTCATATTCTGGTCATCAAGTAATCCTATACACGAAGTTTGATCTTTCGAAGTTGATTTGGTGAAGTGATATAGAAGATTGGAAAAATTTTACAACTCAAAACTCCCTCAAAAAGCATTTTTTTGCTTTAACTTCCTTCCAAATGCACTTAGAAAGCTGAAATTTAGATATGCTGACGTCTGTGGCTCACTTTTTTACATGAAATCAAAAACAAAAAATCTGAGTTCTTTGCCCCTCCACCAGCCTTCCTCAAAATTTGAGTAATCGCCATTTTGAGGTTTATCAAAAATTTTCAAAAAGTATTTTTTTTTCAAATTTACATGAAGACTCTCTCACCAAATTTTGATCGGATTTCATCCATACCTGCTGGTGATGTAAGTGAGAGCAAAGCATAAATATTCATGTACATATAATACCAAAAAGCTGAACGTTCGCCTTATGATTACTAACGGTTTAAAACACAATGATTTGAAGACTCTACCCTCCCAACCCTCCTCCTCAAATCAGGTATACTTCGATAGATATCGCCTTATGATTACTAATGGTTTAAAACACAATGATTTGAAGACTCTACCCTTCCAACCCTCCTCCTCAAATCAGGTATGCTTCGATAGATATCATTTTTAATAAAGATATTTTTAGATGAATTCTCTTCCTGTCATAAAATTGCAATATCAATTCGGCTCATGAAGAGCGCTCTGATGAAAATTCACCTCCCAAGTCTAAACATGCATTGATGAATGAAACATAAAGATATCTAATATCCTCTCTTTTCCGCCAGTTTTCTGAAAAAGAGACATTAAAGTAGTTGAAAAATTCATCTTAAAATCCATGACATCATCAACAAAAGACACGTCACCTGGCGCTTTAAATGCATAATATTAAATACCAGCGTGAATTCACAACTTGTCTTTATTAAAAAAAAAAAAAAAAAAAAAAAAAAACAAGATTCAAACTGAGCACCGATAGTTGGCAACGTACTGCGTTTTTAAAACCGCACACAAGGACTATAATGTATTAATTGAAAAGTGGGGTGTACATGATGACAGTCAAATGCTAGCATGTAGAATTGTAGAAAAAGACAATGAACGAAATAAGTGTTTGAAGGTAGAATGTGGTTTATCACGTTTCTTAGGATTTGGGAAAGGCCTTCATCGAGAAATTTCAGCAAAAATAGTGTACATCGATCACTTCACGCGTCGTAGGTATTTATTTATATAGCTCTGCACTTGAACGCTACGACAGGTGATCACCATTAATATGCTTAGTATGCATACAGCGATGTCTTCTTCAATTACTCCTGCATTCTTACCAACGTCAATTTCAGTAATCAGCAGTTAATGCAAAGAAGTTAATATATATTCATTCAATCAGCGAAAAAAAGTACACAAATATGCAAGGAAATTTAAACATATTTATTACACAGTACCGTTAAATTAAAAAAAAAAAAATTAAAAACTCAGCTAAAAGAAGTCACCTAACTAACTACTCCTAACGGTGGGATTATGCTCAAGCATAACATTTTACGAGAAGTTGAATATTTATTGCGGTTATGTTGATAATATAGATTGGGAACACTCATGACTTGATTTTTGCTCTTTAAAATTGATTTTGATAAAGCTTTTGATTATCATAATTTTTTTTTTGTAAAAAAGGAAGGTATTATTTGTCAATTTGGAAAAACCATTGAGATTACAAAAAAATTATAAATTAGATTATACGTCCTTCAATTTGAAAACATTTGATCTTAGATGATACCAGCGTCAAGCATATTTCAATATCCATGTATTCACAAATAAAGACGCATTCGAATATTTTGCGAAAAAGTATTCACGAATATATGTTTTAGCGAATATTTTATTGATATAGATACTCAAAAGAATGAATATATTGTATTCAAGTAATAAATTAATAATACTGAAGCACAGGGATTCAATGATTGAGATTTCGATATTGAATTCAATTTCGTATTTTTTTCAGGGGTTCCTAAAATTTGAAGGTTTTTACGCATTCGCAGCTAAATACGTAGTATTTTTTAAATTTTAATTTTAGGAACCTTTAGAAAGTTGGAAATTAGAAATTAACGTCACCATTGAAATCCTCGCTCCGCCCCCTTCCGCAATACCTGTATATTGACTTGAAAGCAGAATTTCAAATAATCAGATATTATAAGGACCACAGAAAACATTTGAAATCCAAAAGTGAGTCCATCATCGGAATCCTAGATCGCCAAACCTACATATTTGTGACGTGAAAGTAGTATTTTCGAAAATAAAATTTTGAAAACTCCTGAAAAAGTTGCATAAAATTCGGGAGAAAAAAAAATGAAACAATCGATTGCATGTGTGAAGTAATGACAAAGTGTTAATGAAAAACAAATTAATTTTTATAACTGAAAAAAATACCGTAAGAAGCCATACTGCATTACTGGAGCTGAGTTTTTAATTGAAGCTTGTACAGGTTTGCAAATAACATCACATTTTCAGGTCGATACCCCCTCCTTCTCCCTTCCAACATCATGTATGGAGCTGAATTGGGGTTATTGTATACTGTTCATCTCGTTATTTCAGGCTCCTCAAGCTTCACTAAAATTTTGATAATCCGCCATTTTGGATTCATTTTGACCTTTTTACATTGATTTGGTGAGGAGATATGGAAGATTCGAGAAACTCCATGACTTAAACCTTCCTCAAGAAACTGTTTTTCGCTCCAACTCCCCTACAAATGTATTTAGGAAGCTGAAATTTGGTTATATTGGTATGTGTTACACACTCTACCATACGAAACAAAAAACAAACATTTTCAGCCATTCGCCCCTCCTACTGCTAACCTCAAAATTTGAGTAATTCGCCATTTTGAAGTACATCAAAAATCAAAAAAAAAGTTGTTTCGCGTATTCACATGAAGACTCTCTCACCAAATTTTGAGCAATTTTCATTCATACCTGGTGATAGTATGAGTGAAGGGAAAAATAATAATATTCATATAGAGTAATTACACTAACTGGTTCAGTTTCTAATTGGTCATACGTCACGAGCTTAACTACCAATTATAACGGTAGAATATAATAAAATCTAGCTAAGTTCATTTTTACCTTTTCAAACTAACTGGTCAAGTTTCTGATTGGTCATACGTCACACGCTCAACTACCAAAACGCTAGAATATAATAAAATCTAGGTAAGTTCATTTTTACCTTCTTAAATAATATCGTCCAATTTTCAGCGAACGACTGAAAATTCGTTTGTGATTTCAATCATCAGCTGATTCGCGTTTTTATTCTACGAGTATGTCGAGTTAATTTACCACTTTTCAACTTGCTGATTGGTTGTTACACGAGTAAATGGACCACTCACTATGCCTGCTTCATACGTACACGTATAATATCAAAAAGCTGGACATTTTCCATATGATTACGAATGGTCTAAAACGCAAAGATTTGAAAAACTCCCTCCCCCCCCCCCATAAATATAATTTCAATTACTTTTTTCATGTTTTTTTGGGGGGGGGGCGTTGTTCAAGTTCAGTGGCTTTTGTAAGGTTACAAGTTTTTAGTGATAGGTAAAATAATACTCTCTAGTTAAAATACAAATGGTCTGAAACGCAAAGATTTGAAGACCGCACCCTCCCCCGACCTTCCCTTCCCATATCAGGTGGGCTGTAATAGCCATCATGTCCTTCAGAAATTCGGCTAAAAATTAAAAATTGAAAGAAAAACGATTTTTCGGAGATATTTAAATGATTAAAATTTAAAATAATTAAATAAAATAAAGAAAAAGGTTCATTAAGTAGTTTATAAGGAAACAATAGCTCAATTTCCTAGAGGTTTTTGCCATCATTAAGTTCAGTAAAACTAGTGTTTCCGTAAGTCACGCACTTATTTGTTTTGTTTTGTTTTGTTTTTTTTTTTTTTTTTTATTATTATTATATTCTCATGTCGTCGAGATATCGCTACTTGTTACCACACATAATGAGTAGGCTTCAGTACTTTGAATAATGATTCACTGAATGTATCTCGTAATTACATTATTTATAAATATAATCACTGAATTCAGATACACGACTAATAGCTAATACTTTGTCATTGAATCATTGGTGAAGGGAGCACAGTTCAGAATATCGAATTTTTCGCGAACGACTCGTTCCTTTAAACTCTGAAAGCTCGCTTCAAGATATGAAATTGTTCGTGAACGAAATCATCGTTATAAGATGCATGAAGTAGATATGAACAGTGGCAAATCTTTTTAAATTGAATCGAAAATTTGCCTTGACAGCTAGCAATGAATTTTGTGACATTACTACTACGCAATTAATTTTCATAAACTTTCAAATTAAACGTTGAATTTTCATATCATATCCTCCCTTTTCACTTTTCAGTAGTTCACTCAAGTACTCGGAACAACTATACATTTTCTAGAATATAATTTCACGAGGCCACTACACCCGCATATCCTATTGTTAGGAAATTTGGTTCCAAGTAAAATCGATTATTTATAAAATTTTCGGAACTGACCTTTCATAATTTATTACATTACTGGTAAAAGTGGGAAATTCTTGAAATCGAAGGAAATGAGTAGATAAACAAGAACTTGTTTGCTCTGCTACGTTGTTTTATCCGAGCAACCGAAATATTATAAAATTTGAGGTTATTTTTTTTCTCAGAAACCATACGCATAAATTTCATCCTGTCGAAATTCCCTGTTATAAATGTCAGCTCGGCTAAGAAACGATAATCGAGTATGCCCTGGTATTATTTGCATTACAAAGTCTACCCAACAATAAGCACAATTTACAACTGCGCAAAGAGTCGAGCATTTTTTCTATCGAAGAAAAATTTATCTCTACTCATCGGAAATTTACATGTATTTGCTTATTCATCGATATCACCTATACTAATGGTACAACCGATACAGCATTTAAAAAAAGCAATTTTTCTCCTTGAAAAAAAGCACCTCAGTTATGACGTCAGAAACAGTACAAACGTTCATCGTTTTGTAGAACGTGAACAAAACAAGATGTTTTTTTCCCCTCCAACAAGCTAGTATAGCGTTACTAGTTATTACACATTTGCATTTAAAAATCGAACAGTTATGGTATGACGTAGAGGAGCAAAGAGAGCGAACTAGCTGTCCTTGATGTTTTTAAGGTTTGATAGAAAGACACGATCAGAGAATTTACTTCTATACTTACTAACAGTCAACAACGACGCCGAGTATTACGATTTAAAATTCAACCCGCCTAGCATCGAAATTTTTTTCTTTTAATTACTACAGGATGTATGGTAGGGCGAATGAAGAATATCGATAATAATGTATAATATTAATTTCTTAATGTAAGATAAGGTGTCGATGAACGTGACCGATTTATGAATTACGGTTTTCCGTCAGATTAAAAACAAATCGCAAGTGAACTTCGAGTTGTTCAAATACGTAGGAAATGAAATAAAAAAAAATTGCGCAAACGATTGAAAATGGAAAAAAATGAATAAAACTCATTTAAATGAGTTGAAAATTGTTTTATCGAATCATCTAGAAAGATAGCCTATCCTACAAAAAAGAAAGGTGAGATCTTTCCAAAGAGATCAATGTGGATAGAACGAAAATAGTTCAGTGCTGATATATTCAGTTGTTAGTTCTTTTGAAATTCGAATTCTCATTATCATATTTCCCTTTCCTCTATTTATTAGTTCATGAAAGTGCACTGACGACAAGTCCACATTTTTTTTTGAAATATAATATCACGAGGCCACCACATGTGTCCATCGCGTTATTTAACTAGAAATTTGATGAATAAATCGATTACAAAATGAAATTTTCAGAACTGACTTTTCTTAATTTATGAATAAGAAGTAAAAGCGAAAAATTCATAAAGCCGATAAAAATGAACAACCAGGAACTCGTTAATTTCAAGTGAAAACATCTGGCAGGAGGTCAAAAATGATGAATCTATTGATGAACCATGAAAGTTTTGCATAAGTAAATTTATTCATTTATACTCTGATTGAATTTGGAGTGACAGCTGATACAAAATTTTGAATTTTGAATTAAAAACGATATCTATTATTGCAGTTTACCTAATTTATGGAGAAAAGATCGGTGATAAGGAAAGATCCTCGCATATCTTTTGGCGTTTCAGGCATTAGTAATTATATGCATGAAAAATTCCAAACTTTTTGGTTTATATAAGTACACATACTTTTTTTGCCCCCGGCGCTAATCACTCAAAATTAAATGTAAGAGTTTTCGTGGCAATATGCAAAACATATGAGCTGAGTTTTTAACTTAAAAACGATAGGTATTACAGCACAGGATTGGTAAACAAAACGATTGTTTTGTTCTGTTCCGTTCTTTTGTCAAAAGAGTATAAATTTTATCGTTCTGTTATGGTTTCATTCAAGTTAATTCGCTTTGTTCTGTTCTGTTCACTTGTGTTTCGTTTCGTTCCATTCCATTCTGCTCTGTTTTGTTTTGTTTTGTTCTGTTCTGTTCTTCTATTCCATTCTGTTTCATTCGGTTCTGTTCGGTTTCGTTCATTGTTGTTGAGAAACGCGGAGAGGAGAATAAAAATATTTATTCAATAAACAATCAAAAATATGAAAATTTGCGTAATTACGCATTTACACAGGTCTTCAGTGAGCTATGAAAAAAATAATAATAATAACACAGAGAAAAAGAAAGACACTGTGATATCGCAATATTTATGAACAAGAGGAAAAAAAGTTCTGTTAAATTCGCCTTCATCTTTTCCTTAATTTTTAGCTGAGTTTTTAACAAAACGATAGCTATTACAGCCTACCTGATTTGAGAAGGGATGGTCGGGGGAGGGTGGGGTCTTCAAATCTTGGCGTTTCAGACCATTTGTAATCATCTGGCAAATGTCGAACTTTTGGGTATATATACCGGGTGACTACTTGATTCGAGCACCCTAAGTGCAAAAATCTTTCCCTCATAGAAATAAATTACATATTTGAATGATATTAAGAAGAATAAATGGCATAAATAATATGTATTTGATGCTTAAAAGTGTTTATGAATGAAATAAAAAATTTTAATTTATACTTTCATTGTCAAAAATACATATATGTTTTGAATTTATTCACCTTTTAGCTAATTTTTTCGCTTGGGTGCTCGAATCAAGTAGTCACCCAGTATATATATATATTTTTTCCCCCACGCGTAGCGCCGGCGAGTAATCATAAAATTCGCTCAAAATTTGGTGAGGAACTCTTCTTGAAAATGCGCAGAAGTGTTTTTTTTGATTTTTCGAAAAATTTCAAAATGGCGGATCACTCAAATTTTGAGGGGAGCTGGAGAAGAGGCAAATAACTCAAATTTTTCGTTTTTAATCTCATATGAAAGAGTGAGTCACGGACACCAACATATTTAAATTTCAGCTTCCTAAGTGCATTTTGAGGAGAGTTAGCAAAAACCTGTTTTTGAGCAAATTGCGTTTTTTGTGTCACTCACCTTGCGCAGGCGGGTGTGGATAAAATTCGCTCAAAATTCGGTGAGGAACTCTTCTTGAAAATGCGCAAAAATGGTTTTTTTGTTTTTTCGAAAAATTTCAAAATGGCGGATCACTCAAATTTTGAGGGGGCTGGAGAAGGCAAATACCTCAAATTTTTGTTTTTGATTCATATGAAAGAGTGAGTCACGGATACTAACATATCCAAATTTCAGCTTCCTAAGTGCATATTGAGAGGGTTAGATCAAAAAACGGCTTTTTGAGGAAGTTTTGAGTCATGAAATTTCTTGAATCTTCCATATCTCCCCACCAAATCAAGTTAAAGAGGTCAAATTTTGTTGTGAGGTAGTTGGTGACCACAATATGACCTCTTGAATTTGATCAAAATGGATCCAAAATGGCGGATTATCAAAATTTTGAGTAGAGCTTGAGGAGCCTCAAGTTGGTAAAAATGTAATTCATATGAATTCATATGGGTATTGGGGATAAGTTGTATACAATATCACGAATTCACTTCCATACATGATGTTGGAGGGGGGAAGACGGGGTTATCAACCTAAAATAGTGGTGGGGGTACAGGAGTGGTCGAAAATTTTTTATTGCTGTGCCAAATGATAAAATGAACCCAAGTGACAAACAGATTTCGATTTTAGCTTCCTCAGTGATTTTGGAGGGGAGTTAGAGCAAAAAATGGCTCTTAGAGGGGAAATTGCTGCAGGAAATTTCATAAATCTTCCATATCTCATCAACAAATCAGCCTAGAATGGTCAAACTTTGTGCGTAGGATTAGTTTGTGACCAGAATATAACCACTTAAATTTGAGTCAAAATGGATCCAAAATGGCGGATTTACAAAATTTGAAGATAATTTGAGCACCCTCAAATAGTTATAATTTGAGAAATATGTGTTCGCATAATTATTTCATGGTAAGAAATACTACATTTGCGCCAAATTCAACTTCTTAAGTGTTTTTAGAAAAGATAGGGTAGGGGTTTTCAGATTTGGTATTGGGTGTGGCCTGTAGTCATGAACGGGTAAGCAAGGTTATTACTAAATCAAAACAAGCTACAGTTAAAAACTCAGCTCCAGTAATGCGGCATGGCTGCTTACATTTTTTTTTTATTCTGTTTCCTTCTGTTACGTTCTGTCCGGTTTATTTGTTCAAAACATAATTTTGTTCTCTTCTCGTTATCGTTCATTATGAACTAAAATTTTAATGTTCTGAATCGTTCATAATGTTCTGTTCCGTTCATATTAACCAGCACTGATTACAGCCTCCAGATTTGTGAAGAGGGATCGGAGGAGGCTGACATCCTCACATCTTTGCATTTCCGATGATTTGTAATCATCTGGAAAATGTAGAACTTTTCGGCATATATTTTTCCTCCACGCGTAGCGGCGGCGAGTATCAATGAAATTCGCTCAAAATTTTCTGAGAGACTTTCCTTAAAAACACGAAAAATATACTTTCGTGCGCTTTCGATACACGTCAAAATGGTGGATTACTTAGATTACGAAAGAGACTGGTGGAAGAGCTAATGACTAAAATTTTTTGTTTTTTATATCATGCGAAGAAGTCAGTCACAGACAAAAACATATCCAAATTTTAGCTTCCCAAGTGCATTTGGAGGGGAGTTAAAATAAAAAACAATTTTTTGAGGAAGTTTTGAGTGATGAAATTTCTTGAATCTTCCATATCTCCACACCAAAACAACGTAGAAAGATGAAACTTTGTATGCGTAGTTAGTTGGTGATCAGAATATGACCTTTTGAATTTCGATCAAAATGGATCCAAAATGACGGATCATCAAAATTAGAGTAGTGCTTAAGGAACCTAAAATTGGTGAAAATATAACTAATAATGATGTCAAGAACGTTTTATTGCGGAGTCATATGATAAAATGAGCCCAAGTGGCCAACACATTCTCATTTTAGTTCCCCAAGTGAATTTGGAGGGGAGTTGGAGCAAAAAATCACTTTTGGAGGGGAAATTACTGCAGGAAGTTTCATGAATCTTCTATATTATCTCCTGACTAAATCCACCCGGAAAGGTCAAAGTTTTAATGTAAGGTTAGCTGATGATCAGAATATAACCTCTTACCATTTTTGACCTTATCTAAGAAAATTTAGGGCGAAAATACAATTTTGGGACACATTAATTAGAATACTAATAATAGTACAGGTAGGGTTTTGCTTGCTAAGTTGGCTATCAAGCTGAAATTTGGTATATACGTCTGGTATAGCATACTTAACAACGTACTAAAGTTCATGCGAATCTGGTGTGTGCGACCCCTGATATGATGGATTTTAGCCCCGCAAAATCAGTTTTTCGCTTATAATTTCTTACCTTTTGGTTTAATCGCAAAAATAGCTCAGTAATATTTCATTCTACATTCAATTCTCTACGAAATGATTTATAGAACATATTTCTTTGATGAATAGTGGGAGAGTGATGACTTCCTGAAGAACGGTGGTGTGGTGGAATACTACAAATACCAGTAATTTTTTCAATTAAAGGCGCAATATGTTATTTATGTGTCATAATATTTAAGTAAATGCCAAGAAAATATTTTTCCATGATTTTTGGCTGTATGGGTTCTTAAAAGACAATGATACTCGTATAATAAAGCTAGCAAAATAAAAGCCTCATCTTCAACAAAATGGATTTCAAAAATGTATTCATTTCGAGAAAAAACAAAAAAAAAAAAATCATTCACAATCGGGATGTTGCACATTTTTGGAAAAAATTTGAGGCTATTTGATCACTTAGAACTTGAGAAAAGAATTCCAAACATTACATTTTACAGCATGCGCTAAAACGTAAGGTTTCCGCGGAAGCACCCGTTATGACGTCATAACCTTGGAACCGCGCATTACTCTTTTGAAGATGAACTCGACGAAGCGTTTTTTCACGTTTATTCCGCCTAAACAGCGCTATTTACGTTATAAGCGATAAGGACGTTTTTTATAGAGTAAACTATGAGCTTTCCGATGGTATCATAATTTTTTTCATTGTAATGAATTTGAAGCAAGATACGGCTTCGTTAAGTTGATGAGGATCAGTTTTTGCAAAATGTGAAAACAAGGAGGAGTAGGGTAAAAATAGTTGATATGCCATTACAAAGGGTATGAAATGCACTAAATTTTCTTCAGTGCCAGCACCATTCTAGCTTTTCCAGTTCCATAGATATAATAATGCAAAGTTTAAAAAGAGCTGAAAAAACGCAAAATAGCGCATTTTCTTATTTTTGGACTGAATTATTTAAAAAGCTAAGAACGCTACAAAAATGTTTTTTGCGAACGAAATGTAATACTCATTAAGGGATTTTCAATGCCGTAATAAGATTAATTCCAAGTATTTTTATACGTGAACTAAAACTAAAGAAAGAGGTGCCAGGAGTAGAAATACACAAAAACGATATATCCGCGATTAATGAGCCAAACATAATGTTGAAGAAGTTGAATTTTGATTTTTTTTCACCGTTTCTCAGATAAGGTCAAAAATGGTTTTTCTTATGATTTTTGAATTCTGCGCGAAATTTTAACCCACTTTGATAGCTCGCAAGGTTACTTTTTGAAAAAGTTGAAGAAATGCATTTTTAGCTGAATTTACATACATGCGCAACTTCAATATGCAATTACTAGATATTGTGACCACAAATTTTTAAGAACGAGGGTTCGGTACATTCGAAATGCGTTCCTTTACCAATGTGTGAGCGATTTTTTCGGTTCCCGGGCATAATTATACTCATAGAGCAATTTAAGTGTGAAAAATGTCGAAAATTGCATAAAAACTTCAATAAAATGCAGTTATGACCGCAGCCAGTAGATTTAAACTAATATTTATATTCAGTGGACACCCCCCCCCTTTCTAACCCCGTTTCGTTTTTTTGGTCTCCTTGAAGGACAAAAAAAGAGGGTTTTTAGGTCCCAGCCCCCAATTGTGACCGCGACCATCGCTAAAATTATCATATTTCCTAATGCCCAACCTATATCTAGGACCTTTTACCAGCTGAATTTTTCGGTCCGCAAAAAATCCCGCAGGTTGAACACTTTTTCCAGATGGGCTGTAGACTATTGACAGTTCAAACCATTTTCAACATATGAGATAACTCTTCTTTTTTATTTCTTTCATAGATTTACGCGTTTGGTTTATGATTATACGTTTGATTGAAATTACCGTTGGAATTTTTCTCTAGAAATTTTGTTTTTTTATTAAGGCGTCAGACAGACGTTATGATTTTACATCTTTCAACGTACACCTTATTCTTCATTGTCTATATATAGAAGAATTTTTGATTATGATAATATCCTTAACGATTTCGACGAATTTTACAAGCAGTTAAATCCATTAACTTTTCTATAACGTGCTTTAATCGTTGCCAAGTTGTGTTCGCCAAATGCAGCATTACGTGGATGATATATAAATGAAGCCTAAGTACAGGGAATTTTCGTAAACAAAAAAATTTACTGTAATTACAGTGCTACTGCCCATCCATAATTATTATTTGTGATATCTGTAATTATGAAATCGTATTAAAATGACAATGATGCGAACTGGACGACTAGACGAACACGTTTATACTGGGTACTGGAAGAAGCAACCCAGAAGTTGTCCAGTCGTGTATAGGTATTTGAACCCGGAACCTGTAATAGCACGTTTCGTCCGATCATAAGATAAAACATAGAAGACGCAGTTTCAGTTACGATGACGTGTTTGCATCTGCGGGTACAAATGAAGATCAAGAATTACGTCGAATTCGGATGACATTTTTCATCAACATTTCCTGGGAATTTTCGTAGATAAACTTTTTTTTTGCTTTAAAATGTTACATTGGCTCGTCAAAGTAATTCCACGTCCTTGTCATTAAATAAGTAGAGATGCACCCACACGTATCATGCAATACGACAATTTCACTTTTAAAAATTCCACGAATTTCAGGGAATTTTTCATAACGATGCGCCGACGCGACGATGGGAATAAAAAATTTTAAATATTTTTCTCTCGCAATCACGTCACGTCATTACAGCGTCGGAAAAATATTAAGATGTTCCTGGTTCCTTTATGTTTAAACGGGTGAAGGACGAATGTACGATAATGTAGCTTGGCGGCCATTAACGACGCGTCGAGTTCGCCGACGTGTGCTGTAATTACTCATTACGGTGTCGAAAACAATATGTGCTCTATCTCGTTCTGGTAGAAATTACAAGGAGTCTTCGAAATGACTTATTTTAGTGTAATTTGAACGTAATGGATATCAAGTTGGTTATTTTTACTTCGAAGTAAAGATTACAATTCTTTATCGACATACGTAATAATTTTTTCAGTGATTTCGAATGGTAGAAAGATGTATTAACATTACGTGTACCTATGTGAGGGAAAACAATGTGAAGAAAACTAATTTAGAAATTTTTATTTATCAAAAAATAAGAAGATTAAAGAACCAACGAACGAAGGTTAAAAGAAATAAAAAATAAGCAGCCATGTCGCCTTACAAGAGCTGAGTTTTTAGTGAAGGTTTGCGCTTATTATTTCCGGTTTTTTCAAATAGCGAAAGTGGTTAGCCACAAACGTTGCTGAATAACCTCATAAGTACGTCATAAAAATTTTAAGCTTCAAAAATTAATTCTTGGACCTCCCTTCCCCCCCCCCCTTAAATAAATGACATTTTTACAAAATTTGAAATTTTCAAAAAAAAAACGAATTGAGATTTCTTTACAGTTGAAGTCGTAATTTGTCGCCCAAAGACGAAAAAAAATTTTTTCCGCCAATTTTTAAAAAATTTGTAGGCATACTCAACTTTTAATTTTTTTTCTCCAAAAATCACCAATTTTAGTGATTTTCAAAAATGAACGATAAATGAGGTTCACGGTGCGGACTCAATTCAAGCTTTTTCAGACTCAAAAGCTGAAATATGGTCGATTTTCATGTTACAAGGGTTCCTTAAGTAGGAGGTTTTTCATGCTGAAACATCTACAAATGAAATGATTTTAAGGGGGGGGGTGGGATATAAAATTTTTTCGTTGAATGCATACAGTACACAGGCGGACATTTTCAAGATTTTTTTTATATGGAATTTTTTTTAAAAATTGGGAAACTAAATTTTTTATTGCAAAAAATTTGAAGTCTGATTTTTGAAAAAAAAAAAATGTATGCAGTTCTCAAAAAATAAAATAAAAAATTTTATTGAATTTTTACAAATGTCATTCTGTGAAAAATATTAATAGATGTTTTGGAAAACAAAAAATTGAAACATCAAAATTGTGAAGCCTAAATAGAGCCTGTACTATGCATACGTCCAATAAATTACCCACTTGTTTTTTTTTTTTTTTTTTTTTTAAATAACGAAATTGATGCTTTATGAAAAAAATTCAAAAACAATTTACACTTAATTTAAAAAAAATTGGGACCATAATTTTTCAATTTTTGGGCAATAAATTATAATTAATTGCCCAAAAAGTCTTGTTTTTTGAAAATTTAAAATTTTGTGAAATTTTACTCAATTTAAGAAAGAGGTGTGGTTAAAAAATTAAGTTTAGCGACTGAAATCTTCATGACTTATTTTTAAGGCCATTCAGCAACCACTGTGACTACCTTTCACATTTGAAAAAAAACTTAGTTTGACCTACTTGCTAGTACCCAAATATTAACCCTTCACATCCAAGGCGCCAAGCCACTTCAATTATTATTTATTAAGTACCTGCTTTTTGCCCATAAAAGTCATGTACACTTATACTCACAATATTTCAACCGTTGGAAGTGCTTCAAGACTTCCTCAAATAATTAATATATAACATTTGCAATCCACTTTAACCAAAATTCGAGAGATCACATTATAGTTTTCAACAAACCTTACGCAAGAAATTTGAGCTTTATGAATACATTTGATGAAGGAATAAGAACGATTCGTAAGATTTCATGATGTGAATTCGCCTTAAAAATCATTTTTCGTTCATTCCCCACTCCTCCATTCTCCTTACTCTCCTTAACATGGAAAAATTCAATTTAAATATTTCGTTAATTTGGACTTACTCTGTAGAATATAACCATAATCGAGAGATGAGTTTCTGACAAAGGTTTTTTTTTTTTTTTTTAATTAAAATAAAATACATTAATAATATTAAATAATTTAATATAAAAAGATAGATCATTTTTCATAATAATTCAAACATTAAATGAATTCGAAAACGAAGTAATATCCTGAAAATCTTCTAAAAACCCCTACATGGGAATCACTATTCAACTTTTCTTCAAGTCAACTTCTCCGAACAAAGATGTACTAACTCATTGAGTTCAACTTTACATGAACCCAACTGCAGTTTTATTCAGTTCATTTCTTTAGAGAAATATTTTTCCTTCAGTTTAGTTAAAACTTCATCAGAGAACTTGTAGTGAATTTATAATTCATTCAAAACCTCTTGTTTCATTATCATGCCTCCAAGTCCCCTCCAATTTACTTCCAGAGCTAAAATTTGGATAAGTATGGTACATGAAAACATTTTATCTCATTGTAAACTTAAAAAAAAACCAAAGGATCAAATTTAGTACCATCTACTTCACTAATTATGTTTTTAACATTCATTATAAAAATGCTCGATAAGCATACACACAAAAAAACTCAGCTGATGAAAAATTCGTCTACAATGTTTAAATTATTATTAGTACACAAATTTTCGTAAGTAACTAATAGTAGGCATTAAAGCATTAACACTATTAGTAAAGTATTACTACAATTAGGAAATAATTAATAGTACAAGAGGCGCTGGTACTTACTGATTATAAATGTTCCTATAATACCGATAGCAATAAAAACTTTTCAATAGCAACTGCTGCACGCAATTATCTAATTGACGAATAGCTGTTAATTTTGATACTGTAACAATTCGCACCGTGCGCTAGTGTAGCGACCAATAAGAACGTTTGTTTACATTCGAAACAGGGCTTCTTTCTTATTAGTGTTGTAACTAAGTTGTAACGTTTTCGTTCGAAAATTTTTAAGCTGTTTTTTACGATTTTCATTAAAATTATTTTTCAGCGTAATTAGTAATGTTGCGTTTCGTGTTTTATTTTCAATTTTTAGAATTTATAATGAACGATATTGGTAAAAGGTCAAGTGTTCAGTTTCACTAACAGAACTTCTGCATTCAACCACGGTTTAAAATGGTTGTCCAGATGCTAGACCGTCACTTTTTTTTCAAAGTCTTGCTCACGAATTCGTAAAAAAAAAAATAATAATAAAAATTGATAAATAATTTCAATGAAAATCGCAAGAAACAACTTAAAATTTTCAAATAAAATACATTACTGATAAAAAAAAAAAAAAAACCCGTGAGCAGCCATGCCGCATTACTGAAGCTGAGTTTTTAACTGAGGCTTGTTAAGGTTTGGTAATAATAACGTTGCTAAACCCTTCAAGACTATAGGCCACACCCAATACCAAGTCTGAAAACCTCTACTCTATCCCTTGCAAAACCACATAAGAAGTTGAATTTGGAACAAACGTAGTATTTCTTGTCATGAAATAATCATTTGAACACATATTTCTCAAATTAGAACAACTTGAGGCTCCTCAAATTATCTTCAAATCCTTATGATCCGCCATTTCGGATCCTTTTGACCCAAATTCAATAGGTCATATTCTGGTCACCAATTAACCCTACCTTCAAAGTTTGACCTTTGTAGGCCAATTCTTTGAGGAGATATTGATGATTAATGAAATTTTCTATGGTAATTTCTCCTCCAAAACAGGTTTTTTACTCTAACTCCCCTCCAAATTCACTTGGGAAGCTAAAATCAGTATAAGTTAGTCACTTGGGCTCATTTCATCATATGACAAGGCAATAAAAAATTTTCGACCACTGTTATACCCTCACCACATTTCAGGGTTAATAACCCCCTCCTTATCTCTTCCAACATCATGTATGGAAGTGAATTGTCGATATTGTATACTTTTCATCTCCAATAATCATCCAAGTTCATAATAATTACATTTGTACCAATTTGAGGCTCCTTAAACTCCACTCAAATTTTGATAATCCGCCATTTTGGATCCATTTTACGCCAAATTCAAGAGGTCATATTCTGGTCACCAACTAACCCTACCCTCAAAATTTGACCTTTGTAGGTTGATTTGGTGAGGATATATGGAAGATTCAAGAAATTTTATGACTCAAAACTTCCTCAAAAAGTCTTTTTTTGCTCTAACTCTTCTCCGAATGCACTTACGAATCTGAAATTTAGATATGTTGGTGTCCATAACTTACTCTTTCATATGAGATCAAAAACAAAAAAATTGAGGTATTTGCCGCTTCTCCAGCTTCCCTCAAAATTTCAGTAATCCACCATTTTGAATTTTTTGGAAAAAATAAAAAATATAGTTTTGTTAGATTTCTATGTAGAGTCTCTCATCAAGTTTTGAGCGAATTTCGTGAATTCCCCCCTGCGCCATGCGTGGAGAAAAATGTATATATATATACATACACACACACCAAAAAGTTGGGCATTTGCCAGATGATTGAAAATGGTCTGAAACGCAAAGATTTGAAGACCCGCCCTCCACCGACCTTCCCTTCCCTATTAACGTCATAACGTCAGATATATAAGTATACGTGGTTAATAAATTATTATAACTATATAAATACGCGGCTCGTGTAGATTTAAAAAAAAAAGTTATATTTATCAAAAAAAATAATTAAATTAAATTTAATAAAATTAAATATAAAAAAATCGATTATAACGAATGATGTTTGTTTATTTGAACTATTCTCAATACAATTCTGATTCTCTCACGACGTGTATTACTCCTTCCTTTTTATATGTTGTTATTCCCAAATCAGGTAGGCTGTAATAGCTGTCGTTTTTGGGTTAAAAACTCAGATAAAAAAGAAATCCTGTTTAGAATGTAAATAAACGTTTTTATTGGTCGTTACACTACCGCTCCAAGTTTACTGCAGGGTCTAAATACTTTCTGTTAATGCAAGTGAGTACATCACAGTATTATATTGATACTAAATTGCGACTACATAGCAATAATTTTGAAAGCACCAACAGTAAACTGGCAATTACTAATAGTAATATCTAAATATACTAATAGTAAACTACAATTTTCAATAACATTAATGTAAAAAGTTTAGTAAGTATTAGTAAACATCATTTACTAGTAAGTGTTGTTCCTCGATGATTCCTTCAAAATCATACCTCAAAGTGAATAAGATAATACATATCATGCGATAGTATTGTGTTATTTACCGTCCTCTCTCTGGTTGTAACCGCAAGACTACTAGTATAATAAAAAATGTAAACCTCAACTTCACAATAGAGCATAGTAAGGCTTCTACCTATCTGCGGTTTTCCTCTCAAGCAGATTTCTCAGGTGGGTCATAGCTATTATGATTTACTTCTACACAAGCCCTAATTAAGAATTAAAAACTCAGCTTCAGTGATGCGACATGGCTGCTTACTCATTTTTAAAAATTCGTTTATGATTGGTTAGTTGCTTTCAGTTATTTCAGATTGATTGTTTCGTGTAAAGAGAATTATAATGTTTTGGTTTTCATTTTGATGCAAATTTCGCAATCATTTCACAAGAGCAAAAGTCATGAATATGATTTTTAACACGTAGATTCATTAAAGGGAAATTAGTAATAATGATAATAAAAATAAAAAATAAAGAAATTTATTAGAACTTTGATGTATAAATTCAAAATATCATAACTTTTATCTCATCATTACCTTTTATTATCACATCTATCGGAACAAATAGTGCGATAAGTATTATTTCTATGCAATTTTACATCGATAGCGAATCACTAATCTTCTTGTTTTACATCATTATAAATTATTGATAGCAAAATGCTAACCTCATCTTTTTCACACGTATAGCGTTAATCTAAAACGATTTTCCGATTAAAATTGCCTTAATTACGACATCCATTTCATCAGTCATCGCGATAATGAAGAAAAAAAACAAAAAACTTCACCCACATTAAGAGCTCCTGAAGAGAAAGCTGGTAACCTAGCTTTATTGGCGAATAAATTTAAATCCGGACATCATAACATTAAGTAATTGTCTGGTGCGTTGGTACTCGTTTTGTTTCGTAATACCGAGCACTTACATCGTAAGATCGTCGCCTATCAAACCGCAAAAATGTAAAAAGCCTCCGAAACTCCTCATTATCAGTTCAAATGGAAGGTAAGGAATTTGGCGAAAAACCCTGTTGCATGTGGTGCATTTTTGTCCATGATTTCTATAGCAAAGTAATGTTGCAATTATGAGCTAGAATATTTTTGCGTTGATTATACGATGGGTGCTTCCTTCCGGATTATTATCTATTTTTTTTTCATGGATGAAATTGGCGGTATTTCTGTACTGATTCGTCATTTCAATGCTATATTGTTATAATCTGCGATATATGAGCGGATGAAAATATTTAATCTTTAGTTAATGATAAGAATCAGTTGCTTTTCAGTGAGCAACTCGCAAAAATGATACGATACGACAAAAACATTATCTAAGTCAGTCACTGATCCTGAGTCCTCTATGATGTGTTATAGCATTATTATTTGATTGCGCAGAATAGGTAGGTAACTAGGTATCTCATAATTACATAGATTGTAAAATTCACATTTTTGGTGTGAATACGTCGATACGAGAAATAAACATTTTTGATAATTTCATTATCCATCATAATGAATGTAAACAAATAAAATCTATCATAGTAAATAGGTAAGAATGTAGTACTCGATGTTTGTAGGTTCCTTCTTAATACCTTTACAAATATTTTTGTTCAAAATAGCTAGTAAGAATTATAGATAAGTACGTCAAATAGCAAAGAATGTAAACATTGTAAAATGGTTATCTCATCTGTTATCACCCAATTGATGTAATTACATTTAAAACATTACAAAACAATAATAAATAACTTTTTTAGGTAAAATTTCATCCTATGTCATTGCTTGACATACCATATAGCTAATGTATTAGTTATTATCATTCAAGCGATAGATACTATATGCTACATGCTACATACACATTTGACGAATTTCTGATAACATAAAGTATCACATAACATAAATAATACTCAATTTCATTTGAAAATGAACTCACCACAATTAACACTTCAGCACCTTTGGAGTATAGGTTTAAAAAATATATGCATTATAGGAATTCCTTTATTTCGGGTGGAAACACCAAAACATTTCAATTCAGCGCTCAGTAAAAACTGAACGAAACTAAGACAAACACTCGAATCGCGTGCACAATGTAGACGAGGTGAACTTGAGAAAAAAGCTTTTAATATTTGTCGGGTAATGTAAACTTTATTATACTGAATATTCGTTAAACGAATTACGAAGCTTTTTACGTAGAAATTTCAACAACACTATTCCACAGCACTGCAACAAGCTGCGTTATAACGCCTAAAAAGACAACATTAGCGTGTTTAATGCGAGGTCTCGCTAACTAGTTATCAGTGTAGCCATTTTAAAGAGGGTCTATTCTACATACACGATTGCATACTGGTTTGCCTGCCAAGCGGCACTTTCGTACATCTTTGATTCTCAAATACTACTCATCTGTTTCACTTGAAATTTGAAATATACAGTATACACCTATAATAAGAATTTGAGAAACTTCACAGAAGGTTTTTTGATTAAGTGACTATTTGTCGAGAAAAACGCAAAAATAAATTGCCTTTTGAGGAGGCCATATTCAGGAGCGTAACTAAAGCGTCGGTTATAATGGCACTGACTGTGTCAATGAAATTTTCACGGAATGGCTAGAACTATCCAAGAAATCCCCGGAAATCTCCATTACTTTGAAGTGATAACACAGTAACACGAACAAACAAATGTTTGGCACTGTAGAAATTCACTGAAAAGTTAAAATGTCATTTTTCAGGGGGGGGATATCTTGAAAAAATCCCAACTTTTTGTAATGAAATTCCCAACTATTTTGACAAAATTTACAACTGTTCTTTTCTTTTTTTAAATTTGAGAAATGATGTAAATTACAAAATAATTAGGTACAAATGAGCGCCGTCATGCGCAGTTTTTTCATGTTCTTTTTGTAGTCGTCGATAAAAATTTCATCACACGAACAACACTGCACTTTGTATCTTTTTCCTTTCCCTCCTTTATTCATTTTTCAAAAATTCAACTTAAGTTAATAAAAAGTAGAGACATATAGCAGGTATACAATGCACAGAAAAAAAATCAGTGGATTATTGGCTTAGTGAGCAGTAGCAACGGCTTAATTTTAAGTTATAGTGCTGGGCGATTAATAATCGATTAATCGGTAAAAATAGTTGGAAGAATCGACTAATCAATTATTAAAAATAATCGATTATTTTATGAAATAGGTAATCGATTAATCGGCCAATTTTCAGTTTTTTTTTGCTTGTTTTTTAAATAAAAATTGCGACTTGGTATAAATACTATCATTTTGGAATAAATGATTTTTTTTGTAATTTATTTGAATAAATTATTTTATTTTTGCAATTAATTCAAATAAATGATTTTTTTTCTTTTTATTATAATCAAATACATCATAAAAAAATGAAATTTGAGATTTTTCAAATTCTGAATATTTTTTCCAACTTTAAATTTTCTCCATTTTTTTTAAATTTCTAAGATTTTTTTCAACTCAAATCTTTTTTTTGATTTTCTCAAAATTCATTTCGAGCCAAAAATTTTTCTCAGTACTTTTTCAACCAAAAATATTTATAGTTTTGTTTCTTTGAATGCTTTTTTCAAAATTATTTTCAATTATATTTATTTTATATTTTTTATATCAAAAAGTCAATATTCATTTGAACTTCGGAAACATTTTTTAACGTCACAATTTTATTGAAAAAAGTTTCAAACTTGGCAAAAAATTGAAGAAAAAATTTCTAGGTTGAAAAAAATTAGATGAAGTGTAAAAGTGAAAAAGCATCTGAAGAAATTTTGGGTGCAAAAAATTTCTAATGCTGATAAATGGATAAAAAAATTCAAAATAGATATAAAAATGTTATAAAACATTTTTAGATTGCCAGAAATTTTCTAGGAAAAATTTCAAGAGATTGAAAAAATCGACAGAAAAAATTTGACTTTGCGTAAATTTTCATTTTTTTCTTTATTTACTCGTGTTCCGTAAACGTTGTAACGACACGGTATAGACAATATAAAAAAATCGATTATTTCAATAATCTAGGCCTGATTAATCGAATATTAGAATAATCGACATTCGATTAATCGATTACACAAACTATCGATTATTCCCAACACTATTAATTTACATGTTGTGATCTGTCAGCAGAGTTGGGCAGAGTGGCTCAAGAGCGAAAGAACGAGACGTTCCGCTCACTTTTCGCTCGGAGTGGAGAAGAGTTCATTCTTCACCATTCTGAGTGAAATTCTGAGCGAATTCTTTATGTTTTTTTTTGCTTATCACTTCAACCAATCATGAGAGAGTACATATTACCTATTTAGATCCCTATTTATCATTTTACGTCAATTTTCTCATTACTGGAGAAAGAGAACGAAGAATGGGGGACTCATTCGTTTGTTCGCGAGCGATTTATTATTCCGCTCTTTTTCGCTTTTCAAAGAGCGCATTCCGAGCGCGCTCGGAGTGATGCCCAACTCTGTCTGTCAGTCTGTCTGTCTATGTGTCTATCTATCCATGCACCTGGAGAATGGAACCTAAGCATGATTTAATACATACAACTGCACTGCAACCGTTCGTCGTGATTCGAACTTTTCCCCAAAAATCACAACCTTGCTTCTCCCCGAAAATCCACATTTGTGCCCCCAAACTTGTTTTTTGCCAATAACACGCGTTCTAATCTAGATACAGAAAAAAAGTCTCATTAAAAAATGAAGCTGAACAAATTTCCAACAAAAAATATTATTACACATTTTTTGCTCAACTTAATACAATCGTGAGAAAACGCCCTTGAAACGCGCCACTTTCATTACACTTAGGGCCATAGCGCAACATTTGATATACTCCACCGCATTACGCTAATGTTTCATATCGTCATCGTGCAAATAACCGCACTGGCGTGGGAGAAATTTTGGTTTTTCTAGAAAATAAATCTATTTGTAGTATAGTTATGAGTAGTATCGAATATAATGCAAAACAGTACAGGAATAATAGGGATTTTTCATTTATATTAGAAATAGTTTGAAAGCCCCTGATTATTGAAAAAATAGGTAAATAATTATTTTTCTGAAGTTCAGAAGGCAAAATATCGCCCTTGCACAAAAAAAATTTGAAAATTGTTGAAAACAATTTTTTTTGAAACATTTTTTGATGTATCATAAAATTTTCAAAATTTGACCTAATTATTCGAGGTATAAATATTAACTTGAAAGACTTAAGTTTTATGGGTATACTTTTGAGGTCATTTTACAACTATCAACCGCTATACCTGATCGATTTTTGAGAAAAACCAAAATTCGTTCACCCAAGTAGTCATTTGGGCGATGAGAACATGAAACATTAACGTAACGCGGTAAGGTATATCAAACGTTGCGCTATGACCCTATCTGCAATGAAAGTAGTGCGTTTCAAGGGCGTTTTCTCGCTATTCTATCAAATTTGATGAGAAATGTGTAACAATATTTTTTATTGGAAATTTGATCAGCTTCATTTTTTAAATTGACTTTTTTTCTGTATCTAGATTAGGAGCGTGTTATGGGCAAAAAACTGGTTTAGGAGGACAAATGTGGATTTTGGGGGAGAAGCAACAGGGGGATTTTTGGAGAAAAGTTAGGGGTAGTTATAGACACTATTGGTTACAAGACTCCCCAGAAAAATTTTGACCCTCAATTTGTCCCGGTTACAAACCTAATTTCACTGGACTACAGCAAGCATTAGAAGAAATGAAGTGTTTTCTACTTGATAAATTAGTGATAATTCGGCATTACGTTGTACGCAAAATTATCAAGTCGGCAAAGACGAACGAGTCCAAAACTTCGAATATCTTAATCATTTTTGTTTATTTCTATCTTATTTTTCGAAGCTTAGATGTTGAAATTGCCGACAAAAATAATCAAATCTGCCAAATTTTTGGTTGGTGAAAATATTGGGGTGTTCTGACCCCCAATACCCCCCTTAGTTTCGTCCCTGATTGTGTACTTCATTTCCAAATAAATCGTGTTTTTTTTTTACTAATTATTGAGTCAAATAATTGTAAACGTACCTACCCTATGTGCACATTTCTATGGCAAATAGATATACAAAAAACACCGTTTTGGGCTTATACATGTCATATGAATATCTTATCGACATACTTTTGAGTTGAGCTTCAATTAATGTCAAATAGATATTGAAATTTTTCATTAATTAGAAAAAGATATTGATGTCTATTGACATCTATTTGACATTAATTCAAGCTCAGCTTGAAAGTACATCTATAAGATGTTCATAAGACATGTATTAGCTCAAAATGGTGTTTTTCGTCTACTTATTTGCTATGTAAGAACAGAAACAGGATATCTATCAGCCAAAGTGTGCACATAGGGTAGTGAGAGACTACGACGTGGAAGATTTTGGTGTTTACTGAGCAGTGTGTACTGAAAGAGAGGGGGTTCATAGATGTTTTACAAATGGAAAAGTTCGGGGGAATGGTACTACACAACATCGCAAAAAAGAATTCAATATTTAACAATTTAAAACACAAAAAATATACTGGTGACTGAAAAATGACACTTTTTGGAGAATTACCCAATTATAACAATAAATGTCGAAAATAAAAGGCAACGTTCAAGAATTACTTTGAGAAACTGATTTATGTTTTAAAAATAAAATATAACGGAAGAAAACATGATGTAGGTACACAAATGAAAATTCATCTAAAAAATAAGGTAAACATATCACAAAGAAGTTAAAAATAATGAGCTAAATGAATTTTAAAAAGTTTCAACTATTCTTAAACACAACAAAAAATCATACTAAGATTAAAACAATAAGTACCTATTATGATCATTTACATCTCACTTCAAGTAGGTAACAATTTTGTAATATTCTTAATGGAATCAAAAAATACCTAAATTAGGTAAAACTTATAGAATTAGTAGCTAGATCTTAGTATAAGTAGGTAGTAAACGTAATATGGATTACGAGAAATTTCATATAATTATCAGGTTTTCTGAATGTAGCAGAGAGTACATTAGTAAGGGAACTTTTCAAAAATATCTTTCTACTAATTTGACAACGCAAGATGTTTGATCATTAATACAAAAAGCTTCATTATGAGATCTTCGAACATGTTGATTAAAAATAAGCCTTGCTTTTTTACATTCCAACAACAAACATGTACGTATTGTAAGTAGATCTAATTTATATACGTCTAATTAAAAGATCACTTAAAATGCTAACAAACAATATAATTTTATTATATTTACACAAATATAAAAATAAAAACAAAAAAAAAGAAAAAAGAAATGCATGATTAGCAGTTTACTATACCAATGCACATGACGTGCGCAAACTATTCACGAACCTTTTGCCTTTAGTGAAGCCTTTCCTTCGTTAATTTTTCAATCTTTATTTTTGGCTCATCTTTTGAATTGCCAATCTCTCAAAAGTTCAAGGAAGTTGTTTAATTGAATTTAAAATTTGAAAACTCAACAATCTATAGAAAAAATTTTCTCAAATAACAGATACTACTGAAGACTAAATTAATGACAGCAGAAAGCATGATAAGAACATGTGAATATTGATAATTTAAACGCGAGTTTTCCAACGTTAATGTAACGTATACCAATTTCATTTAGACAGAGTAACGTATTTCCATGGTCATACTATGGTCATGATGTTACTCAGTACTGTTTTGTAAAACTAAAATTTCTAGAACTTCAATATATTACACTATCATCGATTAAAAAGGGAATGTATAATTTGATAAGTAACAAAAAATAGAAAAATGCAAATTCTTGAATTTCGCTTTAAATGCAGGGAAACAGACATTGATACTTTAATAATTTAATTAGAATTTAAAACGCTTCAATATTCAATATTATACACCTACCTTCTCACTTACATAGCATATCACAAAGAAATATACCAAATGTGTCATATACATTACTAGGTTGAAAAATCAATCACCGGATAATATGGATCTTTTTTGGTTACTTATAATTCATTCATCACATACACATAGACATTATACACATGTATATGAAAATTCACCGGTATAAGAAACGAAGAGATTCTGTATGGTATTTCATTGAAAACAGCATCCCTAATTACGCATTTAAAATTTTTTCCTTATTAAGAAGATCTAGTTGTCTTCTCAATTCGGCTTCGGTAAAATGGGCAATATTAACACGTTGCTTCGGAAAGTAATTAGGATGTGGTAAAGCGTACCTTAATTTTGGCCAGAAATTCGGATCTCCCCATTTCACATATGTGTTCATTATAACATACGCTTTCAACTCGGGTTCAAGTTCTTGCATATCTACTTCTTTCAGTAGAACCACGATAACTCTAGCGCATTTTTCTTTCATGGCTTTGAGATGGGCTAATCTGAATTCCATGCGAGCCCATTCACTTTTTATGAAATCCGGCGACAGGATGATGATAGTTCTTCGAGAACTCTCGATCGCTTTTGCGATCCCTCCAGCGACAAATCCGCCGGCAGGAAAGTTTCGTAGATGGACACAAACTCTGTACGAGATTTCGCTGTTTTGGTCTTCTAATGTCGGAACTAAGTAATTTTCTACGAATACCCTGTCTTTGTGGGAATAACTGATGAACGCGTCGTACTCTTTGTCTTTATCTATTTCTTTCTCGGAGACCCAAAACAGTAATATTTTATGCGCAAATAACCATACTTTGATTTCGTACTCGTATATGGAAAATAATGCTATGAACACGCCGGCGATAACAAAAAACGAGGCTACAGATACACAGGCTACGATCAAAGTTAGCGATATTTTGCAGAGATCATCGACTGATAAACGAATAATCAAATTTCCATCTTCTTTACATTGGATGTACTCGGGATGAGGGATCTGAAAAAAAAACCCAACGTCAAAACGTAGGTAATAGAATCCTAGTTTGAATAAGATACCTCAAAATAATTTGAGCATGAAAATAATGTTATCGTGTCTCGAAAATTCACTTTCAGGAGTACATTTAGGGAAATGGTGGTGTTCCAATTTCCACTTCAATAAAACCTCATTCAAAGCTTCAACAAGGCTACTAATGCAATAATGTAGATTATTTGCCTATTCTAGTGACAGAAGGGGCAGAGTATCTAGCAAAAATATTGATCAAAAAGATTTTTATTATTCACCATTGGAAATAGCGTGAAATTTTCTATAAGATCACTGTTTAAAAACCTTATGGTGCCGCTGAAAATTTTGAGTAACGTGGACTTGAAGTTATGACACTTGGCGCTTCCCATGTTACTTAAATGCACGTCGCGAGAAAAATAGCCCTTCTCGCTGCTGCGTTGGGCGCGTTTGTAACTAATCGTGGGTGGACGGATTTTACACCGTTGTTCTTATGTGAGTGAGCTAACTAATCTTTATACATAACTTTGACGTAGCCAGCAAATTTTTCTAAATACACAAAGAAAATGAACGCTTTGTTTACATACCGCTAGGGGTCGCTAATAAAAAAGTACTACATTCTCTCCCACGGAAGCATAATGAAATGTATTCTCTCTCGGTGAGATGTTAATTCCCTCAGTTAATAATTCGCTCAGAATCTTTCACTTTTTTGCCTCAAATAACAACGTTGAAATGATAAACTTTATGCTTTACACGTATCTCTCTATATATTAAAATCAAAATGAAATCGGTTTTGAGATGCGCGCGCATCCTTGTTTTTAATAGCAGGTATAAAAGGTATATAGAGGATAGCCCATATACAAAGGAAAAAAAGGTTGTAAATTTTAATAAAAGTCTTGTACATGCCCGAGGGTAAGTCATAAAATTGTTTTGAGTAGCAGGTATAAAAAGTATAAAGGATAGCAGGTATACAAAGGAGAAAAAAATGTGATAAATTTCAATAAAAGCTTTGTACATAGGCAAGAGTAAGGGTAAAGTTGTAAAATTGTTTAAAATGGCAGGTATACAAAGGTATAAAAGGGCGAGCCCATCCTGAAAGGAAGAACTCGGGGCGTGTAACAAATAAGAATAAATTGGGTTGTGCAGTTTGGAATGTAGCAGTACTTGTCTGATAAAATAACTTTTTCTTCTTCACTTAATTTTTATTGCGAGCCCCGAAGGGGCGAGGAGGCACTAGTAGTATATGAAAAATATATTATTCAATTTCGAATAAGAGTATAAGATTGGCAACTTAAGTGATCTGTGATTTCATCCGTGAAAATTCAAGTGATCCGATCCGTACTCCGGATCATTTTTTTCCGTGTGTCGTGCATCACTACGAATCTAGCGATCATTTCTGAACTAATTACATTCTCTTGTGGGGAGGGCAGTTACGTGTATCTCTCTATACATTAAAATCAAAATGAAATTGGTTTTGAGATGCGCGCGCATCCTTCTCTTTGCATATTGAAATAAGGGTAAAGTCATAAAATCATTTTGACTAGCAGGTATAAAAAGTATAGAGGATAGCAGGTATACAAAGGAAAGTGATAAATTTTATCTATATAATTTTGGAGTGCAATTTATCATTATGAAGTTAGCACTAGACTGATATACTAGACAATATTCTGAGTCGATTGAGTCCATTTCCAGGCAATGTGGTCGAAAAGAATCCAAAAAATAAATTTTGAATGGGATGCTACAAAAAAGCTTGATTTTGAGATAATTGCATTCAAAGTTTTGCGAATTTTTTTTAGACAAATTTTTCGTTCAAATTCTTTTTGTAATGATCCTAACGCCTAAATAACTAAATGGAATGCGTTGGAGACAAATTGAATGTTTTTAGGATGGTTGATGATAATTTCATATATCGGTCACCATAGTGTTAAAAATTTGAGTTTTCAAATTTTACGAAATTATTGTGACTTTTAATGAAACGACAAAGTGGTCCCTTTTCCGTGATAGTTTGATAGTGCTCCTAGCGGATAGCTAGAAAACTATAAATGATAAAACCACGACACGAATTACTGAAAATCCAAAAATCGATATTTATGATCCCTACCCATAAAACTTACATTATCTCGGAAACTTGGATCGACAAAGTGGGCTCCTTTCCCCCTATCTATATGCACATCCTCAAATGTACAACGTTTCGATACATTTCTATTCACTTACCCGCAGTGCAGATGAGTACCGAGTAAAATGACTGAAAATTTGAAAAGAGACGCTTTGTCAGATTTAGCAAAAATATTCTTTTTGTTTTTTCGATATATCTCAAAATGGTGGTCAACTCAAATTACGAGAGAAGCTGGAAAGGGGACAAATAAATCAAAATTTTTGTAATTGGTCTCAAAAGAAAGAGTGAATCATAAACACGAATATATCCCAATTTCAGCCTACCAAGTGCATTTGGAAAGGTGTTAAAGCAAAGTAGCTTTTTGAGCAAATTTTAAGCAATGAAATACTTTAAACTCCAATACCTCCTCACCAAATGAATCTATAATGGTCAAACTCCATATGTGGAGTTAGTTACAAACCAGAATATGATCCCTCAAATTTGGGAAAAAATAGACAGAAAATGGAGAATGACCAAAATTTGAGGAAGGTTTGTAGAGCCTCAAACAGCTCAGATTTGATAAATAAGTAATGAAATGTATGGAGTAGATCAATTTCAGCTTCACACTTGAGTTTAGATAGGGAAAAGG
Source organism: Phenacoccus solenopsis (assembly GCA_009761765.1). Taxonomy (NCBI): domain Eukaryota; kingdom Metazoa; phylum Arthropoda; class Insecta; order Hemiptera; family Pseudococcidae; genus Phenacoccus; species Phenacoccus solenopsis. The sequence goes on from CM019755.1 coordinate 38,031,901, forward strand.
AAGGGTTACTGCCCTCAGAATGGGGTATTGGGGAAATGAAAAGTTAAAAATTTTTGGTAATGGCGTCACATGATAAAGGGAGTTCTATTGACTACGATATCCCAAGTTAATATGGAGGAAAGTACCACAACTCTTATCTTTACCTCTTTATGTTGATGAGATGAGAGGAAATTCGCCAAGTACTTGGTGTTGCAGTTACACTTCCACGGATTATTATGTAAAGTTATATAAGTAAGGTTGCTGGAAGAAGTAAATCGCTGGATAACATCTTCACTCAGAGCTGATAACTTGTTATGATCCAATTCAAGAGTCTATAAACAAATTATAAATAGAATTATTTGAAAACTCACTCAATCAATGAGAAGAATTTACACATAAGTAATCACGTACTTCCAACATTGGGAAAATTACAATATCATCTATATTTTCTAGCTTATTATGAGACAATACTAATTTCCGGAGCTGTTTAGTTAGATTTAGCTTTTGTAATCCATCCAATGATTGCAGATTGTTATGTGTGAACAGTAACTCCACACTCATACTGTATTGGCGGTCTAAGTTACATATATGCTGCGATAATTCATTCAAGTTCAAATTCGTATGACTGCAATTCACGACTACAGTGCGATCTACAGGGCGGTAGTTGAGGTCGCAACGTGAGGTGCAATTTTCATATTGTTTAGGCTTCCATTCCTTCAAAGGACATGACAAATCCGATAAATTTATTTCCTTAAGTGTTGTATTTCGCAACGACTCGGGCGAATGACAGGACAACATGTTACGTGGTTGTAATTCCAAGTGCTGTATAACCAAACGATCAATCTTGTTTTGAAAATATGATGCTAACGAATATGCAAAGCAGTTGCAATTTATAGGATTATTGCTGAGAGTGACATTGGTATCGGAAAGAAACCCTGTTTGCGATCTCAACGTCCATTCCGCATCACTCAAATCGATAGTTTTTATATTATTATTGCTCAAATCCAAATTCACAATGTTGTTCTGAGGGAAGTATATATCGTTAAACTGCAATCAAAGAAAAATAAGAGTTAATACGTAATGTGACAAAGTATCGCCAAAGTAGGTAAGGCTATACGTGAATATTGAAATGGTAACAAAGGAATAAAAATAAAATGTTAAAGTTTAAAAGTTCCACTTTTCTGTACGCTAGAGAAATAAAACTGAGCAGAACAGATTGCAGGCTCTAGCAGTTCTGTGTATTGATTCAGAGATTGCACTTTTCCTTAATTATGATTTGATAATTATTTGTGGAATCTAAAGCGTCAAAAAAAATTGTAGCGCGCGAGTAGGGAAAGGCTATTTCCACCCAGGTTCCCGACTCTCTATGGTAAATATCGTTCTTTTACAACGATTCTTGTATCACTGTCCCCCTACTGAAAGTGTTGTAAATTACTGGTATGGTGGTGACAATAATAAAACAAATAGCATATTGATTAATTATCAGTAATTAGTTATAATGAGCATCCCAAGATCCTTTAATCCAGGGCTGTTAACTTAAACGTATATTAGTTAAATTCAGTTAAAGTTTTAGTCTTTCAAAACAAAAATAAGAGTTAAAGTTAGCAGTTTTATTCTTTTCACTTAAAGTTCAAGTTATAGTTAAAGTTGATGTAAACTAGTTTTAACTTGAATAAAATAAAAGTTTAGAGTTAAGGTTAAAGTTAAATTCTTCTTTATAGTTAAAAAAGTTAAAGTTAAAGTTAGTTAAAGTTTAATTCTTCTTTTAAAATAGTTAAAGAAGTTGAAGTTAGAATGAAATAATATAGTTACCGATTATATCATATCGGCTTTTTATGTACGATGAAAAGATGAAATAAGACATAAGAGTTTCCAAATTCAATAAATTAAGCGTTTAAAAAAATATAAAATGAATTTAATTTAAAATTTCACATTTAAAATTTTAATTTTCAAAACTAATTAATATAATTATTTCACAGTAACAAAAGATCATTAATAATAGAAAATAGACTCTTTAAGACTGCATTGCAAAGGGTCTAAAATAAACCTCAAGTTGCTGAATGTTCGTTCAAAATTGGAAAATTGGAAATTGGCTTGAAACTTTAACCAAAACGATTTTTTTAAAATTTAAGTTGAAGTTTAATTCAGTTTCAGGGACTGAAAATATTAGTTTAAGTTTTATTCAGTTACAAATATTGGGATTTATAGTTATAGTTAAATTCAGTTTTATCCTTAATACGTGAAAATACAAGTCAGTTTGAGTTAAAGTTTAGAGTTTTAGTTATTATTAACAGGCCTACTGAGTTTAATCTTAAAAAATAAAAAAAAAAACAAACTATTTAACAATTAATTTTATTAGATAATTAATAATAATTATAGTATATTAATATTTAATAAGTTTTACTTTGAACGTTACCTATTACATTTTTGTTTCTAGATAGCATAAGCGTATAGTATGTATACGTACGTATTACATACTTAAAATAATCCTTTAAGTTTAATTTTTAAGCGTACCAATTTTTTTCATGTAGACTTATACTAACGAATTATTTTCTGAAATTGTTAATGAATAAAAGCAAAAAGTAGCGGGCATTTGTAAATAATAAATATGAACGTTCAAGTTTGAATAAATTGTTGTTCAGCGTTATTTCTGGTATTCTATTCTATGCTTTGGTAATTCACTGACTTGTTGTTGTGTTAAAAATCAGTGAATCGTTCGTTCTTAGTCACGAACCTGGGTGGAAATAGCCTTTCCCGCGCGAGTAGGCCTACTATTACTTACGATAGCATAGATGAAGCACACATAGATAGCCTACCGTACGTTAAATTTTTATCCCTCTAAAACTGCAGAGATTCCAATAGTTTTTTACTAATACCTCGGAAAATTCAATAATTCAAGATAGAGAACTCGCAAATGGCTCATTTTGAATAGATTGAAGTGCAAAATGATTTAATTTTTCTAAAAGTTACTGTCGTCGATTTACTTTTGGAAACAATTTTGTAAAAGCGATTTTTTTACTTCACTATGAATTATCTCAAATCAATGATAATTATTTTGTAACAGGTGGCAAAACATATTCAAAATTTTATGCTATTGCGAACGAGCTACTCGTAAACTTTCCATCTATATTTTTTCTTGGGACATTGCAAAAAATTTAGTAGTAATAAGTAGCATTTATTTTTAGTACTGCAGCTCATTCATAGAGAGCGCTTTAAAAAATAATTCTTTTATATACCAGTGGGCTACTGTATGCGTATTAAGTACTATACTTGTAGTACCGATGAGGATTTAAATGGAAATAATTCAATAAACATTTTCTTAATGTGACCGAATTTTTGTATTCCGAATTATTCTAGGTGGAAGGCGGGAGGTCTTCATTTATATGGTGGCGGTAAAAACCACGTCCGCGCGCAAGCCAAGTCCGCCGCTGGCTCCTAAAATTATCTTCAAATTGTTAAAATCTGCCATTTTAAATTCATTTTAACCCAAACTGAAAATCTGGTCATCGCTTTACCCTACACACGAAGTTGGACCTTTCTAGGTCGATTTGGTGACGAGATACGGAATATTCATGAAATTTCCCAAAACAGTTTCTCCTCCAAAAATGGTTTTTTGCTTTAACTCCCCTCCCAATCCATTTGGGAAGCTAAAATCAGAAGTAGTAAGTTCACTTGGGCTCATTTCATGATATGACACCGAAACAAAAAAATTTCAACATCTCATGTATCCCCATCACATTTAGAGTTGGATAACCCCTCCTTCTCCCCTCTAACATCATGTATGGAAGTGAACTGGAGATAATTATGTATACTTTTTATCCCCAATAATAATATGAGTTCAAATTTAACTGCATTTTTACCAATTTGAGGCTCCTCAAGCTGTACTCAAATCTTGATAATTCTCCATTTTGGATTAATTTGATCCAAATTCAAAAGGTCATATTTTGATTACCAACTAACTCCACACACAAAGTTCCATCTTTCTAGATCGATTTGGTGAGGCAATATGGAAGATGCAAGAAATTTCATAATTGAAAACTTCCTCAAAAAACCGTTTTTCACTCCAACTCCTCTCCAAATACACACTTGAAAGGCTGAAATTTGGATACGTAGGTATCCGTGACTCGCTCTTTCATATGAGATGGAAAACAAAAAAAACAATTAGCAATTTGCCCTTTCTCCAGCCTCCTTCAAAATTTGAATTATCCGCCATTTTCAGGTGTATTTAAAAAACCAAAAAGCACTTTTGTCAATTCTCTCAGCGAGTTTTGGGTGAATTTTATAGATACCCGCGTGGGCAAAAAATACGCCAAAAAGTGGGATATCTCCTAGATAATTACAAATTGTCTGAAACGCAAAGGTTTCAATACACCCCCTTCCCTCCACCCCCTCCCTTAATCAGGTAGGCTGTAATAGCTATTATTTCCAAGTTTAAAACTTAGCTAAAAATTCTTTTACAAGCAATGCCCCAACTACATTTCCTGAGCCTAAGGGCGGAATCAGAAGCAGGTCTGACAGGTCCAGGCCTTTTCAAAAAAAAAATTTCGGCATATCCAATTTCTTTCAAACGATTTTTAATTTTTTTCTCACAAAGAAAAAAAAAGGATAAGTATATAACAATTTCATGCGGACAACGAAAATCAAAAACATATATGCGAAGTGGATTATTTTTGCTATTCAGTAAGGTACTTATTTTACAATTTGGAATCATCTGTATAACTCAAAAGTCACCAAGCGATGTATGTTTGGTGTTGGAGTGGATGGTGGAGGAGTTTTCCGCAAACCACAAAACTAGCAGACTTATTCTATATTAATCCTAAGAATACGTTTTTTGAATAAATAAAAATTTTTTAATCAATTTCAATTTTTACTTAGGTATACTTGTAATTTTACACGTCGAATTCATTTTCCAATTGCTAACCTCCCCCCTCGTTTTATTAAACAAGTAATTTTTCGACTGAATTCCGAACTCTGCCTTTCTGTGCCCACCCATAAATTAATCCTGGTTCCGCTCCTGTCTGAGCACCTAAAACAGTCTTGGTTGGATTCTGAACCTTTAGTTGTTCTGGCAGAGTCCTGTTAATCGATATACAAGATCTTCTCTTTTCTATATAGATTAACTGAAGGCATTTTTCAGAATAACTCGATAATTTTATCAATATTACTTACTGTTACTTTCGTTATTTTGTTATAACTAATATCCACTTTCTTTATTTTGCTATGAACAACGAACCAGTTCATGTTTAATGCTGTCAACGAATTATTACGTAAGTAAAGTTCTTCCAAGTCTACGTTATGGTTAAATGGACTGAAATGATGAGATACTGAGAAAAAAAAATGAAAAAATGAGTAAAGTAACGAATTCTTTGAATTAAAAGTAATAATTAATGTCGAATCTGCGTGCTGTGCTGACGTGCATGAAATTCTGAATTGTTCAGTTCCAAGTACTTCATATATGTTTTTAATTAATAACTACTATATCTACTCGAGTCCCCATAAATGTAGTATTCATCACTACGGAATTAATACTAAAAAAATACAATTATTTTTTGACACAAAATAATTTCAGTAAACAATACGGTACAGAAATTGTTTTCTGAAATAAGACATCAGTCATAAATCAAACCCGTATGTGATGTAATCAGCGCTGAAAATTCGGAAATACATGCATTTCAGCATAGTAATCAAGTATGTTTGCTAATGTTTCATTTTTCTCACAGTTAATAGGGGTATTCGGCCCACTCAACGGTACGAATGATGCTCGATTATCATTCAAATTAATTTTCTTCACTTTTTCCAGTCCGTAGAATGTATCTTGATAAACTGTTAAGTTGTTATAATTGAGGTTGATTTCCTCCAATTTTTTTAAAGTTGAGAACACGTCACTGTCAATTCAAGTACAACTGATTAGAAATGATTGAATACGAAGTTGATGAACTTTGTAAATCAATAACGGCTGTATCGGTGTCTATTTATAGTGTGCCAAGGTTTATCAAAATTGGACATTTCACGCATCTAATGCAGGTACAAACATTTTCACAAAACAGCCTATATTAGGATGTCCATTATTTACCAAGATTTTTTCTTTTTCGTCATGGGTAAGAAAAAAAAATGTAAGCAGCCATGCTGCATTACTGGAATTGAATTTTCAACTGGAGCTTCTTCAGGTTTGCAAATAACATGGCTGGCTTTATGCTCACAAGCCATATTCAATACCAAGTCTGAGAACCTCCATCATATCACTTATTCCAAAACCGCTGAAGAAATTAAATTAAGAACAAATTTATGCAGTACCTACTTGAGGCTCCTCAAGTTATCCTTAAATTTTTAATATCCGCCATTTTTGCATCCTTTATGATCGAAATTTGAAAGGTCAAATTCTGGTCATCAACTAACCTTACACACGAAGTTTGACCTTTCTAGGTCGATTTGGTGACGAGATATTGAAGATTCGTGAAATTTCCTGCCGCAATTTCCCCTCCAAAAGCGGTTTTATGCTCTAACACCCCTCCAAATCAACTCGGGGAGCTAAAATCAGAATAAGCAAGTCCATTGGGCTCCTTTTATCATATGATACCGCAATAAAAAATCGTCGATCTTTTGTGCGCCATCCACCACATTTTCAGGTCGATAATCCCTCCTTCTCCCCTCCAACATCATGTATGGAGGTGAATTCGCGATATTGCATAGTTGTTATGCACAATAATCATATGAGCTCATATTAATTACATTTTTACCAATTTGAGGCTCATCAAGCTCTACTTAAATTTTGATAATCCGCCATTTTGGATTCCATTTTGACTCAAATCGAAGAGTTCATATTCTGGTCATCAACTAACCCCACACACAAAGTTTGTCCTTTGTAAGCGGATTTAGTGAGGATATATGGAAAATTCCAGAAATTTCATCACTCAAAACTTCCTTAAAAAGATGTTGTTTGCTTAAACTCCTCTCCAAATATACTTGGGAAACTAAAATTGGAATAAGTTGGCCATTTTGCCTCATTTTATCGGTTTCTATATGACACCAAAATGAAAAATTTTCTACTTCTCGTGTACCCTCACTACGTTTCAAGGAAGATAACCTCTTTCACACCACCCCCCTCCCCCCACATAATGTATGCGGAGATGAATTGTGCATTTAATATACTTCTTATCGCCAATATTCGTAGGAGTTCATATTGATTACATTTTTACTAATTCAAGGCTGCGCTAGTTCTCATCAAATTTTGTGAAAATCCCCATTTTGGATCCATTTTGACCCATATTCTGGTAATTTTTCAATGACGCAAGCGAAGTTTAGTTAATATTTCAAAATGAAAAATAATAAAACATTTCGCGAAGTTAAGAGTGCAATACGATGATTTGAAAGTTACAAATCTCTCATCTCGTTGTTATGAGATAACCATGCTTACTTCGAATGATGAATTTTTTTTTAATCGCCATTATTTTTACTTGAGGAATTTTGATACAGTTACAAAACCTGATATTGTTCGAAATTTCTTCTCATCCAAATTATGCACTGAATCGCCATTACCAGACTCACAAATGAAACACTTCATTTCAAAATATTAAATATACTTTACTAGCATCATGCAAAAATTATCGGAATGATTTTTTCAGTCTTCACTCCGCAATCAAATACGAAATAAAAATGTCGAAAGCTATAATAAACACCGCCGTACACAATGTGACAAATTGGTAAATCTGAAATCGCGTGATATAGTTTTGATTTCGTTTCGAATGTCCGAGGAATTCCGTTCAATGACCGAGAAAATTTTTTTTTCGAGGTAGGGGTTGCGTGACTAAAATTTGTTGATTAAGAAAAAGAAAATGTAAACCGATTCGCTGTTTTTTTTTTTTTTTTTTTTTTTTGGGGGGGGGAGGAATACAAGGTAGGTATCTACCTAATGTCATAAACTGTGCACACATATTTAAAATTGCCAGCTTATACAAAAAAATCCAAACAGCGAATATTCCATTTTTTGACCATTTGCCGACTTCTTCCAATCTTGGGGGATGCAGCACACCCCATATCTTCCCTTAAAGCCGTCCCTAATTTCTGATCATCGATGCAATAGAGATTGGAGATTGCTAAGGCAAGTGATATTTACCTGATCAGAGGACGAAAAACCATCAAAATACAAGCTATTTTTTTCGAAGCGGTGGACCCTTTGAAGGGTGAAAGGGAGGGAATATTGCGACGAATTTTATAGATGAAAATTATATTCTGAATGTTTTTTGTAAATACACATTTCGCGCCAACTTTGATATTTTCTCGACTTTAAATCTCTGTAAGTAAATTTTTGGAATTTGGGACACGAGGGTTGCTGCGAATGGAATTTTTTGTTATGACCAAAAATGTATTCTGTACACATTACAAATGGCCTCGAAGTTTACTACAAGTCTCTTTAAATAACATCGACGTACCGATTTCAAAAACTGTTAAATATCTTGGAATCACCTTTGACAATACTCTATCTTGATCAACTCATATTCAAAATCTTAAACAAAAATGCTTCTCAAAAATAAACCTGTCTCATTCTAACTACGGCACAGATAAATTTACTCTCCTCAAACTTTATCGAATCCTTATCCGCTCAGTTATTGATTATGGAGCACCAATTTATGGATTTGCGAATAAATCCCGCCTAAATTCATTAAACACCTCCACAATACAAGTTTGAGAATCTCAATAGGAGCCTTCCGCACAATTCCTACACCTAGCCTCCTCTGTGATGCCATTGAGCCACTCCTCGAAATCCGGAGACAGTTTCTCACATCTACTTCTATTTTCAACCTCTTGACAAATCCTACCTTTCAAGCTCCACTTCACTTCTTATCACCCATAAACGCTCCCAATAAAAGTACCCAACTCCTACATTATATAATCTCTCACGATATTCTCATTGATCACTCACCAGTAAATCTTAACCCTCCTTGGCTTACATTTCGACCTCTTCTAGACCTATCCTTAACAGAACTACCAAAGTCTTCTACTAACTCTGCCATTTTCCTACAAAACTTCAACCTTCTCCTTACCAAATATCTACATTTCGAGCACGTTTATACAGATTGATCTAAATGTAGAGATTGAACAGGTCGCTCTATTGTCCATAGAGACAACTATATTTCCTGTCCCCTTCCCTCACACCTTTCTATTCTCTCAGCGAAACTCTTTTTTTTTTTGCGGGAAATCCTTCTACCGCTCGCAATACTACTTGGCTGGGAACCGCTTGTGGCATTACTTCCAACCAAGTAGGGACACCTTGGCGACCAACCTACATCTCCCCGGGGTTTTCCTCAGGCGGGTGTGCACCCCCCCCCCCTGAGTTCCACCACATTGGAAGTTCAGCCGTCGCTTCATCCTTTCCTTCTGGCACCATACTCTCTTTTGGTGGGTTTCTGCACCAATTGCTGTCTTCAGCCTTGTCTACGCTGTGCGCGTATCTTCACGGAGGGCTGATACCCACCACCTCTTACTTCGGGGGTACTATGTACCTGGGTGCTTGATTCGTGACCCATACCTTTTCAGAATGCGGTAGTCGCCTGCACCTTAGGGCCCTACTTCTGTCTGCATCATCTTGCCTTACTCCAAGCCGTGAAGCAAGGTAGGGGCAGTCTGCAATCAGTTCGGTGCCTCGGCCATGAGGTCCGTCGAGTGTAGCCCCGCCCATACAGATACTCGATCCACTATATGGGACTCGGGACCATGACACATGGAACTCTATGCAATAAAACTGTCTCCAACCTACATTCAAGACTTCTCCCTCCACAGTACCTTGATATTCACCGATTCCCTTTCTGCAATACTCTCCATACAAAATTACCAATCCAAAAAACAACACCCAATATCCCAGCAAATAGCTAAAACTCTATCATGTATTGGCATAGACGTTGTCTTACGTTGGATACCATCACATTCTAATATTCCTAAAAACGACCAAGCCGACAACTTCGCTAAGAAATCCTTACTTATGTCGCCTATCCCTAATATCCCAGTTCCCCTAACAGACCTGAAAAACTCTCTCAAATCCTACATTTTTTACTCTTTCCACGACTACTGGGACCAGGTCCCTTTCTCTAATAAATTAAAATCTATACAACACTCCATCCAACCACTCAACATTCCTAATACACTTTCCCAAAAAGATCAAGTAATCCTGACAAGGGTGCGTTCCGGCTACTCACTCTTAAACTCACGCTCACCTTCTTAACAAACAGCCAATACCTACCTATGACACATGTGTAACTCCCATTTCCACACTACACCTACTGAAACACTGCCCAAAATACCGCATCCAACGTTCTCTGTATCTTCCCAACAGTGAGAAAATCTTTTCAAACAGTCCCTCAGATATCATCAATCTTTTATCTTTCCACAAATCATCCAAACTTTACTCTCTTCTCTAAATATAAAATAGTTTAAAAATTTTCTCTTACGCGCCTCTAGCCCTGAGCTGAACATGGCGCAGAAAGGAAAAAAAAATCAGTCGTCAAACTGTTTTTTACATTCTGAGCGAACAAATGCGGTAATTCGACTTTTCTATTAACTTATTACTTTAGACTCGTGATTTATTTCGAAATTGGAAAATTCGAAGAAATTATTTTTAATCACCAATATAGTTCAATTTCATCGATGATAATTTACTCATACGTAATAACTAAGCACTTGGCATCATCATCATTAAAAATGTAATTTCCAAAGTTCGCTTTTAACTAACGGACATTACGTTCATATAGGCTCGTCTGGAAATAATACAGAGGGTTATGCGCATACCCAGCAACAACTATCACATTGCGCAGATTTAATCAAATCATCATTCAGTACTGCGCGTTAATTATGTTAACTTAAATGGGTGCTAATTGCGCAGCTGTTGTTACTGCCATTACTATAAAATGTAATTTGGAAGTTTCCATTTTGAAACGAATTCCCCTAATACACCCATTCGATTTTATTCACCATGGTATGTGTTTGCTGAGCGATACTTTTAATGACCCGAAGCAGGTTTAAATTGCATTGAAAAACCACAACGAATCCCGCGTTTCGTGTTGTTTTCAAGTCGTTGCGGTTTCGCTGCCGTTTGCCAACTGGTTATGCGAACTGATTTTACTAAAATACTAGTCGAAGAAGACGAACCTTCGATTAAATGGGAATAAATATGCTATACGAACGTTTCATATCGGTATAATTTTTATCAAGAAATCCCAACATCGATGGGATTTCTTCGCGAAAAACCACGAAAATTAGTAATCGCGAAGAATTTAATCGACGGACACCAACCAATTAAAACAGATTATCGCCAAGTACATAGATAACCTGATAACAATGGTGACTACAGTAACAGATACATACCTGCCGATAACGTACAAGCGATTATTCTGGAGTTGCAATGAGATCAAATTTTTCAAAGAATGCAGTATACTGCCATTCAGGACTTGCAGTTTGTTGTAGCTTAGATCCAAATTCTTCAAAGATGTAGTGTTTCGGAATATCTCATTTGGTAATGTTACGAGATTGTTGCCAGCGAGACGTAGATAGGTCAGCGAAGTTAAATTCGAAAATAAACCCGATGGGAGAGTTGTTATTATGCGGTTGAACGTTTTTGACAATGACAAATAGTCCAACTTGGGATTATTAGCGAACAAATTTTCGGGAACATATGTGATATTGTTCCAGTTGAGATTCAACCAAGTCAAATTTACCATCGTATCGAACATCCCATCCACACGTTCAATAACATTATCAGATAAATCAAGAGTTCCTAATTTAGTCAAATGAGACATATTGGATGCGATTTCCAGTGAGGTGCTTCCGACTCTCAAAATGTTGAGATTTGTATCCTTGAAAATATAACCATCTAGTGCGGAAAGAGGATTTAATCCAATTTCAAGATCCTTTAATTGGCGAATCGATTCGATGAATTTCTTCGTTATATTCTTGATTCGGTTATTTTTAAGATTCAAGATTTCTAAATTCGGTACCCCGATAAACGTAGACTCTTCTAAGTGGCTGATTTTGTTATTACTCAAAACTATCTCCTCCACTGTGGTAAGATTTTCAAAATAAAACGGTTTTAATTGATTGCTAATATTCAACTGAGAATCGAACTCTAGTTTCTCCACGGATTTTATTCCTAATATATCGAAGAACTTGCGAAATGATATATTGGGTAAGGGGCACTGCTTGAGCAGAAACTTTTTAAATTTCGGGAAAGTGGTGGCGTTAATTTTGTCGAAGTATTTCATGTAATCTGTATCATGGACTTCTTGGCAAACGATTTGAATCATCTCATCGCTTTCTGCAATAACTCTGAGTAATGGATCAGGGAATCCGCTGCGACACCAGTATTCCTTTGCTATGGGAGTATTCGTTTTCATATCGCATGTTATGTTTGATGGATTCGCCGCTATGTGCAGCACCAACGATGTTGTCCAGATCCATAACAAATATAGTGAAATAACTTTAATCATGGTGGTCTCATAGAAGGAGAAGATTTCCTACGCAAAAAACAACCGTATATTAATAAACCTTATACTGAACACGAAGGAGTAGAATTTTTCTCCAATGCATCTATTATTTAAAAAAAAAAAAGAAGATAAAATACAGTAAAATCTTCAAATACACTAAACATAATACTATATGACAAGACCATCGAATTTTAAATTTTACTAACTAATTTCAATTCTAAATACTTCACGTTGCTAGTAATCAATTCAATTTGTTCTTCTTTTTCCTTTTTAGTTGTTCTTTTTAAAACTTGAATGGCTTTCGTACCAGTTTACTTTGTGACAATGAGACCGTATTCTCGAAAGTCCGAGGTACCAAAAAAGAGGGGGTAAAATTAGCCTGAACGTCCGAGGTTTAGAGGCATCTATACGTCCACAAGTTATGTACCCGAACGTCCGCAGAAGAGAACAGCTTTGAGTATATACTATATGGACCAAGCTAGGTACTTCGACCATATACTATAGACGGCTAATGTTCGCACAGAAACGAACACCAAAATGAAGCAAACAATAACAACATCATAGATGCGCTCGCGCATGCGTAGTAATATTTCAGGAATGAAAATGACAATTTTCAATGATAAGAATGTTAAATCAACATCAACTACTGATTTAATTTCATTAATAATACTCAATAATTAAAATTACATTAGAGACAGCATATTAATAATTATTTCAGTGAATCATGACTGTATAAGTTGATAAGGAAACTGAAACTACGCATGCGTCAGCGCATCTAACTACTGTTGTTGTTGGATTCAGTTTCTACCATTTGAATTAGCAGTCCATAGTATATGGTCGAAGGCTAGGTAATGAGGAATACGACCGCAGAACGGTTGAATGTAAATTTATAACGCGCAATTCTGCGCATGCGCAGGTGCGTAACTAAATCATTTCTCAGGGGGTGCGGGGAATTTTGAAAAAATTCCAACTTCTTGTAATGATATTCCCAACTTTTTTGACACAATTTACGACTTTTCGTTTCTTTTTTTAAATTTGAGAAATGGCGTAAATTACAAAATAATTAGGTACAGATGAACGCCGTCATGCGCAGTTTTTTCATGTTATTTTTGTAGTCGTCGTTAAAAATTTCATCACACAAACAACATTGCGCTTTGTATTTTTTTCCTTTCTCCTTTATTCATTATTTAAAATTCAACTTAAGTTAACCCTACATTCCTACACTATAAAAACTTTAAAAAGTCATTTACAGCTTTGTAATTAAGTCTACGAGGATGGGTTATGGTGAAAATTCATGCGAATCGTCTCTGCTAAAACATGATATACCGTTTATATGAATGATGGTATAAAAAAGCAGTGTTACCAACTACCCCAAAAAAAGTCATTTTCTGAAAAAAAAAATTTCATCTTGAAAATTGGTCTTTCTTCGCAAATTTCTTATAAAACTCATTATCATATTCCTTTCCTTAAAAAATTATCGATTTCTTTTTTTTAATTTGTTACCATTCCAAGATGAAAAATTATTTTGTAAAAAACGTTTGGTCACACCCCCCTCCCACACACAGGGGAAAACAGTTCAACTCGTAGCGCATTTTGTTGCGCAAAGGAAGATGATTATCGCGCACTAGCGTTGAAACGCGTTGAGCGCTGCGTATTGCCTACAACGCACCAAGAAACTTACACCGGGTGTTTTTTCACCCAGTGTAGGAATCTAGGGTTAATAAAAAGTACAGACATATAGCAGGTATACAATGCACAGAAAAAAATCGGTGGATTATTGGCTTAGTGGTCTGTGAGCAGTGGCAGAGGCTTAATTTTATTTACTCCCCTACAAATGTATTTAGGAAGCTGAAATTTGGTTATATTGGTATGTGTTACTCACTCTACCATACGAAACAAAAAAACAAACATTTTCAGCCATTCGCCCCTCCTACAGCTAACCTCAAAATTTGAGTAATTCGCCATTTTGAAGTACATCAAAAATCAAAAAAAAAGTTGTTTCGCGTATTCACATGAAGACTCTCTCACCAAATTTTGAGCAATTTTCATTCATACCTGGTGATGGTATGAGTGAAGGGAAAAATAATAATATTCATATAGAGTAATTACACTAACTGGTTCAGTTTCTAATTGGTCATACGTCACGAGCTTAACTACCAATTATAACGCTAGAATATAATAAAATCTAGGTAAGTTCATTTTTACCTTCTCAAACTAACTGGTCAAGTTTCTGATTGGTCATACGTCACACGCTCAACTACCAATCATAACGCTAGAATACAATAAAATCAAGATAAGTTCATTTTTACCTTCTTAAATAATATCGTCCAATTTTCAGCGAACGACTGAAAATTCGTTTGTGATTTGAATCATCAGCTGATTCGCGTTTTTATTCTACGAGTATGTCGAGTTAATTTACCACTTTTCAACTTGCTGATTGGTTGTTACACGAGTGACGTAAGACCAATCAGAAAACGGACCACTCACTATGCCTACTTTATACGTACACGTATAATATCACGAGCGGATCGCCAGCACCAAAGAGCCACCAATAAAACTCACGCATTCTATGCACCAATGAAAGGCGTGTACTGTTATTTGTAATCTCCATTACGCTAGTTTTTTAAACTTTAGGAGATAGTATCATACATTTTGAAATGATCTTTTACCTTCGTTCCTAATTTAATTATATTACCAAATTAATTGAAAATATAAATAAACCCACAATTTTCTGTTATAATGTTTATTTCAAAATTATATGGATGAGTTTTTGAACGTTTTTGTGCTGGTGTGTACGTAATTAATTGCGCGCACGGTATGTAACATTAACATTATGAATCAAATTTTTATTGTGCTTCTGCATTATGTTTAAAAAAAGTGAAAATAAATTAGTTTCAAATTTTCAACTTGTATTCTTTATTTTTAAAAGAAACAATAAAATTAAAAATAAAAACTTAATTAATCGAATTATTATAATTATATATCTACTCCAATTTTTAACATAAAAGAAGATAAAATAATAGAATTTCTAATAGAAATTTCTACATGATTTTTTATTATTCAAAAATGAAATGAAATATAAAAAAAGCTATTTTTGAAAAAAATATACATGTGAAAATTATTAATCAATTATTAAATTTATTTAAGTAAATTAATCTATTAAAAAAACTGAGTAATATACCATATACCAAATTAACAATTAAGGAAGAAAGAAACAAATATCACATTCACATCGAAAGCAATTATTTTCAAAACATTAAGCAGTGAAGGTTGAAAGGTATCCCGATGGAAATTACAATAAACCGACAAGAAACAACGAGAAGCACTTAAAACAGGGAAACATATTTTTAAAACGTAAAGCAATGAAAGTTGAAAGTATAGTTGAACGATATTCCGATGGAGATTACAATAAGCGTTAAAAAACAAAGAAATAACAGTACATGCATATCATTGGTGCATAGAATGCGTGAATTTTATTGTTGGTTCTTTGGTGCTGGCGATCCGCTCGTACAATATCAAAAAGCTGGACATTTCGTATATGCTTACGAATGGTATAAAACGCGAAAAACTCCCCCCCCCCCGCCCCCATAAATATAATTTCAATTACTTTTTTCATGTTTTTTTTTTTGGGGGGGGGGGGGGGTTAATTCAAGTTCAGTGGCGTTTGTAAGGTTACAAGTTTTTAGTGATAGTTAAAATAATACTCTCTAGTTAAAATACAAATGGTCTGAAACGCAAAGATTTGAAGAGCGCACCCTCCCCCGACCTTCGCTTCCCATATCAGGTGGGCTGTAATAGCCATCATGTCCTTCAGAAATTCAAAAACGATTTTTCGGAGCTATTTAAATGATTAAAATTTAAAATAATTAAATAAAATAAAGAAAAAGGTTCGTTAAGTAGTTTATAAGGAAACAATAGCTCAATTTCCTAGAGGTTTTTGCCATCACTAAGTTCAGTAAAACTAGTGTTTCCGTAAGTCACGCACTTATTTTTATTTTTTTTTTTTTTATATTCTCGTGTCGTCGAGATATCGCTACTTGTTACCGCACATAATGAGTGGGCTTCAGTACTTTGAATAATGATTCACTGAATGTATCTCGTAATTACATTATTTATAAATATAATCACTGAATTCAGATACACGACTAATAGCTAATACTTTGTCATTGAATCATTGGTGAAGGGAGCACAGTTCAGAATATCGAATCTTTCGCGAACAACTCGTTCCTTTAAACTCAGAAAGCTCGCTTCAAGATATGAAATTGTTCGTGAACGAAATCATCGTTATAAGATGCATGAAGTAGATATGAACAGTGGCAAATCTTTTTAAATTGAATCGAAAATTTGCCTTGACAGCTAGCAATAAATTTTGTGACAATACTACTACGCAATTAATTTTCATAAACTTTCAAATTAAACGTTGAATTTTCATATCATATCCTCCCTTTTCACTTTTCAGTAGTTCACTCGAGTACTCGGAACAACTATACATTTTCTAGAATATAATTTCACGAGGCCACTACACCCGCATATCCTATTGTTAGGAAATTTGCTTCCGAATAAAATCGATTATTCATAAAATTTTCGGAACTGACCTTTCATGATTTATTACATTACTGGTAAAAGTGGGAAATTCTTGAAATCGAAGGAAATGAGTAGATAAACAAGAACTTGTTTGCTCTGCTACGTTGTTTTATCCGAGCAACCGAAATATTATAAAATTTGAGGTTATTTTACTTCTCAGAAACCATACGCATAAATTTCATCCTGTCGAAATTCCCTGTTATAAATGTCAGCTCGGCTAAGAAACGATGATCGAGTATGCCCTGGTATTATTTGCATTACAAAGTCTACCCAACAATAAGCACAATTTACAACTGCGCAAAGAGTCGAGCATTTTTTCTATCGAAGAAAAATTTATCTCTATTTACTCATCGGAAATTTACATGTATTTGCTTATTCATCGATATCACCTATACTAATGGTACAACCGATACAGCATTTAAAAAAAGTAATTTTTTTCCTAGAAAAAAAGCACCTCAGTTATGACGTCAGAAACTGTACAAACGTTCATCGTTTTGTAGAACGTGAACAAAACAAGATGTCCCCCCCCCCCAACAAGCTAGTATAGCGTTACTAGTTATTACGCATTTTTGCATTTAAAAATCGAACAGTTACGGTATGACGTAGAGGAGCAAAGAGAGCGAACTAGCTGTCCTTGATGTTTTTAAGGTTTGATAGAGGGACACGATCAGAGAATTTACTTCTATACTTACTAATAGTCAACAACGACGCCGAGTATTACGATTTAAAATTCAACCCGCCTAGCATCGAAATTTTTTTCTTTTAATTACCACAGGATGTATGGTAGGGCGAATGAAGAATATCGATAATAATGTATAATATTAATTTCTTAATGTAAGATAAGGTGTCGATGAACGTGACCGATTTATGAATTGGGATTTCCGTCAGATTAAAAACAAATCGCAAGTGAAGTTCGATTTGTTCGAATACGTAGGAAATGAAATAAAAAAAATTGCGCAAACGATTGAAAATGGAAAAAAATGAATAAAATTCATTTAAATGAGTTGAAAATTATTTCATCGAATCATCTAGAAAGATAGCCAATCCTACAAAAAAGAAAGGTGAGATCTTTCCACAGAGATCAATGTGGATAGAACGAAAATAGTTCAGTGTTGATATATTCAGTTGTTAGTTCTTTTGAAATTCGAATTCTCATTATCATATTTCTCTTTCCTCTATTTATTAGTTCATGAAAGTGCACTGACGACAACTCCACATTTTTTTTTGAAATATAATATCACGAGGCCACCATATGCATCTATCGCGTTATTTAACTAGAAATTTGATGAATAAATCGATTACAAAATGAAATTTTCAGAACTGACTTTTCTTAATTTATGAATAAGAGGTAAAATGAACAAACAGGAACTCGTTAACTTCAAGTGAAAACATCTTGCAGAAGGTCAAAAATGATGAATCTAATGATGAACCATGAAAGTTTTGCATAAGTAAATTTATTCATTTATACTTTGACTGAATTTGGAGTGACAGCTGATACAAAATTTTGAATTTTGAATTAAAAACGATACCTATTACAGTCTACCTAATTTATGGAGAAAAGATCGGTGATAAGGAAAGATCCTCGCATATCTTTTGGCGTTTCAGGCATTAGTAATTATATGCATGAAAAATTCCAAACTTTTTGGTTTAATAACTACACATATTTTTTTTGCCCCCGGCGCTAATCACTCAAATATAAATGTAAGAGTCTTCGTGGCAATATGCAAAACATATGAGCTGAGTTTTTAACTTAAAAACGATAGGTATTACAGCACAAGATTGGTAAACAAAACGATTGTTTTGTTCTGTTCCGTTCTTTTGTCAAAAGAGTATAAATTTTATCGTTCTGTTATGGTTTCATTCAAGTTAATTCGTTTTGTTCTGTTCTGTTCACTTGAGTTCCGTTTCGTTCCATTCTATTCTTTGTTTTGTTCTGTTCTGTTCTTCTATTCCATTCTGTTTCATTCGGTTCTGTTCGGTTTCGTTCATTGTTGTTGAGAAACGCGGAGAGGAGAATAAAAATATTTATTCAATAAACAATCAGAAATATGAAAATTTGCGTAATTACGCATTTACACAGGTCTTCAGTGAGCTATGAAAAAAAAAATAACAGAGAAAAAGAAAGACACTGTGATATCGCAATATTTATGAATAAGAGGAAAAAAACAGTTCTGTTAAATTCGCCTTCATTTTTTCCTTAATTTTTTTTATTCTGTTTCGTTCTGTTCGGTTCTGTCCGGTTTATTTGTTCAAAACATAATTTTGTTCTCTTCTCGTTATCGTTCATTATGAACTAAAATTTTAATGTTCTGAATCGTTCATAATGTTCTGTTCCGTTCATATTAACCAGCACTGATTACAGCCTACAGATTTGTGAAGAGGGATCGGAGGAGGCTGACATCTTCACATCTTTGCATTTCCGATGATTTGTAATCATCTGGAAAATGTACAACTTTTCGGCATATATTTTTCCTCCACGCGAATGAAATTCGCTCAAAATTTTCTGAGAGACTTTCCTTAAAAATACGAAAAATATACTTTCGTGTGCTTTCGATACACGTCAAAATGGCGGATTACTCAGATTACGAGGGAGACTGGTGGAAGAGCTAATGACTAAAATTTTTTGTTTTTTATATCATACGAAGAAGTCAGTCACAGACAAAAAAATATCCAAACTTTAGCTTCCCAAGTGCATTTGGAGGGGAGTTAAAATAAAAAACAATTTTTTGAGTAAGTTTTGAGTCATGAAATTTCTTGAATCTTCCATATCTCCACACCAAAACAACGTAGAAAGATGAAACTTTGTAGATATGTGTAGTTAGTTGGTGATCAGAATATGACCTCTTGAATTTCGATCAAAATGGATCCAAAATGGCGGATCATCAAAATTAGAGTAGTGCTTAAGGAACCTAAAATTGGTGAAAATATAACTAATAATGATTCAAAAGATTATTGGGAATAAGAAGCGTACTATGCCCCAAATTCACCTCCGCACATGGCGTTAGAAGGGAGAAGAAGGGGTTATCGACCTGAAGATGGTGGGAGGGCATACGAAATGTCAAGAACGTTTTATTGCGGAGTCATATGATAAAATGAGCCCAAGTGGCTAACACATTCTCATTTTAGTTCCCCAAGTGAATTTGGAGGGGAGTTAGAGGAAAAAATCACTTTTGGAGGGGAAATTACAGCAGGAAATTTCATGAATCTTCCATATTATCTCCTCACTAAATCCACCCGGAAAGGTCAAAATTTTAATGTAAGGTTAGCTGATGATCAGAATATAACCTCTTACCATTTTTGACCTTATCTGAGAAAATTTAGGGCGAAAATACAATTTTGGGACACATTAATTAGAATACTAATAATAGTACAGGTAGGGTTTTGCTTGCTAAGTTGGCTATCAAGCTGAAATTTGGTATATACGTTTGGTATAGCATACTTAACAACGTACTAAGTTCATGCGAATCTGGTGTGTGCGACTCCTGATATGGTGGATTTTAGCCCCGCAAAATCAGTTTTCCGCTTATATGTAATTTCTTACCTTTTGGTTTAATCGCAAAAATAGCTCAGTAATATTTTATTCTACATTCAATTCTCTAAGAAATGATTTATAGAATATATTTCTATGATGAATAGTGGGAGAGTAGTGACTTCCTGAGGAAGGATGGTGCGATGGAATACTTCAGATATCAGTAATTTTTTCAATTAAAGGCGCAATATGTTAATTATGTGTCATAATATTTAAGTAAGTGCCAAGAAAATATTTTTCCATGAATTTTGGCTGTATGCGTTCTTAAAAGACAATGATACTCGTATGATAAAGCTAGCAAAATAAAAGCCTCCTTTTTAACAAAATGGATTTCAAAAATGTATTCATTTCGAGGAAAAACATAAAAAAAAATCATTCACAATCGGGATGTTGCACATTTTTGGAAAAAATTTGAGGCTATTTGATCACTTAGAACTTGAGAAAAGAATTCCAAACATTACATTTTACAGCATGCGCTAAAACGTAAGGTTTCCGCGGAAGTACCCGTTATGACGTCATAACCTTGGAACCGCGCATTACTCTTTTGAAGATGAACACGACGAAGCGTTTTTTCACGTTTATTGCGCCTAAACAGAGCTATTTACGTTATAAGCGATTAGGACGTTTTCTATAGAGTAAACTATGAGCTTTCCGATGGTGTCATAATTTTTTTCATTGTAATGAATTTGAAGCAAGATACGGCTTCGTTAAGTTGATGAGGATCAGTTTTTGCAAAATGTGGAAACAAGGAGGAGTAGGGTAAAAATAGTTGATATGCCATTACAAAGGGTATGAAATGCACTAAATTTTCTTCAGTACCAGCACCATTCTAGCTTTTCCAGTTCCATAGATATAATAATGCAAAGTTTAAAAAGAGCTGAAAAAACGCAAAATTGCGCATTTTCTTATTTTTGGACCGAATTATTTAAAAAGCTAAGAACGCTACAAAAATGTTTTCTGCGAACGAAATGTAATACTCATTAAGGGATTTTCAATGCCGTAATAAGATTAATTCCAAGTATTTTTATACGTCAACTAAAACTAAAGAAAGAGTTGCCAGGAGTAGAAATACACAAAAACGATATATCCGCGATTAATGAGCAAAACATAATGTTGAAGAAGTTGAATTTTGATTTTTTTTTCACCGTTTCTCAGATAAGGTCAAAAATGGTTTTCCTTATGATTTTTGAATTCTGCGCGAAATTTTAACCCACTTTGATAGCTCGCAAGGTTACTTTTTGAAAAAGTTGAAGAAATGCATTTTTAGCTGAATTTACATACATGCGCAACTTCAATATGCAATTACTAGATATTGTGACCACAAATTTTTAAGAACGAGGGTTCGGTAGATTCGAAATGCGTTCCTTTACCAATGTGTGAGCGATTTTTTCGGTTCCCGGGCATAATTATACTCATAGAGCAATTTAAGTGTGAAAAATGTCGAAAATTGCATAAAAACTGCAATAAAATGCAGTTGTGACCGCAGCCAGTAGATTTAAACTAATATTTATATTCAGTGGACACCCCCCCTTTCTAACCCCGTTTCGTTTTTTTGGTCTCCTTGAAGGTCAAAAAAAGAGGGTTTTTAGGTCCCAGCCCCCAATTGAGACCGGGACCATCGCTAAAATTATCATATTTCCTAATGCCCAACCTATATCTAGGACCTATTGCCAGCTGAATTTTTCGGTCCGCAAAAAATCCCGCAGGTTGAACACTTTTTCCAGATGGGCTGTAGACTATTGACAGTTCAAACCATTTTCAACATATGAGATAACTCTTCTTTTTTATTTCTTTCATAGATTTACGCGTTTGGTTTATGATTATACGTTTGATTGAAATTACCGTTGGAATTTTTCTCTAGAAATTTTGTTTTTTTATTAAGGCGTCAGACAGACGTTATGATTTTACATCTTTCGACGTACACCTTATTCTTCATTGTCTATTTATAGAAGAATTTTTGATTATGATAATATTCTTAACGATTTCGACGAATTTTACAAGCAGTTATATCCATTAACTTTTCTATAACGTGCTTTAATCGTTGCCAAGTTGTGTTCGCCAAATGCAGCATTACGTGGATGATATATAAATGAAGCCTAAGTACAGGGAATTTCGTAAACAAAAAAATCTACTATAATTACAGTGCTACTGCCCGTCCATAATTATTATTTGTGATATCTGTAATTATGAAATCGTATTAAAATGACAATGATGCGAACTGGACGACTAGACGAACACGTTTATACTGGGTACTGGAAGAAGCAACCCAGAAGTTGTCCAGTCGTGTATAGGTATTTGAACCCGGAACCTATAATAGCACGTTTCGTCCGATCATAAGATAAAACATAGAGGACGCAGTTTCGGTTACGATGACGTGTTTGCATCTGCGGGTACAAATGAAGATCAAGAATTACGTCGAATTCGGATGACATTTTTCATCAACATTTCCTGGGAATTTTCGTAGATAAGCTGTTTTTTGCTTTAAAATGTTGCATTGGCTCGCCAAAGTAATTCCACGTCCTTGTCATTAAATAAGTAGAGATGCACCCACACGTATCATGCAATACGAAAATTTCACTTTTAAAAATTCCACGAATTTCAGGGAATTTTTCATAACGATGCGCCAACGCGACGATGGGAATAAAAAATTTTAAATATTTTTCTCTCGCAATCACGTCACGTCATTACAGCGTCGAAAAATATTAAGATGTTCCTGGTTCCTTTATGTTTAAACGGGTGAAGGAAGAATGTACGATAATGTAGCTTGGCGGCCATTAACGACGCGTCGAGTTCGCCGACGTGTGCTGTAATTACTCATTATGGCGTCGAAAACAATATGTGCTCTATCTCGTTGTGGTAGAAATTACAAATACGTATATTAGTTCAGGGAAATAAGGATTGAACCTGGAAAAAAATGGTAGTGAGCTGAATTTCACATTATATGTGTAGAATGGTGTCCTTAACAAGGTATAAAAAGTTGTCACCCGTAGGTGGTGAGCTAACCCCTGGAGGGAGCTAAAACCCGCAAAAAACAGTTTTTCAACAATTTTGCTAATATCTCCGAAAATAAGGGTTTTACGTCAAAATAAGTTATATCAAAAAATGTTCCCCATTAAATTTCCTACAGAATGAGTGAGACAGTTTTCTCAAAAAGTCATTATAAAGCCCAAAGTGGGGAGGTCAAAATATACCAATTTTTAGAATTCCCTTTCGAAAATCAGTTCTTTGTTTATATCTTCTATACGGTGCGTCCTACGCAAAAATTGTTGATATTGAAAAATATTACCCGTTTAATTTTCTATAAGGTACATGGAAAACTTTTCCCAAAAAGTCATAAAAGGGCCCAAAATGGGGGGCCCAAAATACATTAATTATGATTGGTTAGTTGCTTTCAGTTATTTCAGATTGATCGTTTCGTGTAAAGAGAATTATAATGTTTTGGTTTTCTTTTGATGCAAATTTCCCAATCATTTCACAAGAGCAAAAGTCATGAATATGATTTTTAACACGTAGAATCATTAAAGGGAAATTAGTAATAATGGTAATAAAAATAAAAAATAAAGAAATTTATTAGAACTTTGATGTATAAATTCAAAATATCATAACTTTTATCTCATCATTACCTTTTATTATCACATCTATCGGAACAAATGGTGCGATAAGTATTATTTCTATGCAATTTTACATCGATAGCGAATCACTAATCTTCTTGTTTTACATCATTATAAATTATTGATAGCAAAATGCTAACCTCATATTTTTCACACGTATAGCGTTAATCTAAAACGATTTTCCGATTAAAATTGCCTTAATTACAACATCCATTTCATTAGTCATCGCGATAATGAAGAAAAAAAAACAAAAAACTTAACCCACATTAAGAGCTCCTGAAGAGAAACCTGGTAACCTAGCTTTACTGGCGAATAAATTTAAATCCGGACATCATAACATTAAGTAATTGTCTGGTGCGTTGGTACTCGTTTTGTTTCGTAATACCGAGCACTTACATCGTAAGATCGTCGCCTATCAAACCGCAAAAATGTAAAAAGCCTCCGAAACTCCTCATCAGGGATGGCATTTTACACGAAAAAAAACTTTTTCTACATTTACACGTCAAATAAATGTAGAATATGTAGAATAAATGTAGAATATGTAGAATATGTAAAATAAATGTAGAATATAGCTGAAAGCCAAAAAAAAAAACAGTTATGGATTTTTTTGGAGCGAAATGAATGAATGATTGACTGAGTGATAAGTTTACTGATTGAAGTTCGAAGATGATTTTTATTTCCATTTTCTGAAAAATGACTAGAGAAAAGAGTGATTTATTCGAAGCGCTGGATTACCGTTTGGTAATATATCAGAAAAAGTATACAGCACTCTGTTTATTATGCAATAAACAGTTGGCCAACACAGCTGAAACAAGGTTGAAAACTCACCAGTAAGTAATCATAATTACATCAAAGTTCCATTTCATTTCATTTTTCATTTTTTTAATCTAATTAGAAATAGGTGTCGATATTGATCTTTTTCTTTTAATTTTTTATTTCATTTTTAAAAAACACATGAAATTTTCGTTTATAAAGACGGAGTAAAGACTTATTCTACATATTCTACATATTCTACATTGCTAGGGCACTTATTCTACATATGTAGAATAAGTGTATATTCTACATGTAAAGGTAAAATGTTATTCTACATGCCAACCCTGCTCCTCATTATCAGTTCAAATGGAAGGTAAGGAATTTGGCCAAAAACCCTGTTGCATGTGGTGCATTTTTGTCCATGATTTCCATAGCAAAGTAATGTTGCAATTATGAGCTAGAATATTTTTGCGTTGATTATACGATGGGTGCTTCCTTCAGGATTATTATCTATTTTTTTTTCATGGATGAAATTGGCGGTATTTCTGTACTGATTCGTCATTTCAATGCTATATTGTTATAATCTGCGATATATGAGCGGATGAAAATATTTAATCTTTAGTTAATGATAAGAATCAGTTGCTTTTCAGTGAGCAACTCGCAAAAATGATACGATACGACAAAAACATTATCTAAGTCAGTCACTGATTCTGAGTCCTCTATGATGTGTTATAGCATTATTATTTGATTGCGCAGAATAGGTAGGTAACTAGGTATCTCATAATTACATCGATTGTAAAATTCACATTTTTGGTGTGAATACGTCGATACGAGAAATAAACATTTTTGATAATTTCATTATCCATCATAATGAATGTAAACAAATAAAATCTATCATAGTAAATAGATAAGAATGTAGTACTCGATGTTTGTAGGTTCCTTCTTAATACCTTTACAAATATTTTTGTTCAAAATAGCTAGTAAGAATTATAGATAAGTACGTCAAATAGCAAAGAATGTAAACATTGTAAAATGGTTATCTCATCTGTTATCACCCAATTGATGTAATTACATTTAAAACATTACAAAACAATAATAAATAACTTTTTTAGGTAAAATTTCATCCTATATCATTGCTTGACATATCATATAGCTTATGTGTTGGTTATTATCATTCAAGCGATAGATGCTATATGCTACATGCTACATACACATTTGACGAATTTCTGATAACATAAAGTATCACATAACATAAATAATACTCAATTTCATTTGAAAATGGACTCACCTTAATAAACACTTCAGCACCTTTGGAGTATAGGTTTAAAAAACATATGCATTATAGGAATTCCTTTATTTCGGGTGGAAACACCAAAACATTTCAATTTAGCGCTCGGTAAAAACTGAAAGAAACTAAGACAAACACTCGAATCGCGTGCACAACAGTGAGCCTTATTCTCGAGAATAAAAAGGTAGCAATAGACCTTGCGGTGACCGGTCGCAACAATCAGTGCTACTATATGGATGCGCGTGAAATGTGTTGGATGCGTTTATCTTTTCATGCTAGTTAGACTCTATTTAGTTGCATTATGATGGTGCTTCGGGAAATAAGTAGGTAAATACGAAAAGTTTATTTTAAAATGAAGAAATAAAAGAATTGGAAAAATAAATGCTAAGCACCCTCACACAGAGTCTTTAAAATAATATAATTATTATAATTTTAAATCATTTCGTTTCGTTATTTTTGAGAAAAATGCGACCAACAAAAATTATATCCTATTTTCATTGATCGCATTTTTCTCAAAAATAACGCAACGAAATGATTTGAAATTATAATTTAGACACTTTGTTTGAGGGCGCTAAGCGTTTCTTTTCCATTTTGTTCATTTCTTTATTTTAAAATCAACTTTTTTGCATTTACCTACTCACTTTCTGAAGCACCGCCTTATATGTATATGGTCGGTTATTAGCCTACTTAATGCATTTTTTGAACATTAAACCTAAGTTAGGTATGTAGTTATATTATACAAATTCGGTTAATAGCTGACTCAGTGTTTCAAAAAAAAGTCGTTATTAGATATTAGCTGACTCAATGAATTTAAATGTTGCACCAAGTCAGTTATTAGCTGACTGTGTCTCTGCTGTATAGTATTATTACACCGAATTGGTTAGTAGCTTAAAGAAGTTGGTTATTAGGCAAAGAAGCCAATTCAAATACTCCACGCACTGAGAGCTGTAATTGGTTTTGTTAAACTTGAAATTTTTTACCATTTTAAAAAATTTTTCATTTTCTTACTTGCATACAGCTTATAAGTTGCAATAGTTGCACTTTCTATTTTAAATTAGCAAGTAAGTTATCGATGCAATATTAGGGATCTGAAATAATATGAGTGACATGCGAGGTCTCGCTAACTAGTTGTTATCAGTGTAGCCATTTTAAAGAGGGTCTATTCTACATACACGATTGTGTCGAGAAACTCATTTCCCTCTTCATTATTAGTGGAAAAAAAGAAAATTCCAATTATTAGTAAAAAAAAAAAATAATAATAATTTACACACACACGAGGATAACCTTCTTATATATTCTTCTTGTTAAACATTACAAAAAAAACTAAATTATCTACAGCCTTTTTTGACTTTTTCAATGAGTAACTTCCACTTACATTATTAAAAAAAAATTAAAAAGGAAAAAGATTGGAAAACGCGCTCTACAATTAATTTTCAGAACAAGTCTTCTTTTTTTTGCAGTGCTACCGGGGTAATGCCCCACAATTGCATACTGGTTTGCCTGCCAAGCGACCATTTTCGTAAGCGTTGGTTATAATGGCACTGAATTTTTCATAGAAAAAGTTGAACCTGTGTTTTTTCATGGAACCGTTTATAATAGTCAGTGAATCAGGCAATGAAAGATTCTCTGGGTTTCAGTGAAAAGTTGAAATATTTTAACTTTTCAGTGAATTTCTACAGTGCCAAACATTTGTTTGTTCATGTTACTGTGTTATCACTTCAAAGTAATGGGGATTTCTTGGATAGTTCTAGCCATTCCGTGAAAATTTCATTGACACATTCAGTGCCATTATAACCGACGCTGTACATCTTCAATTCTCAAATACTACTCATCTGTTTCACTTGAAATTTGAAATATACACCTATAATAAGGATTTGAGAAACTTCACAGAAGGTTTTTTTGATTAACTGATTATTTGTCGAGAAAAACGCAAAAGTAAATTGGCTTTTGAGGAGGCCATATTTCACAGTTTATAACTCTCATAAATTGGAATTTGAATTTTTAGTTCTGAACAAATCAAAAAGAAGTGTCTTATCTTCTTCATTTTCAAATTTCAAAACTTTTTATAGAAACTCGTGAAGAATTTTACTCTAAAAAATGTCACTTTTTTAGGGTTATCAATTTTGGTTCCGATATATAGATAACATATAATACCTGCCAAGTTTAGTTGTACTAAAAAAAAGAACCGTGTATGTGAAATTTACCCTTAAGCAGGGTTAAAAGTGTAAAATATTTTTCATTCTACGCGTAGAATGAAACATGTAGAATAGCTTTCTATTCTACGTAGAATGAGTAAAATGAGTAGAATACTGCAAAATTAACATTGTGGTTGATAATTGATAAATTGATAATAAGTTTGCTGAAATGCTGAATTGAATATTGATTTTATTTTTATCACTTATTGTTCAAATTTTTCCTAATGAATAGAACGAAAGGAATCATTACATCATTAGTCATCATTACTCATCACGTTCACCTCAACCCCAACCTCGATATCAATAACATGATCCAATACCTATATTAAATTAGTCGTAATTGTAACACTATCCCTGTTCGTTCCTAAACTTTAGAATGAATTGTTGACACCGAATATTAATTTAATTTTCAAATATTCGTAATACGTTGACAGTTGACACTTGAGAGAGAATAATTAAGGAACTGAACACAGAAAAAGCGGTAAAATTATTTTGATTTTTGGGCTTTTTAAATGGAAATTTTGCTCATTCTACGCATTCTACTCATTCTACAGTAGAATAGGTTATTCTACGCGTAGATTCCCATCCCTGCCCTCAAGCAAAGTAGTTCTACACGTGTTGCATTTTTTCAATGTTGCATAACTAATATTTGAGGGAATAATCAGAACTGAATTTTAAAACAAGTTTTTTAGGAAATAAAATTGTATTCATGGATATGTAATTACTCATTTTTATTTTTCAAGACTTCAAGAGTTGAACATTATGTTAAAAGAATTACCTCTTCCTGTTTAATTTAAATACAGGAAATTAGAAGGCATAAGTAAAAAATTGAGGTACTGGACTACTGCTATGCTGTTTGGCTTATGAAAGATCATGAGCAAATTATTGCACTAAATTTAATAATTTTTGAACCATTTTATAGTAATGATGTCCTCTTAGAGGGTAAATAGGAGTTTTTTCCAATTTTTCCATTTTGTTTTACTTTTTGTTGAGTACTACCAGCACACACAATTCAAGCCTCGAGCCTACACTTTTTGTTAAAAGTGAAAAATAGAAAAAATCCTTTGGACATCATTACGATGAAACTGGTTCAAAAACTATTACCAAAAAATTCTAGTCACATCACTCGAAAGCCTTTAACCAAATGGGCTGCAGGGCTGAGCTCCCACTAGCCACTGATAAAATTTTGTATTCAGTACAAAAGTACTAAACATGATAAACATCAACGGAACACAAGTCAAAGCCCTCTTTGGGATTTGGTTAACCTATCTGGAAAGAGGGACTGGCTGCCAGGAAAATTGTTCTATACAATATATGAAAATTGCAAAGAATAATTCTGAAAGTTATAATAAACTAGAAAATGATTAAAGCTTATTGATTCGATCATGGGCAAAATATTTGCAAAACATTTTCAAAACGACTTAACGAATTTTATTAGGGTTTGCCTTATTTCATTGTATGCAAAGTATTTGACATTAATAGGGTTTCCTTCATACTATATGTTGGGCAACTCCTGTGCCAGTTATTCATGATAGTTTGTCTACATAACTTACCGAAGGGGTCCACGTATGGAATTATGAAACTTCTGAAAAATTTGTTTTCAACCTTGTTGATAATCAACTTGGAAAATTTCCATTTCATTATAGAAGACATATAAAAATAAGGTCCTTACTCTAAAATGTAGACTATGCCATGAAGTATCATTCAATTAAAAAAAAAAAAAAC
Organism: Phenacoccus solenopsis; assembly: GCA_009761765.1. Taxonomy (NCBI): domain Eukaryota; kingdom Metazoa; phylum Arthropoda; class Insecta; order Hemiptera; family Pseudococcidae; genus Phenacoccus; species Phenacoccus solenopsis. Next base: position 38,062,035 of record CM019755.1, read on the forward strand.
AAACAAACAAAAACGTAAGCAGTCATGCTACATTACTGGAGCTGAGTTTTTAATTGGGGCTTGACTGGACTTGCAAATAACATTGCTAACCCCTTCGTGACTTGGTACAGGCCATACCCGATACCAAGTCTGCACACCACTACCCTATCCCTTTTAACGCCACATAGGAAGTTGAATTTACAAGAAATGTAGCATTTTTTGCCATGCAATAATCATATGAACACATATTTTTCAAATTACTACTACTTGAGAATTGATTTGGTGAAGAGATATTATGAAAGATTCAAGAAATTTCATGACTTAAAAATTCTTAAAAGTCGTTTTTGGCTCCAAGTGCTCTTCAAATGCACTCATAAAGATGAAGTTTGGTTATGTTGATGTCCATGACTTACTCTTTCATGTGAGATCGAAAACGAAAAATATGAGCCATTAGCCCTTTTTCCAACCCCCTTAAAATTTGAGAGATCCTCTATTTTGAGATGTATCGAAAAAACAAAAAATACTTTTTTCGCATTTTCAAGAAAATTCTCTCACCAAATTTTTGAGCGATTTTCATCTATGCCCACCAAACAGATTCTAAATTTTCAGCATTATTTTATTCTCCATATCGCACCCCTACTGCAACAACACCACATCTCAAAATACGTCAAACAACCGAAACTCAAAAAAATTGCTTTTTATTTGCTTTGTAAATAACAAAATATTAATTCAAATTCTTTTTTTTTTTTTCATTGATCCTTACTAATTTTTCACGTTCTTTCCAATGGTAAAGGCAGATTTTCGCAACGCAAATTATTTTTGGTAGTTTTTTGAGATGTGGTGTTGTTGCAGTAGGGGTGCGATATGATAACAAAGTAAAAAGCACGTGATGTTATGACCTATCATTGCTTAGGTGGGTGTTTGCCGTTAATTTATCTCATTGGCTAATACTGCTGGCCACACCGAAAATAAGGAAAAAAATCAAAATTAACCAAATGCACGTGCGTTTCACTTCGTGATGTCATAATGCCTGCATAAAACAAGGCTTCTTTTGGTGTCCAGCGAAGTGATGTAACCTACTTTTATATTATTCACTTTGCACAGATATGTGATTAAGCTACCTAATATACAGAAAATAAACTCAAGAGTAAAATACACAATTTTATATATTCGTAGGCAAACACACACTAAATGTTAAAATTATTAACAAATTTTCACAAATAAAATTTCATAAATAAAGCACAAACTTATCTACTACTTTTAGGTATAAAAATAAATAACAACAAACACAACACGAAAAATACTTAATAGTTATTCAACATACAGCATAATATGCTTATTCATTTGAGATCACATCTCGATGACAGCTTGAAACCTCGAACCTCTACAATAACGAACTGCAACCAGATATCATATTCGCCGAATGCTCCTAGTTAACTTCGCTTAATGTACAAAGCTTACAGAGGTGAAGTCACATTGCAATTATTATCGTTTCACAAATTATTATTTATTAGGTACAAACTAAAATCAATTAAATTTATCGAATTACTTTGGTAAATAGTCAATGATTACTATCAAATCATGCCACAGGGAATTATGGTTTTCTTCGACGTACGCTAATTACATTTTTCCAAGCAGTACGATTAGGGCAAAACTTATCAAGATTGTTCACGGCGTCATTATAGCTCATATCTAAGTACTGTAATGTGTAAACATTATTGCAGAACGTCTGAGTGAAATTTTGGATGCCATTGGATGCTATATTAAGCGAATTTAACTTGGTACAATTAGTGAATATATTATCTGGGAAGTTTTCCAGTTCGTTACCGAAGATGTTCAACATTTTAAGCTCCGGTATATATTTGAAGATTCCTTCATCTAGTTTCTTTAATTTATTCATCCCGATATCTAGCCACTGCAACTGGAAGGTTGGTTTGAATAATTTTGTCGGTATATGACTGATTGCGTTATCACGAAGGTTTAATACTCTTAATTTTGTTAAATTACTAAACAAAGACTCTTCTAAGTTGCTGATTCCGTTACTACTGAAATCTATCTTTTCGATGTCGGAAAGATTTCCGAAATGAAACGGTTTCAATTGATCGCTGATATTCATATAGGATTCGAAATTTATCTCGTTTACTGATTCTATCTTTAATTTATCGAGGAGCTTGCGAAATGATATATTAGGTAAGGGACACTGCTTGATGAAAAATCGTTTGAAATTCGGAGTTGATTCGATGTGTGGGATGTAATCAATATATGTTGAATCATTAAAACCTTGGCAAATGATTTTGAATTGTTTCTCGGGTATTACTTCGACCCTAACCATTGTTTCAGAGGGGACGTCAACGCACCAGTGTTCTTTCATTTCGGTACTATTGAGTACGTAAAGGCATTCTAGTTTCAATGGATTCGCCGCCACGAGTAATATCAAAGATGCTGTCCAGATGCACAAACAATATATTTGAACGATTTTACACATTGTAGTTATTTGAGAGTAGGCGATTCCCTGCAAAAAATACATATATTTATATTATAAATGTATTAGCATATAAATGCAGAAAGATAATTGCATAAGGTGTTTCACCTTAATGAGACCTCTGTCATACTACATATGTATTAGAGCAAATCCTAGGACATTCATTTAAATTTTCTGAGAGCAGTTGATGCTTAAAAATCCAAAATCTTGGTACTCCTAATGTAAGAGTCGAAATTCGCTACCAATCTTAACAATGAAATGTTACGAAACACAATAACCCAATTTTTCAGCATCTTGGTGTTTAAATAAGAGTAAATGAATATATTGAATTTTTCACTTATTACTATACGTTCAACTTTAAGCAGAACGCCCTTCAGTAAAATTTCATCAATTTAATGATTCTTTTTTTGAATTCCACCTTGGTGAATACTGAATAGTAGGAGATGCCGTGTTGGCTAATAAACGTTTTTCAATACGTGGGGTTGTTCAAGCATTTTCTAGAGCTTTCCACAAAAAATATCAAAAAATTACCAATTTTGCTCGCAACTCTACACACTTCTTTTCTTATTTGATTCCACCTACCCTCTTCCTAGTCATTAATTTTTTATCGGCGATATTATATACTCCACATTTGGACGCAAACAGCATAATTATTTATTCAGTTTGCCTGAAATTATGGACCCTTCATCAAGTAGGGTAGGCAAACTATTATACGTGCGTTTGGCATGAATAATATAAGGGAAAAGCAGAATACAACTCCTTGAATTCGGATTGATTTGATAAATGTGACCCTGGATAAGAAAAGGTACCTAGACGTCCAAAAATTGATTTTCGGTTTTTTGTCGTTTCAAACACATGGTTTTTCCATAGAAAATCATCAAAATAAAAAAAAATAAAAAAATTGTTCCGTGAAATTAACATGTTCCTCAAAGTCAAAATGTTACATATTAACATAATGAAGGATTCATAATTTTCTTTTTGGTAGCCGGTAAAATTAACGTTTGGACGCTTAGGTACCTTTTCTTATTTAGGGTGACAAATATAGAGATATAAAACTATTAGGGCTAATTGTAAGATTTATACTTCTTTGTAAATTCAGTTTCAAAGGTGATGCTGAAAAAAGTAATACCACTTGGCGCTTTCTTAAAAAATTTCAACTGTGGATTTGTGGTCCACCATGTTATGACGTCAAGAAATTTTCCTCTATATTTTTCATATCTTCCAAAAATGATAAAATAGCACATGTAGCAATATCCCCTCCTTGACGTCAAAACAGGCGAAACAGCTGATTTTTAAATGTATTCATTGGCTATCCTATTTGAAATCAATACAGTATTTATAATGACTGGTCTATGTTCTAATTGGTCATATGTTACGCGCGTAATGACCAATCATAACGCTAGAATGTGATAAAATGTAGGTAGTTTCATTTCTACCTTCCTAAATAATATCGTTCAGTTTTCAGTGAACGACTAAAATTCGTTTGTGATTTGAATCATCAGCTGATTTGTATTTTTATTTTACGAGTTAGTCGAGGTAAATTTACCACATTCCAACTTGCTGATTGGTTGTTACAGGCGTGACGTATGACCAATTAGAACATAGACCAGTCATTATAAATACTCTATAAGAAAATTTGTGTGACACAGTGACACTTTGGTGGCCTACAGAAGTAGTGTAACCTGATTACTCTTAGAACCTTGGAAGAAGAGAAAGAAATAACGGTATTTTACCGTAATAACATCTTTTTTCAAAGTTCTTTATTTTTTATGATCATGACAGGTATAGTTATTATTTTTCATTTTGTACTAGTGTTACAAGATGTGTTTATATTTTTTTTTTTTTTCAATTTTTGTACACCTGGCATTAAATTTTTTAAACTTTTTTAGACATTTTTGTTCAAACCGAGAAATTTTCAAACTGAAAACAATTTTTTTTTTTAACATAGTTCTAGAGTTTAGTATCTCCTAGAACAATGAAACAAAAAAAAAGTATATTACGATATTTTTATCCCTAAAATCTCGACTAAGTTTGCAGGAATGCTAGAAAAGCAACACCGAAATTTCTATCGCGTAAAATTAATAACCTATAGGGAAATAGGAGCTAATTTAAATTATGAAACAGTCTTTACGTTTTTTTTTATTATTCTTTTTAGCTGAGTTTTCAACTTGAAAACGATAGCTATTTCAGCCAAACTGATGTAGGAAGGGGTCGGGAGAGGTTGGCGTCCTCAAATCTTTGCGTTTCGGACCATTTGCCGCTTCACACCATTTGTAATCATATGGAAAATGTCCAACTTTTTGGTATACTGATCAGCTAAAAGATGAATAAATTCATACATATTTTGTATTTTTGATAACGAAATGATTATTTGAAATTTTTCATTTCACTGATGGGCTCTTTTCAACATTAAATAAATTTTATTGATGCCATTTATTCTTGCTAATATCATTCAAATACATAATTTATGAGGGAAAGATTTTTGCGATTAGGTTGCTCGAATGAAGTAGTCACCCTGTATGTATTAGCGTGTTGTATTTCTTCCCCTCATGCGTAGCACACACTGGTATTCGTGAAATTCGCTCAAAATTTGGAGAAAGACTTCTCTTAAAAATGCAAAAAAAACTACTTTTTTGTTGTTTCCGTACACTTCAAAATGGCCGATCACTCAAATTTTGAGGGGAGATAGAGAAAGCGAAAATAGCTCAAATTTTTTGTTTTTCATCTTACATGAAAGAATGAGTTATGGACACTAACATATCCAAATTTGAGCTTTATAAGTGCATTTTGAAGGGAGTTAATGCAAAATAAGGTTTTTTGAGGAAGGTTCATGTTATGAAATTTCTAGAATCTTCCATATATCGTCACCAAATCAATCTGCAATAGTAAGAGACCAAAATGCGACTTCTTGAATTTTGGTCAAAACAGATCCGAAATGGCGGATTATCAAAATTTGAGTAGAGCTTGAGGAGCGCCAAATCAGTAAAGATGCGATTGATATGAACTCATATGATTATTGGGGATGTACTATATCCCTAAGTCACCTCCGTACATGATGTTGGAGGGGAGAAGAGGTGGTTATCGACCTGAAAATGTGGTGGGGTACACGAAACATCGAAAAATTTTTATTGCGGAGTCATATGATAAAATGAGTTCAAGTGACTAACTTACTCCAATTTTAGGTTCCCAAGTGAATTTGGAGGGGAGTTAAAGTAAAAAAGGACTTTTTAAGGAAGGTAAATGTCATGAAATTTCTTTAATCTTCCACATCTCGTCACCAAATAGACCTAGAAATATCCAACTTCGTGCGGAGCGTTAGTTGATGACCAGAATATGACCTCTTCAATTTCGGTCAAATTGGATTCAAAATGGCGGATCGTAAAAATTTGAAGATAATTTGAGGAGCTTCAAGTACTTATAATTTGAGAAATAAGTGTTCATATGATTATTTCATGGCAAGAAATACTACATTTGTTCTTCAGACTTGGTATTTTATGTGCGGCTTGTAGTCACAAGTGGTTAGCAACGTTATTTCCAAACCTGAACAAGCTCCAGTTAAAAACTCAGCTCCAGTAATGCAGCGTGGTTGCTTACTTTTTTTTTACCAATAAACTTGGCATGAACATAGTGAGAAGTAATAAACAAAATTAAAAAATATCACGAAATCACATTTTGTGGCGTTTCCTTTCTCCTCTTTCCTCTTCCTTCGAATAAATAAGGAATCTCTTATTTTAAAACAAAATATTTCTCTCGTATTCATGTTCGTAAGGAATAATTATTAACAAGATTAAGCACGATTTTGGCAGGCAACCAACTGGTAAACATTGATAAACATAGGCTAATACCTACAGAGTTTTGGAACCGAAGAATGCGTACACAGATGAGGAGTTTTGGAACTGAACTCAGTTTTCGCATCTCATTTTATGGGTATAATTTAAAAAAAAATTTCAGCACTCGCCACAAGAGAGCGCGTTAAATAGTGAATAAGAATGTATCAAAAAGTATAATTTTTTAATTTTTTGGAAAACATACTTCAACATTTTGGAACTGTACTACTCATTATGTACAATTTTAAAGAATTACACGTTAAAATAAATTTTTAAAAGAAGACAACAGAGAGTAGTTATCGTTCTAAAAATGCGAAGAAGGTTAAAAATTTAGATCATGATTTCACAAGAGGGTTTAGAGAGAAGTCGGAAGAAAAAAGTCATTTAAAAAATTAATTAATATAGACAATTTTATGAATGAATCGCTCATATTTCCTCACCACATCAAATTACATTGAAGAATTGAGACTTTTTCTGCTTTACACGAGTAAGCTTGACTATAATTAATATGAGTAACACTTGGGACTTTTTCTGCTTTACACGAGTAAGCTTGACTATAATTAATATGAGTAACACTTGGAAACAAACCCAAGTTACCATTCATGATTAGGGAATCCTTAATTTAAAAAAATACCGTCAATACCGAGTAGCTTATTATTTTACTCAAATTTCGGCAATTTTTCTTACAACAATGATGAGAAAAAAATAATGTTGGTTAAATAGCACTGCAACGATGCTAATCAAATTTTCACTATTGCTCGTTAACGCTGAACTTAAGGGACATACGTAAGGTATAGGGATAATTAAATGTAACCATTATCTAATTTCATCACTCTTTACGTTATTATAGGAAGGGAATGAAATTATATTCAATAAAAATAACTTACCTTATATAAAATCGCTTCAAAATTCTTTGAAGAAATCCCGCCAAACAGCTTTGCTCATAAACCACAAAAATTAAAAAATTAAAAGCGAACGTTTTAATCGCATATACTAACAATATTAGCGATGCGAAAGAAATAAGAAAAGTAATTCAAAACTTAATATTCTTTGATAATGTAAATCTTACGTATGATACTGAAAATTCGATGTACAAATTGCAAAGATTGCAAAATAACTGAACGAATTCTACTATTCGCGCTTCTTATGTAGGCATCACGCACTTAGATGACACAAAGCTACCACGTTAATGATGAGTCACATAATTGAGTGATAAACGTTCGAACAAGACATATCAGTTACATATAATTGAAGAAATAAAGAAGATGTTCGTTCTGTTGACTAATTGATGTGTTTTTACAAACACATTGTACCCATTGATATCGTTTACGCAGAAGTCGAAATAGGGAAAATACGAAGGGCATTTTTGAACTTCTTCAGAATAACTATTACCCATTACGCATTTAAGAAAAAAAAACGAGATTCCTCTACAGAAGAAAAACCCGTAATAATTAATCAACGACCATTGGAAAAACCTAGATTGATAATGATTTAGGCTTAAAATCTTTTAAAATAGGGTCAAGTTTGACGTACATATAATAATATTTCCTATTTCATTAGGTATGTTGTGGCTTGGAAAACATTAACACATAGATACGATATCTTAGAATCTATGACGATTAAAACGTTTCTAATGACGTCACTACAACAGGGGCGTGCTCACTTGTAACGACTCAGGATAATATCCTGGGGCCCCGAGTAGTGGGCCCCTTTGGAGTGGGGCCTCTTTTAGTATGATAAGACTTGTAATTAAGTCATATAATTTGGTACAAATAAAGGTTAGAAAATAGTAAAGAAACTTCAACAAATTTATCTTTAGTACCTAATTAATTCAATTCAACTCAACTGCTTATAGTTAATATTGATAGTAGGCTAGGTACCCACTTATTTCGCCATATCGGGAAATTTTACTTAATTCATCATCATACATTGACCAACATATTGGGTACAGCATACAAAAATTTTCTAGGTAATCAGTTTCTCCAGTATCAAACAAACAGCGCAACTGGAAAATATTGCGCCATAATGGAAAATAAATTGGTAAATTTCAAAAAGTTGTTTGAAAAAATTGGAAAAATAAATGCTAAATCTGATCAAACTCATGTTGTTCAAGATTATTGTAGAATGTATAAATCAAGCTCGCATTTTCGTCGTAAAACAGCTGTGTAGTATAAATGGGTTGTGTGATTAGTAGGTCTAAAAAGACGTTATCTTTTTCTAATTCAATATGAGGAGGTTGTCCATCTTATATCAAATTTAATGAATTTTTTTTCTATCTGAGCTATTCTTGCTTTAACCCTCAAAACGCACACGTGGTGAAATTCGCCACCTTAAACATTTAAGGCGCGTTATAGGCAATACGGTAGGCGCGACGTACTCCAACGCTCGTGTGCGAGAATCCTCTTCAGCTTCTTAGCACAATACGCTATTCATCGAATTTTTCCTCTCATGTTTGGCGGAGGGGGGTGTGGTGAAAGGTTTTTTCTTTTTTAATTTTTTCGTGTAAAAATTAAAATTAAAAAAAAAAAATTCAATACGTTTTGTAAAAAATGGAACCCGATAGTATGTTTTATGATGAATTTACAAAGATGGCACAATTTTTAAGACGATGAAAAATGTTTTGCTCAAGTCATTTTTTTGCGGTAGTTGGTAACACTGCTTGTTTATTCCATCACTCCTGTAAACTGTCTAGCATGTTGTTGTAGCTACGATTTAAGGAAATTTTTACCATACCCCGTTATCTGTAGACCTAATAGTAATACTGTAGCTAATTTTTAATATTTTTCGAGTGTGCATTCAGAGGGTTAAAATGCATATTCGCGAAGATAACGCCAAAAAACGGCTGCAAAACAACGTATAGATGGGTCGCGTGAAAAATAGGTATAAAAGACGCTACCTTTTTTCAAAGAAATAATGGGTTAGGGATAAAAATAAATAGTTTATTTTATGTGAAATTTAATAAGGAACATTTTTTCACTGAACTATTTTTGTGTAAAAATGCATATTTATGGAGATAATGTAAAAAAAACGCTGCGGCCTGACATATTTCACGCGTTAGCACGCGACGCACAAGGGCTACGGAGTGAGACTTTTAGTATGTTGTTTAAAACATGTCCCTCTACCAATGAAGAAAAACTTTTTATGGCAATTAGTCCGAATAAAAGTTCTAATTCGACTAGACTAATAACATATATAAAAAAAAAATTTGGATCACTAAATTTCTAAAAAATAGTCAGCTATTTTTTTTATTTTGGCAATTTGGACATAATCTCTAAAGTTGAGTGAAAATCAATGTTATACGTATCAAAATTAAAAAAATTAAAAAATATTAAGTTTTATAAATTTCTATATCAAAATTTTTTGCTTCTTTGGATATGTTTCCAATCCACTCAAAAAAGTTAAACATTATAACGAGGGGGCCCCTACCGACTCACGGGGCTTTTTCAACATATTTATCCTGGGGCCCCTAAATAGCTGAGCACGCCCCTGCACTACAATCATACATAATTATGTGATTGTTGTGTTATGTGAAGAAATGGAGCATGGAAAATTAAAAACAGAACAACTTTTCGAACTTTTTGAACTCACGAACACATTAATGAGGGACCTGTTCACGGTTTTGAAGACTCAGGTGCCAGCCCATCAAAATCGCTGCTACAGCAATCATGGAATAATGAGACGTACGAATACCAGAAAACTTGTAGACAACATGGATGCGAGACAGACGTACTCATCGGAAGCCACATTTTTCACAATAAATACCGCTGTTCCACGAAGAAAAAAAAAACCGGTAATTTGCGAAAAAAGTTTACGTATATCATCACACATAGGTATGTCTGATGACGTCATTGGGGAGTTGTGGAAATCAACATTTCAGCGAAATTGAACATTCAAAGGCAAATGAAATTTGCAGCATGATCACAAATGGTCTGAAACGCAATGCTGTGAAGACCACGCCCTCCCCGACCCTACCTTCCCAAATCATGTAGGCTGTAATAGCTATGGTTATTAGGTACGTTAAAAACTCAGCTAAGAAAGTAATATATAATAATTTGACATTTCTTCATGGAGAGGCGCTAAGGAGTTCAGTGGCGGTGATACGATTTTGGCGGCTGTTAGCAAAATAAAAGAAATTTTTGTACCTATTTCGTGATTTGCCTTCATTCTTCAAGAACATAAGGGTTATAAAAAAAAAGTAATTTCAACTAAGAATATTTTGGGGCGAAGTGCGCGGTGACGGTCCCCCCAGCCTTCGGCGCCCTTAAGCATTACTTCCTCTGTTTCCGCCTATCGCCGCCAGTGAAGAGGTTCTGGAAATCGAACAACATCCTTGACCAAAAGTTTGGACATGCAGCCCCTCCACTTTTGAAGAGGGAGCACTTCAGGTAAAAAATGGAGTTTAATTCTTCTCACCTATGATTTCCAAATGATACACGTAACAAATATGCAAAATATAGAAACAATACACGTTTTTTTGCAAAAATATCTCTATTTAAGGCCTATTTTAGTTTTTGCAAATTTTTACTATGTCGCACCCCGAGCTAAAATTTTGAAAAAAAGATATAATTACGTTATTTAGAAGTCAGAAATACATGCAAAAAATTCAATGTAATTTTGCTGCCAGATCATGATAATCATTAAAAAAATTAAATTAAGTTGTAAAAGGTCATTTTTGGGAGGAAATTTAGGAGGGAGAGAGGTTTTAATTTTTTGCAATGCCTCTTGTATGGATGTACAATTTAATAAAAAATTGTTCAAATCGATGAATCGAAGAATTTGTGCTTACAAAAAAAATTTCTATCAATTTTTCACTTGAAAAGGGATCCTCTGCAAAACGGGAGCAGTAAGCAGGGGTCTAAAATTTTGGTCAAGAATGTTTCTCGATGGTACCCACTTACCACTCGAGTATTAGCTCGAAATCACTCCTAGGTAAATTATCCATTTATGGCCTTCGGTATCACTTCATGGGAGAGAGCAGAGGGGTTCCAAAAATTTTAACGTTTTTGAATCTCACAAATAGAGCATTTCTGTACATAACTTTTGCGCTGTATTTCTCGAGTACTATGGATTTCATAAATCATTTATTTAAAAAAAAAAAAAAAAAAAACCGGGAAAAAACTTGATCGAAAAGTATAAGACAATGACGTCACAGGAAGAAAATTTGGCTTTTTTTGAAATTTTCATCTTGAATTTGATAGTGCTTGAAAAAGAAAACGAAAATAGTCGTATACAATTTTTGCCTACCTGCAAAATTGAAGGAGCTACAGCCCGTTGAAACATTCAATTCATTATGAAGTCCTCAATTTTGGCTATAGGTAAAAACTATTTTCATTTTAATTTATTATTAAGTATTATTCATCTTTATTCTCCCCCTTCTCTCCTCAGCCTCCACTCCGCCTCTGCTATATTATTATTTTTGTTTTACTCCCTGTGTTTAAGTTTATTTCTTATTTATTTCTATTTATCTTTATTCTTAAATTTATATCATTTATTTTTGGTCTTTCTATCTTGACTTTAATTTTTTAATTTTCTTAATTTAAGTTCAAGTTTTATTCAGTACACATTAGGATGGGTCGATTTTCACTTTTTTTTGAAAATTGAGCAGGCACATAGTTGAGTCCTTGCAAAATGATCCCAAAAGAATGTAAAAAAAAATTTCAGGCCTCTAGGTTAATATTTACCACTCCCATAATTGGGTCAAAGTTTGCAAATAAACCAAATTTTTTCAAAAATTTTGGAAAAATTATGTCTGATTTATTTAATTTTTTTTACGTTCAAGCATTATATTTTGCAATCCCAACTTCGAGAAAAAAATAAATTGCTAACTTTTCCTCTATCCAGGGGTTTCAAAAATACCTAAACTATGTGCTAAAATACCCTATTTTACCTGTTTTTCCATTTTATTTAGTATCATTTATTTGCAAATAATTAATTATTATTATGTAAGATGTAAGTAGCTATGAAGTATTCTTTAGTCTTTAGTCTCTAACAATATAAATGTAGTGGTGCATTTTCACTATTAGGGGGTCTCCAAAATAGTCATTCTATGAGTACAATTTACTATTCCTACCTACCTAAGAATTATTCATACTTACAATATTCGAAGATTCAATTTTTAAATAACTCCATAACTCTTTGCTTTATACCAGAATCACCAAGCGTACGTGGCTAAGCATCGAGTGCCTCCGACCAGCTCAATAAAAGGTAAGAATTTGTCGAATAATTCAAATTTAAAAATCTTTTTCAAATTCGAAGATGGCATCATATAGAAATGAAAAAACCGAAACATTTTTCTTGCAGAATGAATATTGATTGTAAAAAAGATTTAAAAATGTAATACAATCTAACCCTTTGTGGACTAATTAATTAATTTAGAATACTCCATTTAATTAATTCAGAATACTCCTCGGCCTTGAAATTAATTTTACGGAGAACAAAACTCTGTTTCCTTGAATTTCATCAAGCGGCAATTGCAATTTTCTTCTAAACCTATTTTATATTCTTACAACCTCGTTTGAATCACCTATCATAGTTATAAGTTATCGGGATGAGAGTAGTACTCCTTCCTCTGTAAAATTGGATGAATAATTTTCTGTACATTGCTTGATAATTCGCGAATTAGACTTATTTGTTCGAAGAATTGATAGAGGCTATCCTCGTATTTGCAACTTTTTTAATCGATGTAAAATCATACTCTGGACATTGTATCTGGATTCTTTTCTGCGAAGTCTTACGCACTATGGCCATTTTCAATAGTGCGAAAGATATCCAACAAATATTTGGTAGGTGCTGAAATCAGAAATAGAAAAATGCTTAATTTTTATCAAATTTGCGATGGTTTCAAATTGAACGACCAATAAATTTTGGCACACAGAAATAAGTGTTCTAATCGTTTTCCAATTTAAATCTACGACGAGATATCGTAGGGACAGTCCATTTAGGTGAGTAAACAAATGAACCTAAAAAATGGGGTGTCCGAAAGCATTTTCCAATTTAATATTCATTCCGCAAGAAAAGTGTTTCGGTTTTTTCATTTCTACATGATGCCATCTTCGAATTTAAAAATGATTTTTAAATTTGAATTATTCGACAAATTCTTACCTTTTATCGAGCTGGCCGGAGGCACTCGATGCTTAGCCACGTACGCTTGGTGATTCCGGTATAAAGCAAAGAGTTATAGAGTTATTTAAAAATTGAATCTTCGAATATTGTAAGTATGAATAATTCTTAGATAGGTAGGAATAGTAAATTGTAATTGTACTCATAGAATGACTATTTTGGAGACCCCCTAACACTGAAAATGAACCTCTACATTCATATTGTTTGAGCCTGAAGACTAAGGAATACTTCATGGTTGTACTCAGCTACTTGCCTCTTACACAATATTAATTAATTATAAGCAAATAAATGATACTAAATAAAATGGAAAAACAGGTAAAATAGGATATTTTAGCACATACTTTAGGTATTTTTGGAACCCCTGGATAAAGGAAAAATTGGCAATTAATTTTTTTCTCGAAGTTGGGAAGGCAAAACATGATGCTTAAACGTAAAAAAAAATTTAAATAGACCTGACATAATTTTTCCAAATTTTTTCAAAAAATTCGGTTTATTTGCAAACTTTGACCCAATTATGGGAGTGGTAAATATCAACCTAGAGGGCTGACCATTTTTTACATTCTATTGGGATCATTTTGCAACGACTCAACTAGGTGCCTGCTCAATTTTCAAAAAAAAAGTGAAAATCGACCCATCCTATTGCACAATGCTTACTTGGATTCTTGCATTGTAAGATATTTTACATTATTAATGATCAGTGTTGGCGGTCCGAAATGATTTCGTTCCGAACCATGTTCCATCGCTCCAGGGAAAACTCTGAAATGAATCAGTTGCGTTTCGGACCAGAAAAATATTCATTTCGTTCCGGACTGGTTTCAGACCAGGCTAAACATTTCGGAGTGGTTTCGGTTCAGAGAGACGGGCCGAGCCTTGGCACTCTGGGGGGGTGAAAATCTAAAAATGCCGACTGGTATTTTCAATTTTCCGACTACGATTGATTGATTTGTAATTTGATGTACGAGTAATATCACATTTATATTTGCCTACAAATTCAAAGAACACAGAGAAGCAATTAAAAAAATCAAAGTGCAGTCGTTTTTCGAACTGCCTGAGAAGGTGATACACGGTACAAGTTTAATTATTTTGATAATGTAAAATGGATATTCTGAATCATTTTGAATTTTGGTGAATAAAAAGGGATGTTGAATTTTTAAAACTATCAAGTCACGAAGTAATTTCTTAAGATAATACAGAAATCAGAAAAGAACAAAAATGTTTTTTAAATGCAAAACCAGAAATATAAAGAATATCTAAAAATTGATTTTTTTCAAATTAAAAAAAAAAAAAGGAAATTCAAGAATTAAAGAAAACATTGATGGGAAAATGGATAAATTAAAAAAAAAATCCATATCACAAAACAACGTAATAAAATAGAAAAATTTTTGTAATAAAAAAAAATCCAAAAATTAGAAAGCAAACAAGTTGGGAAGTCTAAAAATTAAACAATAATATTGTTAAAAATGAAAAATTCCGAAAACTAAAAAATGCAACAATGAAAGATATCATGAAAAAAAGAAAAAATTATAAGATGAAAACAAATGTACAAAAATGGAGTAATGTTTCGAACTGAAGATAATTGCTAAAATACCAGGTGATTACTTGATTGGAGCACTCCAAGCGCAAAAATCTTACACTCATAGAAATAAATCATGTATTTGGATGATATTAGCAAGAATAAATGACATAAATAAAATTTATTTAATGCTTAAAAGCGTCTATCGTAAAATAAAATACAAAATTTTAAATTATACTTTTGTTGTCAAAAATACACATAAATGTATTGAATTGTTTCACCTTTAGCTAATTTTGTCTCGTTGGGTGCTCTAATCAAGTAGTCACCCGGTATAACGAAAAAAAAAAAATGAAAATCTAAAAACTAAAAAACTAGATTCGAATAAATAAAGGAAAAATGAAACCAAGGCGATAAAATATTCAACAATTTAAAACAAAACAATAAAAAAAAATTAAAATGATGGAAAAACAATAAGTTTAAATTACAAAAAAAATCAATAAAAAAAAAATCCAAAAATATTAAGTAGGATTTTTTTTGTTGAGAATGAAAAAAGTTGTTATCACTGAAGGGACTGAGTACTTCTCCAGTTTCCAATTCTCCAGCATTATTTTGAGATAAATTTAAACCATATAATATCAATTGAAATTGAACTGAAACAATATTAATTTTAATGGAACATCAGTTTTCATTAATCTCGTTCATTTCCGATATTCAGTATCTCCTTCTCAGATGGCGACATTACCACTCCTAGCGTAGACAAAATTCGGAAATAGAAAAGCTTCGAGCAGAGTAAGCAAAACAATGCGCAAATACATATGTTTCTTTGTTTGATTTAATTATTTATTGCTAAATTTTCGCTGTTACTGAGACAAGTGAAACAGGAATTGTCGAATTTTTCTCACCAATGTCGATTTGCCGACTTTTGCCGACTGCTCAAAACCTCTGGGGGGGTGAACACCCCCCTACACCCCCCGCTCGGTCCGTCCCTGTTTCGGTTCCGGACCAACCTTGATTTTTTCCAGCTTGGAGACTCTAATAAGCAAAAATAGAAAAATGAAAATATGCGCAAATAAGCATTGATTTTTGTTTTTTTAGATGATACTTTAAGGCAGTGCTTTGAAAAATAAGTGAGTAAATGCGATAAAGCTGATTTTGAAATGGAAAAATAGGAAAAATAAATGCTAAGCGCCCTCGAACAAAGTCTCTAAAACACTAAAACAACATATTATAATTTCAAACCATTTCTCTGCCTTATTTTTGAGAAAAATATGACCAATGAAAATAGGATGGAAATATAATAGAATTTTCATTGTTCATATAATCAAATTTTTCTCAAAAATATACAAAATGATTTGAAATTATAATGCATATATTGTTTTAGAAATTTTGTATTTCTTTATTTTAAATTCAACTTTTTCGTATTTACCCACTCATTTTCCAAAGCACCGATAACAACTTGTTGATTGACCAAATAAATAAAATTAAAACACTGCGCAAAGCTTGCTTACATTCAATTCCAAAAAAGTCAAAAAAGAAAAAAAACTGAATTTTGAGGGGAGTTGGAGCAGAAAAGTGGTTTAAAAAAAAACAAAGTTAAAAAATTCCACGAATCGTCTTCATCTCCTTATCAAATGAATTTGAAACTTTGTGTTAACAAATTAAAAAAAATATATTAAAATTAATTTTTTTTTATTTCTCAAATATTGTAGTACTAAACTCATTATCTCCCTTCACTTCACATATGATGCTATTACGTAATATAACATCTTTTTATCTTCCAATCGACACTCTTATCCGATATAGTGCGCTATAGTGTATCTTTTACAATGAACAAAAGTAACTCCAAACTGTTCACAATAGGGTATTATTTTTAAAAAGCCATTAATACACTCGACCGGATCAATATGTCACGAAATGATTTCAAAGAAAAGAAAGAGAGCTAAATATTAGACGCCTTTTATGCCAACATAGGATAATGACAAATAGGTAACTGAGAAGATGCTTTTAAAAATATGGTTGAACACCTACAGAAGAGGGTTGCTTGTTTGGATAGGTATTTATATAAGCACTTTTGTTGGGAAAACTTTCGCAGTTTCGTGGTGAAAATGAACCTGGTTTATTATTTTGTGAGTTTCCTTTAATTTTTTTTTTATCATATCGCGATCTGTTATGCACATAAATGTTAATGAATCATTGGAAAATTGAACATATAATTCATAACTAAATTATACTGTAATTATTTACAAGTTTAATTTGCATGTATGAAAAAATTAATGATAAGAGTTGCATAATGATAAGAAGTACCCGAATCCGAATGACTAACTCAGTATTTTTAAAAAAGTTTATCTCTTTTTCATGCGACCTGCTACTAAAACCTTGAAAATATTCAAAATAAAATTTCCAATCGTATAAAATGAAATTACAAAAAAACAAAGACTAAAATGAAAGATGCTTCTTTATTTATAAGGGCATTCAAAATGAAGAGTATATGGTAATGTATAGTGCACGTCATTTTATTTATTTTATTTTTTATGTTTTAAATTAAAAACAACTTTAAAATTAGGAATTGAATAAAAGATTTTGTTGCTTAAGAATTAATTTTTTTCTTTATTTTACTTATATTTTCATTCCTTAATTCCAAAAAAAGTTCTCGAAATTAAAATTACTTAATAGTTTACATAGTGATTTTATCATTCATTACTATAAGTGTACAAACATACAAACAATTTCTTACCTTTATAAATATAGATTTTAATTTGGAAAAATTAAAGGATTAGTCATAACTTACGAAATTAATCACTTCACTTTTAATGATTAGTTTTACCTAAAAAAGCCTAAAATTCTTGATCACCCAAAAAAAAGGTATATCAAATTTGATCAAACAAAAAACAAGAGTGCTAGAAAAAATTTAATTAAAAAAAAAATGTGTCTAATCGTATCTAGTCGGGTAAGTAAAACTTGATAAACAAGATTAAAAGTGATTTGAATAGATGATGTTTTTTTTTGTTTTTTTGTATTTTTTTTTTTTAATAAAATAATTTATACATTAAAAAAAAATAAAAAAGCGTCCAGATGCGTTTAAATGCCATTATTTTGGTATTTAACGATTAGGGATGAAAAATTCAATACTCATGTCAAAATAAAAAAATTTAGAACCTCCAAACTATGACCCTTGCGTGCTTAATAGGGTTGTCCAATTTTCGTTTTTTTTTTTTTTTTCGAAAGTTATATGAGGGAGCAATCAATAGTTGCCAAACGACCTTAAAAGAACGTAATTACAATTTCAGCCTTCAAACTTAATTTTAAGGATTTTCAAAAATGGGCTCCAAATTTTTTTTTTTTTTAAAGCTAAAAAAATTTCGGTAAATAGAATAAAATATTTTTATATGTAAAAAATTTACAAAAAATAATAAAACGTAAGGGAATCAACTTAAAATGATGATGAAAATTTATTTTCTGAATGTGATGGAATAATGTTGGCACTGATTTAATTGGATAAGCCCCCTACTATGCGTATAATCGATGCATTTATAATATTATAAATGCAAATTAGGTATCCTAATTTAAAGTATAATTAGTAGGTACCTGTATCTTCTTAGGTGTTATATGCACAGCTTTTAGCCGGAACTTAGAACTCACTACGTAAAGAAGGCTGGGCTGATTCAATCTAGATCAGCTGAGCAGAAGTATTTTGTACTTGCGAACGTAGTTGAGCGTTAGTTACGCTTTAACATTTTTTTATCGTATGATTGGTATTTCCTGTAATTATGTTTAATTAGCAAACAAATTATATATCTATCACTAGAAATTTTAATTTTAATACTTAATTGCTGATATAAAAAATCATCATTTTATTCGACCTCGAACTTTAAAAAACCCATGTTATCGCTTTTCTTCACACTCAGTTACTGATGTGTATGATATCTTTAAAATTATTCTTGAAGAAAAGCTGACCTATATAGACAGTTCTTCGTTTCAAATTTGACTTCTTTTGGAATAATTTTTTAATGTCGTTATTGCTTCGATAGATTTTGTAATTAACGTTGTTACTGTTTGTTGTTGCCAACATATGAAACAGTAAGATTATTTTTTTTCGAAATTCAAACTAAGAGTCGAAAACAAACGATTATCTGTTCAAATCACTTGACAATTCTTTCAATTTTTTTTTCATACTTTTTTGTAGTTGTCTTCTATCATTAAAATAAAAATACTTTTGGTATGAGTGAAATAACTGTTATGTTGAATAACTGAAAATCCCACATTTTTTTCACACATTTTTAAAAATTTCCAAAAGGCTAACATCTTCTCTTTTTTAATGAAAAAATATTAATTCGAAATGAGAAAATGTCAAACATCGTCAAAATATTTTCGACGACGTGAATTTTTGGTTGTTTAATAGAAAAATTTCAAACAGCGGAAAAGCAGAAAGTAATAATACGTCACATGAAAAATATGGAGTCATCTTTGAATGCTGCTGCTTTTCAGCGTCATGCAAATTACCAATTCATGTCGTCGAAAATAAAGCAAAAAAAGATATTAACAAAGCAAATATGATACAAAAAAAAAAGGGATTATTGTAATGGACAAACTTTTTTTTTGAAAAAAGTCTACTGTTTAATAATTTCCTTATTTCACCTAACCTATTATAGAAAAAAAAAACACGTAAGCAGCCATGCCGCATTACTGGAGCTGAGTTTTTAACTGGGGCTTGTTCAGGTTTGGTAATAATAACGTTGCTGAACCCTGCATGACTATAGGCCACATCCAATACCAAATCTAAAAACCTCTATTATATCCCTTCCAAAACTACATAAAAAGTTGAATTTGAAATAAACGTAGTATTTCTTGCTATAAAATCATCATTTGAACACATATTTCTCAAATTAGAACAACTTGAGGCTACTCAAATTATCTTAAAATCTTTATGATCCGCCATTTTGGATCCATTTTGACCCAAATTCAAGAGGTCATATTCTGGTCACCAACTAACCCTACCCTCAAAGTTTTACCTTTGTAGGCCAATTTGTTGAGGAGATATTGATGATTAATGAAATTTCCTATGGTAATTTCTCCTCCAAAACAGGTTTTTTACTCTAACTCCCCTCCAAATTCACTTAGGAAGCTAAAATCAGTATAAATTAGTCACTTGGGCTCATTTCTTCATATGACAGGGCAATAAAAAATTTTCGACCACTGTTATACCCTCACCAAATTTCAGGGTTAATAACCCCCTCCTTATCTCCTCCAACATCATGTATGGAAGTGAATAGGGCATATTGTATACTTTTCATCTCCAATAATCATCCAAGTTCATAATAATTACATTTGTACCAATTTGAGGCTCCTTAAGTTCCACTCAAATTTTGATAATCCGCGATTTTAGATCCATTTTACCCCAAATTCAAGAGGTCATATTCTGGTTACTAACTAATCCTACCCTCAAAATTTGATCTTTGTAGGTTGATTTGGTGAGGAGATATGGAAGATTCAAGAAATCTTATAACTCAAAACCTCCTCAAAAAGCCGTTTTTTGCTCTAACTCCCCTCCAAATGCACTTAGGAAGCTGAAATTTAGATATGTTGGTGTCCATGACTTACTCTTTCATATGAGATCAAAAACAAAAAATTTGGTATTTTCTCTCCAGCACCCCTCAAAATTTGAGTGATCCGCCATTTTGAATTTTTTCAAAAAAAAGTATATTTGCGCTTTTTTAAGAAGAGTCTCTCACCAAAGTTTTAGCAAATTTCATCAATGCCCTCTGGCGCCAAAATTTCTTCAAAAAACAAGTTTTTGCTTTAACTTTCCTCAAAATGCACTTAGGAAGCTGAAATTTGGGTATGTTGGTGTCTGTAACTCACTTTTTCATATAAGATCAAAAACAAAAAAAATTGAGGTATTTGCTCCTTCTCCAGCTCTTCTCAAAATTTAAGTGATTCGCTATTTTGAATTTTTTCGAAAAAATAAAAAATATCGTTTTGTTAGATTTCCAAGTAGAGTCCCTCACCAAATTTTGAGCAAATTTCGTGAATTCCCGCTCGCGTTATGCGTGGAGGAAAAAAATATATATATACTAAAAAGTTTGACATTTGCCAGATGATTACAAATGGTCTGAAACGCAAAGATTTGAAAACCCACTCTACCCCGACCTTCCCTTCCCAAATCGGGTAGGCTGTAATAGCTGTCGTTTTTGGGTTAAAAACTCAGATAATTATAAGAAATTGGAATGCATAAAGTATTATTATCTGTGAAGGGAAGTAATAGAACCTGCGGTCATTACCGTAATGTTTCGTAATAGGTGTAGTGTTACTATGATTAGGTACAGCACTACCTAAGGCTTCATCAAGCTTTCTTTTATAAGATGCAATTCGACGGTTACCTCGCGAGTTGCGCCCAATGTCTTTTTTTCGCGGTGAAGGCATTTAAATACACAAAACACACTGTCACACTGGATAATAGAAAAAAAATACGCAAAACAAGAAACAAAGAAAGTCAACTCAGAAAAAAAAAACGAAAAAAGAAAGTCAACTCACAGGGGCGTACCGAGGACATTCTTCGGGAGGAGGGGGGGGGGAGAAAACCAAAAATTGCCAACTTATACCATGAAATTTTACCAACTGTTCACCTTTTCTTTTTTTTTTTTTTGCTCCGTGAAAATAAGATGTTAAATAAGATGTCACAGTCTTCTTGTTAGTCTTCAAAAAATGTAAAAATAGCTGTAATAATACTGCGCAAGTGGTCAAATTTACCAACTTTCCAAAAGCCAAGGGAGGGGGAAGCTCCCCTCCCCCCTTTCGGTACGTCCCTGTCAATTTATCGTTAGACACAGAAAAAAACGCTATCACGCTCCCTATTAAAAACATCCATGAAATGTCTCGCGCGGTAACACTGTATCGAATCGAAGAACACACGCAACGCACGCCTAAAGGTAAAAAGTATCTCGCGTGGTAACACTGCGTCCAGTCGAAGAACTAAACCACCCCACTTCCCGCTGTCACCTTCGTAAGAACGTACGCGCTCGCTTCGAAACGAAAACCAACTACGTCTTACCCCCTGAACCAGTTACCGCTCTGAAATGTCTATACAAGTCGTCGTTTTTTGGGCACTTTGAAGCTTAATTACGACTCGAATATCGCACTTTTCGGAAATTTTATTTCACACAAATCATGCGCGCGTTATTGCGCGTTCGTTGGCGCAGTTTTCGCCTTGATCGCTCCGGCGGTTCAGACGTGATGCCGTAACCTAGAAAAACCGTTTTTAATTTATATAATAGATAATAAAAATAATATACTCCTAATGGCTGACCTAGCCACGTGTTCCTGTGGCTCGAACATTTAATTTGCAAAAAAAAAAAAAAAAAAAAACTAATGTGAACAATTGAGATGAAAACTATCCTATCTTGTAAGTTAGACTAAATTACAAATAGTTACCTTTGATAAAAATCTGCTCAGTATTTTCGGAGTTTATCCCGGACACACATCGTGACATGACATTTTTATACATACAGATATGTCATAATATTGAGAATTTACCAAAAACAAAATGTGTACCTATCTACCTACCTATGTTTATTAGCATATATTTCATTTTTAATATATTCCGTTTTTTCAGTTTTAATTCATTCTTAGTTTTCACGCCGCTGTCAAGTATTCAATTTAACGATAGGAAAATAATGTCCATTTTCTAGCTACGTAATTTCACAATCCTATGTTTAATTTCGCGAAGAAAAGGATACGATAGAAAGGAAAGGGCTCTCCGAAACATGTTCAGAGAAAATATTTCAAACATTTCAATCTTATTTTACAGGTAATCCTGTACACGAATTTACTCACCGTACCAAATCACAGCCAAGCATCGACCATTGAAGCGTTACTGCAAAGAAAATGGAAAATATCAAACACACTGTCATTCTGCCGAGAACAAGATAAAGTAGTGAAAGCCCTACAAGTAGACCCCTCTTTAAGAAGAGAATTCTGTTCTTCCTTACTGGAATCGAATTGGGACCAAATATTCCCAACTATATCGAAGAAATCTTCGCTTCCGCATTGCGATTGCGAGGGCAACATCGAATATATCGATTTAGGTAGAGAATTCTATCCGCGAAAAATACCGCAACGAAAATGCACGCAAGCCAGATGCTGTCCGCAGCCTTGGGTGTGTCGCGAGGTTATTTATACGATGAAAGTTTTAAGATTAAGGGATGTAGATGAAGATGAGGATCAACTAGTACCTAGTCCGTTGAATCATTGCTGGAGCTTCAAAGAAGTTAATATCACCGTCGCTTGCCAATGTAAATTGCAGGGATAGATCGAGCTTCATTTTGCACCATAATATGGAGCCTGTAAATTTCAAAAATTATGAACAACATTGGGTAAATACTTGGTATATTTATACGCAAACAAACAACAATTGGTAGATATTATAGACTCGTGTGAATAAAATGTTTAGTAACAAAAATCATAGTTATAATTTTTTTTTTTAAATTGCAGTTCATATTGATTAACTTATACAAATAAATAACGAACAACACTTAATATATGGAATTATTTTATTTCCCCTTGTTTACTCCAAAATCTCATCTCGACAGCGGGCAATCTATTACTTCGTCTGATACCCCTTGTGATGAGCTGGAGTCTCGATCGCATTTTATCGGAGGTAGAGTGGTCCAGCCAACGAAAAAAGTATCGCCGAGAGTTGCTTTAACAGTAATTTTGTAATCGCAATCGGGTAATAAATCGTATATCACGAAATTAGGTATCTGAAACAATATTTATGGTATTTACCAATAATATATTGTAGCTACGAAAAGATGAAATTGTCGGCATTTTTCATGTAAAATTGGTGAATTTTTCATTTAAAAAATTTCACGATTGATTTTTAATAAAAATTAATTTTTCTTTTTTTTACAAATAAAATCGTTTATAATTTTTAGCTTAAAAAATTCAGTATATATGTTACCGGTCATACCCGAATTTTGGAAGAACCCAAATTTTCTAAGCCAAATCCGAACGTCCTATGAGCCTCAGGACATTCTGGTATTACCTAGGCCAAACTGGTATCTCCAAAGAGCTGCTGGACAAAGTAATTTAGATTAGGCAAAACTAAAACGTCCTACGAGCCTCAGGACATTTTAGTTTTGTCAATAGAAAACATAGGAAAAATTAGTTCATCCTGCGAAGATTGGTCCGAACTAGTTTGGATAACAAATATTGTTAGGAAAAACTAGTATGTCCGGTGTGAAATCTCATTCTACTTGGATCGATGCAGACGTTTTAGTTTTGCTGAAAATACTTCAAGAAAAACTGGTATATCCTAAGACTGTTAGGTCAAACCAGTACATTCCGCATGTTTTATAGGATAAACTAATTTTTCCGATGAATTTTAGGCTAAACCAGTGAAACCTATTTTATATTTTGTTCATAACAACGATACGTATGGTATTACAGATTCATATTACTCAATATTACTGATTAAAAAGAAAAAAATTCATTTATTTTTACATGGTAAACTAGAATGACACTTCGAATTACATGGTACATTATTTTTTTTTACACGCACAAACTTTAGTTGCGCAGTGCTTTGTACAAGAACAACGTGTATATCCTTGTGCCGCTGCCTTTCTTAACAATATCTCTTTATCTTTTGCCACATTTTCCAAAGTTAGAAATTTTTGGGTGCAAACATAGAACTCTGATCTTGAATATAACTTTTGAAGGACCTACTTGTGAGCAACGTTAGGGTGTAATGTAAATTTGAACTTGTCGATGAACACCCGATGCATGTATTGGTTAGCCAACTGGAATGAAATCGGCGGTAGGTTTCGCATCGATGGTTATATATTTTTTGTCATTGTTTTTACCCCATATTATTAATTTAATTTTAGAGATATTTCACTTATTTAGACTGATCTAGTTTCTCCTGTATCATTCTAAATCGATCCAACTAGAATGTCCGATCACACAGGACATACTAGTTTTTCCTAGCAATATTTGTTATCCAAACTAGTTTAGAGCAATAGTCGCAGGATGAACTAGTTTTGCCTAATCTAGATTAGTTTGTCCAGCAGCTCTTTGGAAATACCAGTTTGGCCTAGGTAATACCAGAATATTCTCAGGCCCATAGGACGTTCGGATTTGGCCTAGGAAATTTGGGTTCTTCCGAAATTCGGGTATGACCGGTAACATATATAATATACATACACCTTGTCCAACTGATTTTGATACGCTCGAGCGTCAAATTATCTTCGTCCAAGAATGATTATTAATTATTTGATTTTTCTTGTTTTCTTTTCACAAGATTGAGAACTTGAGTAAATAATTATTATTATTCTGGTTTTCGATAATTTGCATCTATAATTCTTACACGACTACGTAGCTAAAATTTTATCGATTCTTTGCCTCTCATTTGGTAACACTGAAAAGATGAAATCAGTTCAAATCAATAAATAATGAGGAAAAAAATCAATAATAATACAAAAATAAAATTAAGCAACGATGCCACATTACTGGAGCTTAGTTTTTAACTGGGACTTGTTCTAGTTTGGTAATAACGTTGCTAAGCCCTTCATGATTATAGGCCACACCCAATACCAAGTCTGAAAACCCATACCTTGTCCCTTTCAAAACCACTTAAGAAGTCGAACTTGTAACAAACGTAGTATTTCTTGTCATGAAATAATCAAATGAACACATATTTCTTTAATTAAAACCATTGGAGGCTCCACCAATCACCTTCAAAATTTTTATGATCCATCATTTTAGATCCATTTTGACCCAAATTTGAGAGGTCGTATTCTCGTCATCAACTAACCCTACACACGGAGTTTGACTTTTCTTGGTCGATTTGATAACAATATGTGGATGATTCATGAAACTTCTAGCCACAATTTCCCCTCCAAAAGCTGTTTTTTGCTCCAACTCCCATCCAAATTCAATCGGGAAGTTGAAAATCAGAATAAATTGGTCACTTACGCTTACTTCATCATATGACAATGCAATAAAAAAATTCCGACATCTCGTTTACCCCTTCCACAGTTTAAGGTCGATAACCCCTCCTTTCCCCTCCAACATTATGTATGGAGATGAATTCGGGTTAGAGCATACTTTTCATTCCTAATAATCATATGAGTTCATATTAATTACATTTTTACTAATTTGAGGCTCCTTAAGCTCTACTCAAATTTTATTGATCCGCCATTTTGGATCTATTTTTATCTATATTCAAGACGTCATATTCTGGTCATCAACTGACCTCACAAACGAAGTTTGACCTTTCTAAGTTGATTCGGTGAGGTGATATGGAAGATTCAACAAATTTTATGACTCAAAACTTCCTCAAATAGCCATTTTTTGCTCTAACTCCCCTCAATATACACTTAGGAGGCTCAAATTTGGATATATTCGTTTCCGTGACTTACTCTTTCATATGAAAACTTAAACAAAAAATTTGAGCTATTTGCCCCTTCTCCAGTTCCCCTCAAAATTTGATTGACCCACAATTTTGAATTTTATTTTATTTTTTTGGATTTTTAAGAACAGTCTCTCATCAAGTTTTCAACGAATTTCATGAACACTAGCCTGCATTAAGCGTGTGGGAAAAAATATATACACATTATAAATACAACCAAAAACTGGACATTTGTCAGATGATTACAAATGGTCTGAAATGCAAAGATCTGAAGACCCCACATTCCCTCGACCCTCCCTTCCCAAATTAGGTAGGCAGTAATAGCTATCGTTATTATATTAAAAAATCAACTGATTGTTTTATAGGTTTAAAATTATTTTTTATTAAAAGAAATGAAATAATTAATTATTGTTTTTCAATAAAGGAAATTTGGTGCTGGGACCCGGGAGTTGCTAACATCACTTGGACACGGTGTATAGATATTACTATTAGGTGGGTATAATTATCTGCATGCATAAATATCGTAATATTATTCAATTTGAGAAACATAAACTTTTTACAGAAACAATTTTTAGAGGAAGAAAAATTAAAATTTCTGTACTCTATTTTTAAAAGCAAGAAGGTAACATACCAGTTTTCCAAAAACATACTGGGTACCAATTGAAATAGAAAAAAAAAAAAAAGTTCCATGATCTAGATTCGAACTTGAAACTCTCATTTGGATTGAGAATATACGCTACACTACACCACTACGCCACAGCGTAATAATATATTCTTCGTTCTAAAATGAAGTCATAGTTCGTTTCAAATAACGAGTAGACACAATAAGCGAGTTGAAAAATTATTTTTCCAAGTTTATGCGTGCCCGAATAATTCATAACTACCAGACAATCATCCCTATGAATGTAACGAATTTAAAAAAAATATTATAAAATTATTTCGAATCCAAAAAATTTTTGAAAAATTTTTCAGAATTGTTATTGAAATACCAAAACAATGCCTATATGAAGTAGCTCATAGCGTGGCGCACTCCTGTAAACGGAGTACATTCAGTGGTGCCATATACTATGGGTAAAACATACATACACATACATACATAAAGATACGTTACACAATATACATAGCATACTTACTTCCGTTCTAGCCACGTACCACCCCCTGCACTTATCGCAGCACGTGTTAGGGAACCATCTGACTGAATAACTCACACGCGAGTTATCAATAGGTTCCCATGATACGTTGGCAAAGAGCCTTTCTTGAAATGAAAACAAACTATTTACTTTCACATGCTCTATGTCTTTCTTGAACTGCAAATTAAGCTCCGACGGCTTAATTTTACGTTGTTTTTTTGGCCCTGTAAATGTAATTTTTTTCACTGGCCGTTTATTATTTTTCTGCGTGAATTATTTTTTATGAATAAGCCAACGTAATTGTACTATTATTTACGTATTATATTTATCTAATAAATGAACAATAATTTTGTGAAAGTTTTAAAAAATAATAAATTCTCCACTACAAAATTATCTAATATTACAAATTCGAGCGAAAAAAAAAAGAAATAGCGTTTGAAGGAACAAATAGATTTCATTAAATTTACATAAGCGAATTTAACGTTCTGAAAGCATATTTAGCGATGAGCAGGCATACCTTTGTCTTCTGGAGCGGTGAAAACGATTCCTGAAGATTTGCCTGTTATTTTTCTTTTATCTAATTTAGCGACTGCATGTAATTCTAGGAAATATTGTATTTTCGGTTCGATTCCGTGAAGCCAGAAATGATTTACGTTCTATAAAATGATATAAAATTTCATGAAAGCAATACATTAGGCTTTTTAGAAATTAAAAATAATATTAACTACACATAATAATCCCAGTTGAGAACATTTAAAAGATCAACAGAAATTCAATAATTTAATTCATAATAATTAAAATGAATTTTGCTTCGTTTAAAAAAAAAAAAAAAACTCATTAAAAATATTATAAAAATAGGTACATTTTTTTAACATAAATATGTAATTATAATTCAGACTGAGTTAATAATAATTAAAGTATCTATAAATTAAAAAAATAGATAGGTATATTATATAAAAATGAACACAATAAAAATAATTTATTAAAAAAAAAAAAAATTGAAAATCGTGCAATGAAACAAGTTCAGAAATTCGATGTGATAATATTGACGTGATTATTTAACATGCTACCTATAATACCTACTAATTTAAATTTTTGATCGGACTCAAAATGGTGGCTTATTCAAATTACAAAGGGAGCTAAATAAGCGCGAAAATCATGGACATCTTTTATTTTGTTTGTATGTAAAAAAAAGTAATGAATGGGAATCGACATTAAATGCTCTCAAAATATGACCTCATTATTAAAAATCTAAAGTAACCCGAAAATAGAGCTCGAAGAGTCTGAAATAGCTCGTATTTGATACTTATGTACTCACAAGATTACGAGGCCTAAAAAATTATATCTCGAATTCAACCGCACATGTGATGTTGAAAGGAGCTGGGGGCAGTTATCGTGCTCAAAATTTAGTTGGGGTGAAGGAAAACTTGAAGATTTTTAATTACACCTTCTCATATGACAAAGTCAGCTCATACTACCAACATACTTGAATTTTAGCTTCCCAAGTATATGGAAGGGGGGGGGGATTAAAGTGAAAAATGGCTTATGAAAAAGAAATTAAATAATAAAGTACTACGAACTGCTATATCACTCACTCAAATGTATTTTATGAAGCAAAACTTTCCTTGTAGTGTTAGATCAAAAACAAAATATGTCATGATGAATTTAATTCAAAATGATACATGGTAAAAATTTAATGAAGTTTCAGAAGGCTGTAGGAGGCTCAAATATGTCAAACGGAGAACATAAATATGTAACTCCCCTCATATTTACGTAGAGAGTCTCAAATTTCGGATAATTGGTATCTTTGTTCATTGCTTACTGAATAATGCATCATGATCAAAAATATTAAGGCGAACTGAATCTCCCCCCGACTGTTCTTCAAAATGTTCACTATCTACTATTTTGGATGTATTCTGACTCCAATTAAAGGTATTACAAAGTTGACCTTCCTATAGTTCAAAATTATATATACCAGCCCACCCACATTTCGGTTCAAAATGTAACAGTTGATTATTTATTTCCGTTAATTACCATAAATGAGAAGAAAAGGCTTGATGGGATAAGATAGTCGAAAATGCTCCCGTGAGCTTTCTAAACGGTTTCTGAGGCAAAAGGTGGATCACATCGAAAAAAAAAATTTGACCAAAATTTCAGGCTCCAGTTGCGCCTATTTTCGAAGATATAGGCAAAAACAAGGCTTTCAATTAAAAATTTTTTTCTCGCTTATTATAAAGGTGGAAAGGTGAAATTTTATTTACTGTGTTTTGACAATAAAAGGCTTTTTCAGTAATTTTTTCAATTTTTTTCGATCAATTTTAAAAGAGTTATGCTATTTTTAAAATTTCAAACCTCCATTTCTGTAGCAAGTTTTTGAGGTGCAATTATGAAAAAATTACATAAAATGTATCTTTTACCATCAAACATACCATAAAAATTTCAGAATTTTTGGAGTAATACAACATAGTAAAAAAAAAAATAAAAACTATTGCAGCACGCTATAAACCAAGCAGTTCGGTACTATGCACGCAGTAGGCCAACGAACGTTACGCGACGTTGCGTCGCCGCCTTAACGGTACATAACACTTAGAGCTTAACTGATCTTCTCGCGCTTAAAACATTACTTAGGCTTATATTTTTTCCTTTTTGGTTTACTGATTAGTGAACTCCTACAAATGATCAAATCAATCTATAGGCCTATTCCGTCTGTTTATTTGAAGAAAAAAATTCTTTCACCCTACCACCAACAAATACTAAAAATTATAATAAAAATAATTATATTCTTATTGATATTTTTCTCCTCCTTATTATAATAGCCAAAACAATCATTATATATCATGCTTCTGTTAGCATGCAATATTATAATTATTATATTAACCCCTTCAATATAAGAACACTAACCAAAATTTTTTGACTTGAATATTATGATAAATTCTAAATTCAAATAATTAATTTCGAAAATATCGCGTAATGTAAAACGTATTATATGTAATTGATTTTTTTTTTAAATAGCGACAATTAAAAAATTATCAATTTTGAAAAAAAAACAAAAACGAATAAATTTTCAAAGATATTAGGGGAAAAAGTAGATATGGTGATATTTTGCGCGATAATTGTAGAAAGATAGTTTCGAAATGTTACTCAAGCACTTGTAGTGTTTATATTCAGTGTTTCGTTCTGCTTCATTGCAAACATTTCAAAAATTAAAATCTAATGAATATATGAAATTGGATTTTTAATATTTTTTGTTACAAAGTTTTTTTTTTTTTTTTTTTTTTGTTTACATCATAGCAATGTCAAATAAATTTCTAAAAATTGTTAAAAAGTTTTTAAACATACGAAATTACAAAAATTACCAATCCTTAAAAATCCGAAATCATTAGAAAACAACATAATAATACTATCTTATGAATCAAAGATACATAAATTTAGACTATTATAAGATGGGTCCATAAAATTTTATTAGCAAGTTTCATTTTACAAAAATAGCACTGTAAAAAAAATATAAAATTTTTATTTTAAAAAAATAAAAAATAAAATTTGAAATTTTTGGCTTATTACCATATGCATACCTCACTCGCAGCAAAATGAAACACATACCACATTTTGTTCCGCAGGAGAAGCGCTTTGTCACTCGGTAGCGTTTTGGCCTGAGAGTGGTTGTGTATTGCCCATGCTGCATGAAAAGGAACATTCCGGGTGTATTTTCACCCAGTATAGCATTCTAGGGTTAATAAGAGGGTTAATAAGAATATAATTATTTTTATTATAATTTTTTAATATTTGTTGTTTACAAGGTGAAAAAATTTTTTTCTTCAAATAAACAGACGGAATAGGCCTATAGATTGATTTGATCATTTGTAGGAGTTCACTCACCACAGTAAACCAAAAATGAAAAAATATAAGCCTAAGTAATGTTTTTCAGTTAAGGTGCGTCCACACGAGGATGATCAGCCTCTTTCATCCTAGATGATTAGCCTGAGATGAATGTAGTGTGGACGTTTGGATGATCAGTCTCATTGACCTGAACGAAGCTGATCAGCCTTTCATCCTCGATCGACTTGATGTCGGTCCGTTCAAAGGATGATGAATAGTGTGGACGTGACTGCATCATCCACGTTCGCTCATCCAAATGTAATTTTTCGCTATTTCACATATAATTTATTCAACAATGAAAGGAAAATAATTTTAGAATTAAAAAATAACTTTTTTTGGCAATCTGACCATGTTCCTGAAATTAAAATATTTGGACTGCATTACGCAACAATGTTCTAAGTGAAATGAGGCGCCATAAACTTCAACTACATCAAGTTTCTGATGTAATGTAAATTATAACAAAGGCAGTCAATCAAAGTGAACAAATTTCGCTTGTTTGTCTTTGAAATTATTTAAATGACATGAATGATTTCATTCATTACCAGTTTTTCTCATTAAAAACAAAAATAAGATCGATCAACAAGTCTATGGCGCCTCATTCCACTTAGAACATTGTTGCGTAATGCAGTTCATTTATAACGTGAAATTTACTAAAAATTATGTTAATTTTTATTGATATTTAAAAAAAATTTTTGTACGAGTAGCTATGAATAAGCCCTAATATATTTTATTTACCAAAAAAATTTCACATTACAATAAACTTTTCAATTAATATGTATATTTTTTAATGTCATTAATTTATTAGTAACAACATTTCTTTTTTTTATTAATTCACAACTAAAAACATAAAAATAATTTTAATTTTGTTCATAAATTTCTTCATATAAAAGATCAATTTTGGATACAAAAAAAATAATGAACAACTGAATTTATTTTTGATTACAAAATTTATACCTGATAATTTTGTTATATACTTAATTTTTTTTTTGTCATTAAAAAATAAAAATTTATTTTCAGTATTTTTTGCTATAAAATTGCCATGCGATAAAATTTGGGGGGGGGGGAGGGTGTCGTGAGTAGGTTAGAAATTATTCATGTCGCCCTAAAGTTTGAAAAACGCGTGATTTCGTGCTTTTTCAACTTTTTTCAAACTTTGCATTAATATACCTAGGGAAGGAGAAAAGCTAGAATAGTGCTTGCACTGAAGAAGATGAAGTGCATTTCATACCCTATCTAATGGCATATCAACAATTTTTTCCCGACCCGTTCTTGTTTCCACGTTTTGCAAAAACTGAACCCCCCTTGATGAGAACTAATTTTACCATCAACTTAGCGAAGCCGTATCTTGCTTCAAATTCATTAAATTGAAAAAATTGTTATACCATCGGAAAGCTCATAATTTACTCTAAAAAAAACGTCCTTATCACCTATAACGTAAATCGCGTCGTTTAGGCGCAATAAACGTGAGAAAACGCTTCCCCATGTTTATCTCTATAAGAGCCACGCGCGCTTTCCAAGGTTATGACGTCACAACTAAAGGGGTGCGCATCGGAGTATCGTTTTCGCTGCAAACAAAATGTAAAAAATTATTTCTCGCGACGTATTCAACCAATTTTCGAAATTTTAACGATTACATTAATTTTACATTCCCGTCTTTCATTTCCATTAGGTTTTAGGTGAATTTATTTTTTATGCAACGTCCCAAATTCAAAAGTAATAAAATATTTTGAATAGAATTTCGAATTTCAAGTAAAATCTAAAGTTAATATACATTTATAATAATCTTCTACTACATAATTGAGGAGGGTAAAACTTTGTCCGAGGTAAAGTCGAGATAAACGCAACGATGAAAGCTGCGAATGGTTTCATGTGATAGGGCTGAACGAGGAGATCATTCTTAATGCCTCAGGCACTCATGAAAAGCTCCATGAAGCTCGAAAAAAAGGTTTAAAAAAACGTCCAGTAAATGGCCCAAAGAAGTTGTACACAGTGTTGTAGGAACAAACCCACGAACGAGAACGAAGAACAACAAGAACAGAAGATTTTCATTGTTCCTGAGGAACAGAACCAAGAACGAGAACATAAAAGTGATATATCTGAAGAACAAAGAACAGAACGAGAACAGAATGTTTTCAAACTGAAGATCAAAGAACGAAACGAGAACCAACTAATGTAAAATGCTGAGGAACGAGAACAAAAACAAGAACAGAACGAAGAACGAACAAGAACGAGACCATAAAGGATTGAAAGAACAAAGAACAGAACGAGAAACATTATAAAGAATTAAAAGAACAAAGAACGGAACGAGAACAGTTAAAACATTGAGAATAAGAACGAGTTAGGAACAGGATCAAATGACTGGGTCTTTCCAGGAACAAGAACAGGAACAAGAACAGACATATGTTCGTTCCTACAACACTGGTTGTACACATATCTATGACGCTCGACCAAACGTCATTCCACAGCCCCGAAGAGTAGTTAATAAATTATCTACCAGGATCTCCCTATGATGTGCGCAATTTTTAAATTTTGGACTTGGAAAGTGAGATTGTGTGACCTCACATTTCATTGAATCAACTCACGTTTCAATATTATGGAGTAAAATTTTATATATGTAGTAGGAATGTGAGTTTGTGTGAGCTCACGGAAAAATTGAACCAACTCATGTTTTAATATTATGAAGTAAATAAAATTTTTTAAATGTAGGAGGAGATGAGAGGATGTCCTCAAGTTTCATTTAACCAGCTCAGGACTTGGAACGTGAGATTGTGTGACCTCACGTTTCATTGAACCAGCTCACGTTTCAATATTATGGAGTAAAATTTTATATATGTAGCAGGAATGTGAGTTTGTGTGAGCTCACGGAAAAACTGAACCAGCTCATGTTTCAATATTATGGAGTAAAATTTTATATATGTAGTAGGAATGTGAGTTTGTGTGAGCTCACGGAAAAATTGAACCGTGAATTAGCGTGACGGGGCATGAGTCAAGGTCTTTTAGTTCGCAGTTTTTTAGTGTTGCAGAAACGTGAGTTTGCGTGACCTCACATTTCATTGAACTGTGAGTTAGTTTCATGGGGCATGAGTCCAGGTCTTTTAGTTCGCACGGAAGGTGAGTTTTCGTGACCTCACATTTCATTGAACTGTGAGTTGGCGCGACGGAGCATGAGTGGAGGTATTTTAGTTCCCACGTGATGAATGGAGCAAAATTTTATAAATGTACCAGGAGGTGAAAGGATGTCCTCAAGTTTCATTCAACCAGCTCATGTTCTAATATGGAGTGCACTTTAATTGAACCAGCTGGAGTTGTAATAAAGTAGTAGTGTGGTCATTTGTAATATGGAGTAAAAAGCATAAGGATCCCTCCTCATGGTACCTCACGTTGAATGGTTAGCGAACGAAATAAAACCTCAAATTATAAATTCGAATGGCATCTTATGCCGAATGGTTGACTAACGAAATTATTATTTTAAACATTTTTTTACTGTCTATGTTTTGAAATAATTCAACGAATTCCGATGTAGATGTATCAATGTTTTTTATTTTGTTTTTTGAAGTAATTTTAATTTGTGGCTAACTGAGATTAAAGAAAATAAATAAATTTTAACGTCGTGAATATAATTTGAATGAATAGAATTTTTTTAAATGAATAATAACATTACTTATGTATGTATATGAAATTTTGTATATCGATTTAATTTTTCAATTGCTCCTTTCATTAAACAAGTAGTAAACAAAAAGTTATTTTTTGAACGTGATCACAAATTTAAAAAAAAAATTAAAAATAACATTGACAAAAATTTAGTTTTCAATTTTTAAAAATTTTGGTTAAAGAAATGATAGAATCTACCATCGTGACTTCAAATTTTTTTTTCCTTCAATAATTCGCAAAACAAAGCAAAGAACTATTACCATCGAAGAAGTTGACAATAAAGATAAAAAACCCCTTTCAGTGTATAAAGAAGCACATGCTTAAACACCCCGTCCGAAGGATGGGTATAGATTAGTAGTTTTATAGAAAGGAGGCTCCACCGTCTAAAGACGGATGTGAAAATGTGATAAAACCCGTTCGTCGTAAGTTTCCTCCCCCCCCTCTCCTTCACAAATCAAGTAATTCTTATTGAAAACTCAGCTAAAAAAAAACACGTCTGTCTGACATACCGATGGTAAATTATGATGATATTGCATCAATGTGTCATTTTTCCTCCTGCTCCAAGTGAGCTTATACTTAACGACTGGAAGAGGCGATACGGGTTCCTTCCACGAAAGTAGCAACCGCAACGTACCATTTCCCCAAGACTTTCCAATAATCCCGAATTCCGATGGAGCTTCCGGAGTGAGATCTACAACAATCGAATTACACTTTATACACGTTACTTGGTGTTAGTGTAGGCGATATTACCTATCATATCGAGTATACCGTCGAGTAACAATTTAAAAGGCTTGGACGGCGACGACGGGCCAATTGTTCCATTCTCATTGGTGGCTCGTACACGAAACTGGTACCAAAACTTGGGATATAAATTTTTAATGGTAATATTATTATTGTTGGTTTGCTTCTTGACGATCCATTTGTTAGGATTTTCATCGAAGCCTTCTCTATCGTAACTATGCCTTTCTTCGACAGCGTACGTCGTTAACTTAGAATTATTTCCGGTATCCCATCGTACGATTATTGGAAGCCCTTTGCTGCGGATATCGCTTTTGTCAACTTCTATGGTAATATTCGTCGGCATAGACGGCAGGCCTGCGCAATAAAATCGTCGCAATTAACATGCGTCCGTGTAAAATGTGTTGGAATATGTACTAACGTTATTCTAACCAGTTACGAGATTCAATTGCGTTGGAGTCATACAAGTAACTCCACAAGGATGATGACAACATTTCAACGTAGCCCGACAATCGGTATCACTCCTACATGCATTTATGCAAACTTTTTCCAGTTCTGAAACGGTGGCCATTTCGATGGGACATTTTCCCGGTTTCGTGTAGTTTTTCAAACAGCCTGTCAAACACTGAAACATAATTACCGATGATAATTCGCGTACTCGGTCGTAAATTAAAACTCGCTCACGTCCAACATCTTAATATGATTTCCTCGATTCAGACTCGTTCCGATTAAAACATTATATTTACATATGTTTCGATAAAGATCTTCCGTCTCATTTTTTTTCTCTAATAGCTAAATTCATTGTCGCGCTATTAGAAAAAAAAAACACGTGCGCCTTCCATATTCAGTAAATTTCGACGAGTTAACGTCCACGTTTAATATCGTACGTGTTATTATTGTAATTTAATCGACCTCCTACGTTTCGAAATTGAATCACTAATTAAACTTATTCAGTTATGCGGATTCCAGCGTAAATATCAAACGCAATACTTCGTCCAGGGTAACCAGATAAATCGCCTCAAATGCGCAAAATTTCGCGGCCCGTTCGTGTACCTCGACGACACAAAGTATCCTTATGATTCGAAATTTCGCCACACTTTCCCAGAAATCGGTACCTATTATTTAGCAAATTTACATAATACAAGTATTAACGAATTTCATACGAAGAAACAAGTTAATGGAGGAAACTAGCAGCGTGACTAGTTTCATTTTATTGAGATGCAAATTTAAATATGAAAAAGATTGTTTTAAACACTTCAACAAAAAAAAAAAAAAAAAAAAAAAATACGCATTTGAATGAAAATTAAAATCGTGTTCTTCATCTCGTACCTAAAATGATAATTACAGTTTTGCATAATTTTTGTCGCGGTAAAATGTGCATAATCTGTCCAGTATCAGCGTTCACGTCGATTTCATACCCACGTATGTGCACTTTTTAACATAATTTCCAGTTTTTCAGGAATAGGTAAAATTTTTGCAATATTTACTCAAAATTTAATACCATTACTTGGCTGATTTTTTTTTCCATTAGCTTAATTATTCAAACGAAGTGAATTATACCATATATCTAATGCCATTTGGTGACCCTCGGTTTGAAAATATACTGAGAATTTTTTGCATATGGTACTAAGAAAACAGCAAACTGCGGATGAGTTCAAGGTACCAGGTTGAAAATTTTGAGAACTCTTCAATAAAACTTGTAATACATAAGTAATTAGTTGATTTATATAACCTTTGACAGCAAGCTGTATTTTAATCGTTCAAATCAAACCCATGCGTGGAATAATAAAATGAAAAAAAAAAAAAAAAAACTCATGAAACTGCAACTATGAAAGTCATTTTGGTTGGCAAAAAACGAAAAACCTTCTGATGTAATTTGGTGATATACGAATTGGCTTTACTATATTGAAGGATAATGTATTGCAACCGACTCAATCAAGACACTAAATCATCTAACAGTGAAGAGAAGCGTTGCACTCCAAGGAAAAGGAGTGGTACCCCCCAAGTGGCAAATTGTATTTTTTCCAAGCAACTGTCGAATAAAATATTGCCAACTTTGGCAGCGTGAACTAAAAAAGAAAAACGTAAGCAGCCATGTCACATCACTGGAGCTGAGTTTTTAATTGGAACTCTTTCATGCTTTTAAATAACGTTGCTAACTTTTTCATGTATATACAGGCCACACCGAGTACCAAATCTGAAGATGCTTATTCATTCCTTAAAAACCCCCGAAGAAGATAAATTTAGAATATGCGGTATTTGTTGCCGGCAAAAATCATATAAGCCCATATTTTGAAATTTTAGCAACTAGAGGCTTCTCGAGTTATCCTCAAATTTTGACGATACACCATTTTAGATTCATTTTGGCCTAATTAAAGAGGTCAAATTCTGGTCACAAACTAACTCAGCATACCGAGTTGAAGTTTTCTAGGTCTTTTTGGTGGGGACATATGGAAAATTCATGGAATAATGCTCTACTTAGTATGTACTTCCGTTTGGAAAGCCATTTTGGCTCCAAATCCCCTTGAAATTCATTTTGGAAGCTAAAATCAGAAGAAGTTAGCCACCAGGGCTCATTTGATCATATGACACAATAAAATTTTTCCGAGCTTTCGTGTATCCTCACCACGCTTTGAGGTCAATAACCCCTCCTTCCTCATCCAATATCATGTGTGTAGGTGAATTTGGAATAATAAAATATATTTCTCATCGCCAATAATCATATGGGTTCATACCAATCACATTTTTAGTATACTTGAAAAATGTACTCGTAGTTTCTTGTTTCAATTTCAACAACCACAGATATTTCACTTCAAAAAAAAAAAAAAAAAAAAAAAAACACAGACGAAATCTCAAAAATTGGGTTAAAATATTGATTTTGTTTGACTGAAAATTAGTTGTAGCCGGCAAAAACT
This sequence comes from Phenacoccus solenopsis, assembly GCA_009761765.1. NCBI lineage: Eukaryota > Metazoa > Arthropoda > Insecta > Hemiptera > Pseudococcidae > Phenacoccus > Phenacoccus solenopsis. The sequence continues at coordinate 38,100,669 of CM019755.1, forward strand.
TTCAAAAAACTAAAAAAATCAGAAAAAGTTAGAATACCCCAAAAGAAATTTTCAACATGTGAAATTCTCCAAAAAATGGAAAATAATTAGGTAAACAGGAACACTATATTATTGTTCTAAACTGACTCTATTGGGACTCGAACCACCGCTTGAGCGCTAGTGTTCTAGTGAGGCTCTATGGGGCATGTATGATTCTATCAGTAGTTTTCATCAGGGTTGGGCAGGATTCGAATCCGAAATTTTTGATTCGTGATTCGTATTCGATTTTTTTTTAAGTGGATTTGAGGATTCCAGAATTAAGGAATCGAATCCATTAAGGATTGGTGAAATGATTCGATTCACCTCCGAGGATTCATGCAGCGAATCATGAATCCAAAAAAAATAAGCGCTTGCCGGTTAACGTTGGAGAAAACGTCACTAGTTACTGGATTTTCTTCGAAGTATCCTATTCCTATTCCTATTTTTTCATTTTTCAAAAAATTTTTTCTAATGAACTACTTTTTTAGTCTAAGAGTTTTCTACGTTTTTTATTCCTTCTCATTGGTGAGGCGTACTTTTTACTGTGGGTAACAGATGAACAGAAGAAAAAGTTGGATTTGCGAAGGATTCGTGATTCGAAAATTGGATTCGAATCCACGAATTCGATGGGTGAATTCGTGATTCGGATTCGATTCATTTTTTACGTCCATTTTAGCCGGGATTCATGATTCGTAAATTCATTCGAAGATTATTGTACTGGTTCCGGATCCGAATTCGATTCATTTTTTGTTAGGATTCTGTCCAACCCTGGTTTCCACCAATCAGACCAAGGTTTATAAATCACTTCAAACACGTAGCCAGCAAATTTTTCTAAATACAAATTAAATGCACATAGAAAAGGAACACAATTTATGATAAAAATTTTCGTTGTTTACATTGTACATGTCCCATACAGCTTCACTTAAGCAGTTAAATTTTTCGCCACCAGATGCCAGCCACTTTGCATTTGGGTCCCAATAGAGTTGTTATGATAACTGGTCCATGTTCTAATTGATCATACGTCACGAGTGTAACAACCAATCAGCAAGTTGGAAAGTGGTAAATTACCTCGACTTACTCGTATAGTAAAAACACGAAACAGCTGATGATTCAAATCGCAAACGAATTTCAGTCGTTCATTGGAAACTGAACGATATTATTCAGGAAGGTAGAAATGAAACTACCTACATTTCATCACATTCTAGCCTCATGATTGGTCATTACGCGCGTAACATATGACCAATCAGAACCCAGACCAGTTACCTAACTACTCTATTTACAAAGTTTCACCTCTTTAAGTCGATTTAGTGAGAAGTAGAGATAGGTGGTAATTTAAAGTGGTAACTTATTCGGTAAGTTACCGGTAAGTTTCCACTACATAAGTTTCCTAAATTCTTCCGTAATTTAAAAACTGGTTCTTTGGTCTTTTTAGCGAAATTTTAGATCATAAATCAAGTTTTTTCAACAAAATCTACTTATTCACAAGAAATTCCAAAATTTCTATGCTTTTAAATTACCAGTTACTTACTGGTAAGTTACCAGGTAAATTACCTAAAAATAAATTAGCGGTAATTAACCATCCCTACTGAGGAGATAAGGAAGATTCAAGAAATTTCATGACTCACAAGTTCCTCAAAAAGTATTTTTTTGCTTTTACTCCCCTCTAAACGCATTTGAAAAGCTGAAATTTCAATATATAGCTGTACTGACTCATTCATGTATATGAGATCGAAAACAAAAATATTGAGCCATTCGCCCTACTCCATCTCCCCTCAAAATTTGAGTGCCCTCCCCCATTTTGGAGTGTATTGAAAAAACAGAAAAAGTACCTCTTTCTTATTTTTGAAGAGGAGTTTATCACCAAATTTTGAGCGACGCGTGGGGAAAAGTATACTTCTGTACTCCAAAAAGTTAGGCATTTGCCAGATGATTACAAAATTACCTCTTTCCAAAATCAGGTAGACTGTAATAGCTTTCATTTTTACAAAAAATCTGTTAACAAGCTAGCGGCTAATCACCCCCTCACGCTTCATTATGCTGAAAAAATAGTAAAAAGTTTTTTAAATAAATAAAAAATGAGAAAAGTGAAATTACGATTTATGCCTAATTTAATTAATGTTGGAAAATAAGACATCAACTCATCAGATGAAAAAAAAATATTATATAAAAAACAAAAATTCTCAGGTAAGTATTTTTTTAAGAATATTTTGCAAACATACCATATTTGGTGCTTTTTTAGGTACAGTCATACCTCCAACCCCCCGCCCCCCAGGATGGAAAAGTTATTTTGCCTAAATTACAGAAACACATTTTAATTATAACTTGATTAACATTGAAAAATAAAACATGCAATTATCAAATGAGAAAAAAATTCGCAACATGAAAAACAAATATTCAAAATTAAAGGAACCATAGACTAGAAACATAGATGCGTAACTTTCTAACGGTAATATATTTTGCATACTACGTCATTTACAGCGCTTCTTTCGATATAACCAAATTTCCACCTCCCTCTCTTCATGCTTGATTCTGACATGCTGAATATGCTCTGATTCCAATGGAGCGTAGTCTTTCCAATATTCTAAAGCGTCAAGTCTTATTGTACAGCTTTTTCAAGATCCAAGATGACTAGAACATTTTGATTATCTTGAAAAGCGGTGGATATTTCAATTCTGGGGTTGAAAAGGTGGTCTACTGCAGATCTTTTTTTTTTTTCAAAAACCATTTTGAAAGTTGTTAAAGCATGAATTTTTTTGCTACAGGGTGAATTTTGGCTCTAGCTAGCCCCGGCAGCCAATGTACTTTATTATTAATTATAACAAGACCTAAGATTCATAACGAGAAAATAGTGCTTTATTTGTGAGAAAAAAAAATGTTGAATCAACTTTTTAGGAATATTTTTCTTTTCTAAGCTGAAAAATCAATTAATTACTAAGAATTTTTTTTTCGCTTTTTAAAGAGGGAGGGGAGGGGAGATTCAACATTGCTCAGTGTTGCTCGAGCACCCGACCAATTTATGAATCGCCATTAATGAGTATGATTATGCATGAAAGTCTAAAAATAATGCAGGAAACTTCAAGTTCGGTTTTTACATTTTTAAATTTTTTTTTTTATTACGTATATACATCGTAGGTGTATTTTAATGATTAACTTGAAAAATTGTTGCATTTTCAGTTTCACAGTGCATTAAGATATACGTGACAGAAACGGAGAATATAACAATTGGTAGTGTAACGTTCTGAAGAAGGTGGCGAAGCGTAAAGATAGCAACAATCGCAAAACATTAGGGTCAGCGAAGCAATACGAAAAACAAACAATTTTTTTTGTAAAACAAAATAAAAACAAAAGTGATGCTGAAATATTTAAAATGAAAACGAAAAAATGTTATTTAGATTTTTTCAATATTTTTTCATTAATTCAGTATTTTGTTGTAATTATTATTGTAGTTCACCAAAAATTTCATATTCACAATAATAAAAAGAAAAAATAATCACCTATTTTAGTGTTCGAAAAATAATTTTTTATTTACCATCATACCCACAAGGTGATACCGACTCACTGAACAACAAAACTTGGCAATCCTGCAAATAGTAGGTCACGTGACCATTACTTTTCAAATCCTCAACGAAATCTTTTCGTGTTTTATTATAAATGTAATAGGATTGTCTCATTTTTCGAACATGTGGGGCCCTCTTTAATTTTCAAGATACTGACAATAGTTCAGTTTTACAGCCTTGACTATAGTAGGTAGTCAAATACCTAATTAAAATTTGTCCAATTAAAACAGAAATTGCATTTTAAAAGTATAAAATGAAGTCAAGTAAAAATTTGAATTTGTTACGAATAATGGTTTAAAACATTTAGAAATTCCTTTCTACCTATTAAAAAAATCTCTGCTGACAAATCGTGCCGATCATGATGATATAGAAATATTCATAATATCTACCTACTTATCTCTTGATAACATGGTAATATAAGTATTTTGCGCTTTTTGAGATATCGTGCACGTCATCAAAACAAAATCACACATCTTAGGGATTTCCATATGAATCATTTCATGAACAGGAATAGGGATGGTACATGATTAGAAAGCCATCCTGAGTTTCTAGATGTTATTCTTTCAATTAGATATAAACTCAAACAGAACAAAACAAAGCGCAATCAATCCTTGATATGTTGTTTTGTAGGATCATATTATCTGGAGAACGTCAACATCCTTGAGCAAATGTTGGTACAACTACCCTAAATAAGGAGGGAATACTGGAAAGAGGATTCAAAGACTGCCAGCACATATAATCTATATATTCGGATGCCAGAGATAAATTTAGATGAATAAAACAATATATGTATGATAATTCTCTCAATTTAGCCTGAATAAACAAACAATGGGCTGTCTGTGTCAGCTTATCATCGATAATAACTCCTAGGTATTTATAATGAGAGACTACTCGTAGGGAAATGCAGCCGCAGCTGTGTCCATAAGAGAAACTATATGTATATGAACACATTGAAGGAAAAATCATTACCCACTTTGTACGCATAAAACAATTTTTCCCATCAAATTTTGTTGTAATGCATCTTTCAAACTATGTTACACTTTTCATCGAATTCACTTGAAATACCTAATATGTTGAAATTCCACAAGTCATTATGAGATTTGTAACATACTGTATGTTGAACATAACTGAATACGAACCTAACACTCATCAGAACCTAAACAACAAAATCTAAAATTTTAATTTGTAGATGGAAATTACTTATGCAAAACTAAAAAACATACAAAAAATTTAGAAAAGATGAAAAATCATTTTTTTTTGACTTCACACTATTGTTTTCGTTTTGTTTTTTATCGCTATTTTTGGGTTTACACTTTGTTACAACTGATCAGTTAGATATTTACAATGAATTGATTGGTATTTTTTTTAGTATTGAAGTAAAGACTTCAGTTTTCACTTTTCACCAAGTTCTAGACTAACACGTTAATTATTATTATCAATTGATGAACTTAATACATTCATTTTTGTTCTTAAATATAGGCGCAGTCATTATCATCTTGTCTTATTTTCTTCTTCATTAGATTAGATATTTTTTGGATTGTAATTCAAGAAGCCATGAACCAACGATTGGAAATTTTTTAATAATAAATATTTTCTTTTCCCACGCTAAAACTATAAGAAACGTGAAAATCAAAAGCACAGCAACAGAAACGAGTTGATCGCCACTCGAGTGTCTTTCCAGAAGATAGAAAGGAAATACTATATCTGCCTCAACAAGACATAAGGCGCCATTATTTTACGATACTGTATTCGAGACGAGCTTTACAATAAATTTATATAGAATTTACTAATCCTCGATAGTAAATTTACCAAACGTCCGAGTCCATTTATATGCTAATAAAAATATAAACGCCTTATCTCTTCATCGCATATTGATCCGTAAATAAACGCCGATGACTGGAACGTGGTGATTTTTGATCGTAATCTGGACTATTTTGAAGTAATAAATGGTACGTGTCCGTACCTATGTTAGTGTGGTTTCTATTTTCAATAATAAAAAATAGGTAAACCAATTTTGTGACTGGATTTTCTCGCTGGTCGAGGTGAATAGGTTTCACACAAGATATAAAGTTGGTATCGTGTAAATTCGGGATGCCATTGATTCGTCGAATTCGATTCTTTGGTGTTACTTGAGGTTCGTTAGTTGAATCATAGAGATGGGCAGTGCATCAAAATTAAGGGAATTTCGATGTTTTGTATTTTTATTTTAATAAATTGATGATTGGATAGAAACTGTTGTCGAAGAATACGTATTAAAACACTTGTCTGATTTCTATTTCAAAGTTACATTCCATTATACTTACTTATGCTCCACAAGAAACTATTTCATGAATGTAATTCACTTGTTGAATACTTACTCTCGACACTCATTGTGAGACGCTAACTTTTTTTTTTAAATTTCCATTTACCATCATTTATTATTAATAGGCGTTTATTTCTTGCAATAGTGTTGGTCTATTCGTTATTTGACTTCTTTTCTTACCTCCCCCTCTTTGAATGAATTCATCGCACTTCTTTTTCATTGTAGAATTTTAATGGCCGCCATTTTTTTTTTCGTCGTAAATTTACATACAGAAAGAATATAGTTCAATGACTGCTTTCGTCTTGGGGGATTTTTTTTTTACGTTTAGAAGATAAGTTATGCACAAAAGAGGAAAATGTAATAAATTTAAATTAAACATAATAAAGAAGTACACAATGCGTCGTCATAAAGAAGTAGATTTCGAAAAACTTGTTTGCGATATTTTTTCATTCATCTAAACAAGTGAATACATTATCTAGCGATAATCTTTTCAAATGTTGACAATTAAGTATTCTTCGACGTTTTATCAATGAAATTCATTTAGCGATTGATGATGGAATCTTAGATAAAAGTATAAAGAGTCGCCAAGAAAAATTGAGCTTTCATTATATATCAAATTACACGTGTCAATCAATTCTGCTGAAATTGGTAAACTCTAAATGTAGTGAAATCAAACTATATGTACTTACTTACCTGCTGATGAATATATCATGTATATAGGTTTCACCCTTAAAGTATCACATTTTACCTTCATACAAACATAAGCTATAGGTATCTAGTTTAGTATAAAACACCATCGCATATTAAATAATCATAACCGGTAGTATGGTTCATAAATAAATGTAGTATAAAATTACCTTCCGCTTGTCTAAAATTTCGTGATCCTGACAAACCAAATTACATCTCTCTACACTAGAAGTGTCCACTAATTCACTACATCGTACGAACGGATTCACAATAAACACGACGAAACAAAAAATCGTACCCAAAAACGACATGGTAGTTATATCAAATAATAAAAAATTTTCCACTTTCCTCACCTTAGTCAATTTAACTTGTACTATCGTAGACTACTTTTTAATGTCTTCACCGAACTGGTCTCCCGTTAGTTCGCGAATGATTCAAAAAGCTGGAGGTTTTTCGAATCTTTACTAGAACTCGTCATTGCGAATGATTTTGAACGATAAGAAAACACCTAAAACTGGTAAAATTTCATTCATGCTGGTTTAATGAAAGAGATTATATAGATACCAATGAAAGGTTGCTTAGGAGAACGAGTAAATAAATGTTGAATTACGGCGTCGTATTCGGGGTGTTTGGGCGACATGTGTGAGAATTCCCCTCTACTGAATGAAAAATCTTCATAATACCGGTACTCATTTCATTTAGGTATATATTTCACGATAGTATTTGTATTCGCGAGCAAATTAACTTGTTTATGCGAAGCTTCATTTTGCTGCGGAAAGGTAAACATTACATTTGATTTATGGCGCGACGATACGTTATTACCACTTAATAAATGTCGTACGCTCGTACCAATGAGTGATGTAATTTTCACATTTTTCTTCGGTGTGTTCTCGATACATTGGTAAGCTTTCTAGATTTTTGATGAAAAGAAATGATTTTTAATGAGAAAATTTCATTGAAATAATCATTATCATATCGGAATATTGATATGTTTTTGCTAATACGATTTAGCTCGTAATCATATTCAGAAACAGTGATTATTACGATTCATGGAAAGAATGTTACAAATACTTGCACGTATGCACATGGCTTATCAATTTGATCTTCGTGCATTAAAAATTTATGTAATCATTGGAAGAATTTGAGGTGCTGTTTAATGCGTTGCGTTTTCATGACATACCTATACCTACTATAAACAAAAATTTGAAATTTAATTTTTTTAAACTATTGATGAGCTTCTTTGAAACTGCAATGGCATAATTATCTTGGCTTTGCATCATATTCACGAAGAAATCACAAATATAAGGAAGAAAAATTATATACTTTGTGATTAGGCAGATTCTTTATAATGATTTGCGGTTAAAAATTGTTAGGCCAAATCATAAGAATTTCTTTCAAATATTTTTAAACTATTTTATTTGTTAACATTTTGTACGATTCGTAACACTTGAGATGAGCAAATCATTTTTTTAAATAATTATGTTTAGGACAATTCAACACATTTTGTTTGAATTTATTTATTCCTCATCTATTAGAGTGTTCTTGATATTAATTTTTTTTGGGCATAGTATAACCAAAAGTTTGAAGGTACCAATTTAAAAATTTTATTTTTTCATCGAACAATGAAATTTCATCAAATTCTTACCCCAGAAACATGTTCAATAAGGCTAATTCTAAACCAAAAATTATAAATATTTTGGAGAAAATCTGTAGGTTTCTTCATGATTAAACTGATAAAAATTAAAAACGATTTGGGATTGAAAATAATAACTGAATGAAATCAGTTAGAATTCCGTATGATAATAGTATTTATGATTTACGAGTGGAGAAGCTATTATTTATTGATTTTCTCTTTAGTTTATTACAAAATCATCTTTGAAAATTTCCAAAAATATGCTTGCTTGAAGCACTATAAATAATTGAAGGAGTACAATTGAAAATTTGACAAATCTGGCTATTTCAATGAACAAAACAAAAAGGAAAAAACAACACAAATTTAAAACATGTTTAGTTTTGAAGTAATACTGTACGAAAAAACCCTTGTTTTTTCACCTACTAACAAAAAATAAGCATTTTTTTGAGTGAAGCACCACCTTAAATTGTCGTACTCTCTCAAGTAGATATCGAGATACTTTGATGGATCACTTCAGCTATGAGCTATATGATACGAATTTGGCCAAATTTGAATGTTTCGACGCATAAATGGTGATAGCGCAAGTTGAGGAAATTAAATGAAAAATTTAACTTACCATGTACGTGTTTTGGGAGAAAAAACTAAAAATTTCAAGAGGAAGTAGGGAAATAATAACAAATTGGTTACCGATGAAATCATGTAATTAGATGAGAATGGACAATGTCGTTCTTATCAATTTCAATTTTCAATTAAGGGTGTAAAGGAGTTGAGGGGAAAGAAGAAGAAATTTTGATTTCTTAGAACGAACTAGAAAACGAGAACGATGAATAGTGAACGAGAATAGTCATACTTAAAATTGCATGAAAGAAGAAGACTGATGTGAGAATAAGGCACGTTAATCAAGGAGTAAGTAAGTAAGTAAAAAGCCAAAAACATTGGAAATTCAAATGGAACTAGAAGAAAAAACTGAAAAAAGTACTATAATGATAAAATATAATGTAGAGTTTTAAGTTATTCATTACTTTTCAGGCTCGCTTTATACGTTAATTAACAATACTATCAGTAGTTCTTCAATGTATGCTTAAGAAACAGAACCAAAAATGAGAAAGAATGAAGAATTCTTTCTCTCTTTAAGAACGTACAAACGAACAGCGTCAACTTGAGATATTTGGACTGCATTACGCAACAATGTTCTAAGTGAAATGAGGCGCCATAGACTTGTTGATCGATCTTATTTTTGTTTTTAATAAGAAAAACTGTAATGAATGAAATCATTCATGTTATTTAAATAATTTCAAAGACAAATAAGTGAAATTTGTTCAGTTTGATTGACTGGCTTTGTTATAATTTACATTACATCAGAAACTTGATGTAGTTAAAGTTTATGGCGCCTCATTTCACTTAGAACATTGTTGTGTAATGCGGTCCATTTGAAAAACAGCATAGTAAGTACAAGAAGGACAGTATAAGGTAAAGAAAAACAAGAATGAAAAAGAACCAAGGTGCATTCTTCCATTACTGGGCAAAATATTAGAAGCATTGCGCCCTCTTTGGTATACTAATGATGGGAATGTAAGTAAAAAGTTTGAAAATTAAACACCATTGTGTACTTTTAGAAAAGGTTCAAAGACTAGCACACCAAAAATTCAACTCTCTGCTGAAAAAAAGGTACCTGGTTCTTAAAATGGTAATTTGCATCGCTCTGGCACTTCTCTAGGCTAACTGAACCTTACTCATTCACTTTGGATAATTATCAAAGGCCTGGTTAGTTTGGCAAAGTAGTCTCATTCGTACGTTTTCGTTGATAAGGCTTACTTCACGATGTAGTTTCAAAAAAATACCTCTTTTCGCCCTTTTATTACAATCTTATGTACTATCAACATTGAACACTTACATAAGGCCTAGAGGCAAAGATTAATCTTAATAATTTGAATCATTCGAGGCTTGCTGGTTGATGGAAAAAGTATACTTATCGCCGTTGACATGCTGACATAAATGTATTAGGTGGAAATTCAAGCGTAGACGATGTTTTTCAAAATCATTTGTTTCCACTGCCACAGATGAGAAATAATTTCAGCGAAAATTTATACAATGAGTATAATTGATAGAAATTTTTGAAATTCTAGAATTAATAAGCTGGAAAAAATTGAAATACGATAAAGAATGGATATTTTCACTTAATACTGTAATATGGCTGAAGAGGCGAATTCGAAGAAAAAAAAAAAACGAACACCAACGAAGTAAGTCCATGCTTAGCATTTTTAATACATTATTTTCACGAGGGCAGAACAGTACAAAATGGTCATTTTCATTCAAATTGATGACAGATTTCTTTTCGTTTCTTTCCAGTAGGAGTAGCTCATATTCGTTGGCGTTTTTAATGGCGAGCATCAGAGGGTTGATTAATTTTGGTTAGGTCTTTGTTCACATTTAATGAACAGGTTGGAAAGTGGTAGCGGATTTAATTCAATCTTCGTACAAAAGAATTCAATTTTACGCTTGAATTTTTTTAAATATGTAAAAATAACTTTCTCAACTATCAAAGGAACTTAAATAATTATATGAAATATGATGTTTTAAAAATATACTTTCCTTTCAATTGAAAAAAAGAGAGAAGAAATACTTATTTAAAAAATTTTCTGTAGAAAAGAATAAGTGTGCGGGTAAAGTATTATAAGTATTATATGTATTTGAAGTGGACTTACTTTTTTCAAGTACAACATTTTTCAAGTTTGTCTCATCAGAGCTTGAAAACCACACGTAAATGAACACTACAATACCGTGCGCGCAAATGATTACTTACACACCAGCGCAAAAATGTATTAAAACTAGTTTTTCAAAATTTTGAAAATAATATCACAAGTTTTGAAATGGTCTTTTATCCCTGTTTCCAATTTAATTATGTTACAAAATTAATTAAAAATATAAATAAACCCACAATTTCCTGTGATAACATTTATTTCAAAATTGCATGAATGAGTTTTTGAACATGTTTGCGCTGGCGTGTAAGTAATTACTTGCGCGCACGGTATACCTTAGTCTCATATTAAAATTTTTATGAATCGTTCACGAAGCTACAATTGGACTGCATTACGCAACAATGTTCTAAGTGAAATGAGCCGCCATAAACTTTAACTACATCAAGTTTCTGATGTAATGTAAATTATAACAAAGCCAGTCAATCAAACTGAACAAATTTTGCTTGTTTGTCTTTGAAATTATTCAAATAACATGAATGATTTCATTCATTACTAGTTTTTCTCATTAAAAACAAAAATAAGATCGATCAACAAGTCTATGGCGCCTCATTTCACTTAGAACATTGTTGCGTAATGCAGTCCAATTGTCGAGCGAGAATACAACTTTCCACCTCATTTTTCGTTCACATTACACTTGCGCTAATCGCAATATCACAGAGACAGGTTTTACAGCAATTTATTTGTTTTTGAAATTTCGTTGAAAGCGCGAACTTGACCGAATTTTGAGCCCCCAAACCTTCCTATTGATGAATAAAGTGTGTAAAAAGCTGTTTCCGCGTGATAAAAAAGAAAAGGTAAAATTAATTTCTTTTGAGTGCCTTCGCAGTACAGGAAATTCCCATACTTATGGCCTAAATATATTTTTGTTCTTTTTCTTTACTTCCAGATGTTGAATTTTTTTCATTTCAGGTATTTTGTTCGGTAAAATACGGTAAAAACGAGGTTTTAGTGCTTTAAACACACTAAAAAGTTTCAAAACATATTTTATTCAAAATTCTATTCGGTGTTTTTGACTAGTAAGAACACATTTTGAATTCAAAATTCCTTATCCTGTTTCAAACAGGCTTATGGATATACTAAAAAGTTCTCTTTTAACTTATTTTATTTTTTGCCAAAGTTTTAAAAATTTATTTGGAAGACATCTTATGCTCCTACGATGCTGAAGTAATTTTCCAGGAGTTATTCTATTTGAAATGTCGATGGTATCAATTTTCAAAAATTCAAAATTTAAAGTTCATCTAAAAGGCAGTGGTAAATATTTGCTAACACTATTTTCAAGCCATAAATGGTCATAAAAAAAGTGATTCATTTTTAGAAAATTAATTCATTATGAAAATCTTGGGTTCAAATTTCAAATTTTCAGCAAATTTGATAATAAAGTGCGTTGAAATACTGTTTCAGAATTCTGTTCTGTATCCAAGATTTCATTTTCATCCACTCGTTACTTTCTTTCATACGGCCTCACAGATAAAAATATCGATTAAATATTATAGTTTCAACAAGTCCAGTCATCTATAAAGATCAGAATGCGTTGAACTGCTGATAACAAATACTTACCGTAAAATAAATACCGTATCTGATATTTATCTCATTACATCACTCACATTAAGATTATTATTTCATTCATGTAAGATTTGCGGTAAGAATATTACAAGTCCTGTTCTAGTTGGATATCAACTTATTGTTCATAGGTTAAGTTTATGAATTTATTTTAGGATATTATTTCTTTCTTTTGATGTTTGGTGCGATGTGAGATGCTTATTCAGATACTTGAACATACTTGAACTGAATAATTATGTTTTATAAATTCGCACTTCCTTTAAAAAAAAATATGAAGATACATATATCTGTTTGACCTCTTCTGTTATTCATTTAGTTCCTAAAAAAAATAAAACAAATGAAATAACAATAAAATTAATAAACAGATATGAATAACCACCCAATAAAAACACCTAACTCGATCTTAGTAGGATTCTTCGTGCCTATAGCGACTACAGAAGCGGATTGTGATAATCCTACTAATTATCCCTCATATCAATGACCTAGGATAAGTTTAATACCTTTTTCTAATGTCCAGTCTACGTGGAACTCGTTCAAACATCCGCTCAAAGAAGTCGACATATGGTACTTCGCGTGTACAAAAAAGAAAACCCGCAAACAACAAAATACGTTATTCGCATGATTTGGCGAAACGCGTAGCCGTATCGGTTTCGATGAAGCGGCCGTGAACAAAAAAAAGTCATGAATGGATTATACGCTATGAAAAATATACGACGATGGAGTACCGGCAACTGGTTTCCATTTACTTTTTGTTCGCTCGACGTTTCAGCACGTAAAGGACGAAGCTCGATGTATGAGTACTGTCGACTACTTCATTACGAATTTTTAAATCATTATGCGTTGCCGCCAATGGTTGAAAAATTAAACGAAGCCGCGTTATTTCATGTTTTATCGATCGTATTTCACATAATTTATCGGTCTCAACGGACGAAATTTATCGCTGTTTTTTGCATAATGGATTCCACTACTCAATCCTTCTCTTTGTGCATTGGTGTAATGAATGTTCAGAACATTCAATTCAATTAGATCAATTTTTTCCGTTCATCTTTCGCATAAGAGCTAAAACCAAATAAATAATAAACAAAAAGCCCGTAACACAAATAGCATTGATAATTTTCTATGATTAGTGATAACGTTACTAACGAAGCTCACCGTACGCAATATTTATCTTTTTTGCTACCGTGTTTCGCATCATCAATAGTACTTGAATGAACAACCTTTCATTCAGCTCTAAGGTGCTCAAATACACGCGAAAAATAATTACTTCAAGCTGTGAATGTATTTAACAATTCCGGTAGCGAAAATTTTCAGCACCTAGTAGGCATGATGATCATATAGCTGACAAACCTGATGAAAAAAATAATAGTGTATAAGCAACAATGGAAGCAAAAAGGAGACTGCGGTAATTAATCACTGTATAGTGCGAAAAACGAACTCGAAGAAAACTCGTCATTCAAGTTAACAATAGCCACACTTCCTGCGGTGCATTTAAGAGAAAAAAAGGCAGTAGTGGCGCCATTATGTGTGTTTAACATGCTGCTATTGTATGAGGTAAATATCGCGATCTTCGACAAAACTTTGATGTTGAGTTTTTGTCGGTATTTAAGTGATTTAAGGCTTCTAAGAAATTCATCAACTGTAAAAAATAAAAAAGAGAGATAAATGGCAATTAAAAAATAATATTCAGAGGAACAAATAATTATTATTTTAAAAAAATGCGATGCGATTGTGGAAGCATAACGAGCATGGTATACGACTATTTATGTACGTCACACCTGCGCCTTAAGTTGCAGTTCATCTGCAACTCATATTACGTTTATGATATTAAATTACCTCTCTTCTATTTCAAGGAAGTATCTAAGATGATTTTTATTCGAAACTGATTTCCTAAAATTCCTCACCAACTATAAAAATTACAAGAATGTGGTTGTAGGATCAATAAACAAAAAAAAAAAATGTAAGCAGCCATACCACATTGCAGGAGGGGATTTCGTGTGATTTTTGTTTGACTGTCGTACATAGTGCTTTTCAAGTTGGTTATATTGTCGTTTGATTGTGCTTCTGTATGACGTCACAATAAAGCAGCGATGATAAGAATTTACCCTACATCCTTATCATTGAATCCTTGCAAAACGAACCATGATAAGTTGGTGAGTCCTCCTATGCTAATAAATTTAAGTTATTTGGGTCCTTCACATATTTTTCAATTTTTGTTCTAATGTTCATACACCATTTTGGGTCCGTTATAACCTAAATTTGACTGGTTGTAGTTCCAAACAGAGCTTACCCAGGCCTCTAGCCAATTGGTCACTTAAGGTGGTACTAACTAAATCCTAGAACAATTAATAGGTGGACTCAAATTCTTCTAGAAAGGGTTTAGTCACTCCCCAACCCCTATGAGTCCCTATGTATCAAATCTGACGCCTCTCAAGTTTTTTCAGATTTGGACTATAGCCTTTGAGAATTTTCAATTTTTTCCTTTTTTTTTTTTTTCTTACAAAAATTCTTGTTTCTCAATTTAAAATTTTTTAATTTATTACATGGAGTTTATAATGTTTTTTTTTTTTTTTTTTTTTTTTTGAAAAATCATACCAACGAAACATAAAGAATTTGTTGTCCTTATTTTTCTTGATTCTTGCCATTTTCATGAGAATTTTTGTTTTATATATTTTCAAGTCCCTAATCGTTCATAATAAATTCAATACGAGAATGCTAAACACCATTCAACTTCCTTTGAAATTTTGATAAAACGCCATTTTGAGTAGAATCGAAATTCTGAAGAAACCAAATCATAGATTCAATATAGTGATCCTTTGATTAAATTCTAAGTGATTTCATTCCTACACACTTGTGGAACGAAATGAGAAACTTCATGTCATAGATATGATTATTTTAAAAAGTTGGACATTATACAATACGAATGCCCTAAAAGTGAAGATCTGAATTCCAATACATATCCAACCTTGCCTTTCGAAATCAAGTAAGCTGTAATAGCAATCCTTTTCGTTAAGAAACTCAGCTTTAAAGTATGTTATAAGGCCAGTTCTAATAATCCTTGAACAGCTCTAGACTCATGCTCAGATGACAACTAGAGATGGGTGGTAATTTAAACTGGTAACTTACCAGTAAGTTTCCACTACATAAGTTTCTTAAATTCTTCCGGTAATTTAAAAACTGGTTCATGGGTATTTTTAGCGAAATTTTAGATCATAAATCAAGGTTTTTCAACAAAATCTACTTATTCACATAAAATTTGGAAGTTTTTACACTTTTAAATTACTTTGATTACCAGTAACTTACCGGTAAGTTACCTAATAATAAATTACTGGTAATTGACCATCCCTAATGACAACGAATGTCAAAGTCAATATTTCAACATGGATAAATACAAAAAATCATTCTTATGTTAAATTTACACATGAGTGGTTGCAAGGCAGTAGCCAAGATGTATCATGTAGCAGAGGTTTTTAAAATTATGATTACAACATACGTTTAGCAGGTGTTTAGCCAGAGTAATGAGGGAAGATGATGAAGGAATTTTAAAAGTGCATATATTTTATTAGTGCACAAAAAATTTATGAATGTATTTCAAGACATAATTCAAGAAGTTGAACATTTTTTTGCAATGAGTCATAGCAATTAGAGTAGGTAGTCATAATTAATTATGAAAATTTAATTTTTTTAATTTAATACCTAAACCTATTTCTGTGCAGATTTATACGACGATCGTTATTATAGAAGAATTATATGATTTAACAATACTTAAATATCCAAGAAACTAAGCTCATGATGGAGTTCTGACCCCAAAATTACCCCTTGGCTATGGGCCTGAGTGATCGAGATTTAGCAAAGTAGCTATCTAAGTAAGTCATCTAGTAATACAGGATTATTTGACATGGACTCGGAATCTGACAAAATCAACTCTGGTCATTCGAAGTCCAGTGAAAAATTTTATTGTGATTGGAAAAGTACATAATTCCAGATTCTCACTTTTTGACCTTAATTAAAATACCTAGGCATTTATCGCATATCTTTTGAGGGCATAAAAATTATTAACTTTAACTCTTGTTGCACTCAACTGAAAATTCACAATGCTATATCGCAACCCTACTGCAACAACACCACATCTCAAAACACGTCAAATAACCGAAACTCAAGAAAATTACGTTTTATTTGCTTTGTATATAACGAAATACGAATTCGAATTCATTTTTTTTTTTTCATTGATTCTTACTAATTTTTCGCGTTCTTTCCAATGGTAAAGGCAGAGACCGGAAGCCAGCCGAAAGCTGAAAGCCGAAAAGCCGAAAGCCGGTCATTTTTGAGGCTTTTGGAAAGCTGAAAGCTAGCTCAGCTTTATAATTCAGCAGCCAAAAGCTAGCCAAAAGCTTTATTTTTTTGGCTTTCTAACAGCTTTTTTCAAAAATTAAAGTCCAGTAAAAAAACTAAAAAGTAAAAACATAGTAAAAACGTAAGATTCTATTCGCGTCATGCTGTCATGCCAAAATAAAATTATCAAATTACATTCAATTTTCTCGAGTTAAAATCCAAAAAAGATTGATTTTTCTAGTGAGATTTTTCTATATTTTTTCCCTCCAACTGCAATTAGACGTGCTTATGTGCTTTAGTGCTTTTAGTTTCAACTTTTTATTATTCCATTTTCTTGTTCTTTTTATGTTTAGTGTTTATTTTTAGAGGTTTTGACTTTTAATGAAAATGTTTCAGAAATTTAAAAAAGTAGTCTTGTTCCTCTTGTTTTTTACTTGTTTGTGTTATTCTTTAGATTTTAGATGAATATGTTCAAGAATGAAAAAAACTAAAAATATTAGAAATTTTTATTATTTTGTTTTTTGAATGTTTTGTGTGAATTTGAAGCGATAAAAGTGGAAAGCCGAAAGCTGAAAGCTGAAAGCCGAAAAAAGCCGTATTTTCCTCCAGCCAAAAGCTAGCCAAAAGCTAGCCCAATCAGCCATATAATTTCAAAAGCCAAAAGCTAAAAGCTCCAGCTTTATAATTTCTATCACTAGCTAAAAGCCAAAAGCCCAGCTTTATCTTTCGGCTTCCAGTCTCTGGGTAAAGGCAGATTTTCGCAACGCAAATTATTTTTGGTAGTCTTTTGAGATGTGGTGTTGTTGCAGTAGTGATACGATATGGGCACAACATTTTCTATATCTTTAAATGCCAATCTCCGGATGAAGAGGTAGAGGAAGGGATTGATGATATGAATAATTCATTTAGGAATTTGGCAGGTATATTGAATAAAACGTCTCATTCATACTATTTAAATTATTACACATAACAAAAATTAAAAGAAAACAACGTTTGCCAACTTTTTAACACTTAATATTTAGGTGAAAATGCACAACTTACACTACAAATATCGCTAGTCTAGAAAATGTCTTCATATATCAAAACCGCCGCAAAAAGATTCTAGTGAACTATGTACGAGCGTATATATGATTTATTGGTATTTTAATTTAATGAATTAAGTATTCCGCTTTTAATCGAAGAAATGATGAAGTTGTAAATCACATAAGCGGCAGCGTAATATCATTCTGTACGGCAGCAATTTGTTGCTATGTAATGAAAAAAGCTTCGATAACAATAACCCTTTTTTCTCCTTCGTTCTGTTATTACTAACAACGACGATGCATTCTCAGCTACCAGATCTATTTCCATAAATTTGCTTATAATGTGCCCACAAGTATGCTGACAGTTCGACTTCGGTAGCCGAAGGCGAAAAATGGAAATTAGTAATTATTACAAAACATTTAGAAATATCGCTGATGGTTCGCTTGTAACCCGAGTTCCGCGATGCAGCGTAGCCCATCTACATATACCCGCTAATATGACTACTTTGCAATTTAAAATGTTGCACACTTATGAAATGGCGAAATACAAAGTTATTATTCTCACTCTTCCAGTATGCCTTCCAGTTAGTCGTAAAATAGCGAAATATTAATTTTTAAAAACTTATTTCAACGTAAATCATCTTAGGTACGGATTCTTTCGAATGCACAGGGAGACGGTAAAATGCGGCTACCTCGATAAATGGAACGAAATTCAACGAAATGGGTCATCTTGTTGGTCGAGAAATAATGATGATAGGAGAGAATTTTATATGGTGCATAAAGCGTAATTTTAAAAGTAGAATGATGGGCACAGAATGGGAGATTTTTAATCTTTTTTTAGTTCATTTCAATATGACTTCTTACTGGTTAGGTTTGTTTGATCATTGCTCCACTATATATTATTTCAAATTTCAAGTCTTAAAAAGAAATGTAACGCGAAAGAAACAATATTTTGCCTGCCAATTCATCTTACGACAATAATGTACTTAATCATTAGAAATTTACCAACTACGAAAACAAAATTTGAATACTTGGGGTCTTTCAAATATCCACTGCGATGATGTGCAATAATAGCTACAATCATTAATATTTTAAAACTTAGAAAAATTGTGGACCATAAAGGGTCAATTTTAATGATAGCAAAGAAACAATCACAAAAATCGTGCGCTAAGGTTGTTAAGGCCAATCTGCAGGGGTCATTCATCACAATCGCTTGCGGTGTTCAAGTATTACCAACACACAGAAAATGAAATTAAACGTTGTATTTTTAATTATGGTATAAAAATGCCATCTTTTTGAAACAAATTTGGTACAGTATGTAATCCTAAACAGGGCTGTTAACAATAACTAAAACTCTTAACCTTAACTCAAACTGACTCGTATTTTCACGTATTAAGAATAAAACTGAATTTAACTATAACTATAAATCCCAATATGTGTAACTGAATAAAACTTAAACTAATATTTTCAGTCCCTGAAACTGAATTAAACTTTAACTCAAACTTAAAAAAAAATCGTTTTGGTTAAAGTCTCAAGCCAATTTCCAATTTTCCAACTTTGAACGAACATTCAGCGACTTGAGGTTCATTTTAGACCCTTTGCAATGCAGTCTCAAAGGGTTTATTTTCTATTATTAATGATCTTTTGTTACTGCGAAATAATTATATTAAGTAGTTTTGAAAATTAAAATTTTAAGTGTGAAATTTTAAAATTAAATTCATTTTATATTTTTGTAAACGCTTAATTTATTGAATTTGGAAACTCTTATGTCTTATTTCATCTTTTCATCATACATAAAAAGCAGATATGATATAATCGGTAACTACATTATTTCATTCTAACTTCAACTTCTTCAAGTATTTTAAAAGAAGAATTAAACTTTAACTAACTTTAACTTTAACTTTTTTAACTATAAAGAAGAATTTAACTTTAACCTTAACTCTAAACTTTTATTTTATTTAAGTTAAAACTAGTTTACTTCAACTTTAACTATAACTTAAACTTTAAGTGAAAAGAATAAAACTGCTAACTTTAACTCTTATTTTTGTTTTGAAAGACTAAAACTTTAACTGAATTTAACTAATATACGTTTAAGTTAACAGCCCTGATCCTAAATATGTACTTAATGATGATGCTTATAATTAGGTATACCGTGCGCGCAAATGATTACTTACACATCAGCGCAAAAATGTATTAAAACTAGTTTTTCAAAATTTAGAAAATAATATCACAAGTTTTGAAATGGTCTTTTATCCCTGTTTCTAATTTAATTATGTTACAAAATTAATTAAAAATATAAATAAACCCACAATTTCCTGTTATAACATTTATTTCAAAATTACATGAACGAGTTTTCGAACAATTTGCGCTGGTGTGTAAGTAATTACTTGCGCGCACGGTATAAGTTTCAACAAATTAAATAATCCCTAACAAAAATATTAACAAATCAGTAACAAATAAATGAAGAAGAAAAATAGATACTTAGTTGAGAAGTTAATCTAATGTTTGTTGAAACTATTGTATTTAGGAGTGAAAAAATAACATAATTTCTGTTCGACTAACATATGTATTAACCTAATGATTTCACTGAAAATTTCATCACATATTTTTGGATTTTAAATCCTATTCTAGTAAAACCTTGAATTTCTTTCACTGCATTATTATATTCCATACGACTCATGCATTGAAATAAATTAATACATAAAGTAAATATTTATTATGATAAAGGATACAATAATAATTATGTTACTATACAAATTATAAAACTGAATTTCAGTTGTTGTATGCTGGTAACACTGACGTGAGAGTAAATCATGATTACTGATAAATGACCCCCCGCACAGTGCTGCCATACCTGGTGCTTTATCACCAGAACTGGTGTTTTTAGATAATTTTAATTTGTGCTGGTGACAAATCTGGTGCTTTGTACTTTTCTGGTGCTTTCTGGTGCTTTTTCGCTTTTAAAAATATTACGTGCGAAGAATTCATTGAAATGTCGATTAAAAATCAGAAATCAGGATTTAACCTTCATTTTGAGCCAAAAAACTGCTTTGTCAAGGTTATGTACTTGAAAAAACAAAAAAAAACTGGTGCTTTTTCTGTGATTCTGGTGCTTTTTTACCAAACTCAAATGGCAGCACTGCTTCTCGCTCAGGCTCAGGTCATAGAGTATTTATAATGACTGGTCTAGGTTCTAATTGGTCATACGTCACGCCTATAACAACCAATCAGCAAGTTGGAATGTTATAAATTTACCTCGACTAACTCATAAAATAAAAACACAAATCAGCTGATGATTCAAATCACAAACGAATTTTAGTCGTTCACTGAAAACTGAACGATATTATTTAGGAAGGTAGAAATGAAACTACCTACATTTTATCACATTCTAGCGTTATGATTGGTCATTACGCACGTAACATATGACCAATTAGAACCTGGACCAGTCATTATAAATACTCCATAATGTGTAAAACATGTATGTAAAGGAGAACTACATTGAGCCAAAAAACGGCTTTGTCAGAGGTATCTACTTGAAAAGACAAAAAAAAAAACTGGTGCTTTTTCTGTGATTCTGGTGCTTTATTTTTTCTGTGCTGGTGCTTTTTTACAAAACTCAAATGGCAGCACTGCCCCCGCAGATTGACCCTTAGCGCACGATTCTTATTCTTAATGATTTCTTGTCCATCGTTAAAACTGACCTTGGTTACAATTAGGCCACTTTTACGTAAGTATGATAATTAATAACTTTGGCCCTTAATGCAAATATTTCGAATAGGACTTTTTCCATAAAACTGTTCTCAATAAGTATTCAAAGGTACATAATAAAATGATTAGGTATATAATAAGTACCTACTTGAAATCATTAGATAAATGAGAATAATATGAACGAGAAGACAATATACATTCCCCGCTGAGAAATGAAATTGAACACGATAAAATAGATGCATACAACAATATTTAAAACAATAAACTACAACGAATAAATTGGTTTTTCAAACGAATGAAAATTGAAGGCGTTATAATCATAGATATAAAAATGTTAGTAAACTGGATTGGTCACTCCAATTTGAAATGTAGATGAAAAATTGAGGCAAAAAAGCAGCCAATGAACAATCGGATTGACCTAAGAGCTGAAATCTTATCCAATGAGTGAAACAAGGTAAAATTACCAATTAATCTTATCAGTATCTTTCAGTACTTTTTGCCTAACGAGTTAGTTATCAATCCAGTTTATTATCCATATCTATGGTCATAATAGGTGACGTTGCCAATTCTTATTTTAATTATTTTGAAAAATCATAGATAATTTGCAGAGAATGTTCCATCTTCTAAAGGAAAAACAAAATGATGATTCAAAATCAAATTAATCAAGAGTTAACAATCATTATTTTGATTTCATCAATGAAGTATCAATAATTTATTACTTATCACCAAGTACTATTATGAGTCAGTAACTTAAAACTTGACTCCGACTCTAACCAGATTCCGAAGTTAGGCCTAATGTTTGATCAAGACTTTGACCATTGACTTCGGAGTCAATTTAGAAGTTTGACTCAGACTCCTGCCTTTGACTCTACAATCTTATGTAATTTCTGTGATTCTAAATTCATTTTTTGACTTCAGAGTTGGAGTCAATTTCACGATTTTTTATTTTCATTTTCATTTTTTTCATTATTGTTGTTGTTATTTAATATTATTATTATAATTATAAACGTTAATTTGACTCTGTAGTCAAAGTCATGTTTTGACTGCAACGGTGGAGAGACAAGTTTGGAAAAAAATTGAACAGGAATGAAACTAGAATGAAAAGCATTAAACTGTTGAAAACCAAAAACTTGAAAATGAAAATGGCAAAATGCGTCAACTTGGTCTTTGATCAGTCGAAGTCGAAGCATTCAGGTTAACTAGTGTATCTGAGTGTGGAAAAAAATTAAGCACTTGGAATCAACGAAAAATCTGATTTCGACTCTAGAGCTACTTCTAATGAACTGAAATTTGACTTCACAACGCAGGCCTTTGATCTTTGACTTCAATGTAAACCTGGAAGCTCAGCTCTGACTCCACTTTGACTCCAACTCTGGCCATTCACTCCAGGTAATTCTACACTATACTCCGACTCCAGTTATGATTCCAGAATTTATATAATTTCCGTGATTCTAGAATCATTTTTTGACTCCTGCAGTTGATTTCTGAGTTTTGCTTTGATTCTAAAGCTGGGGTCAAATTTATCACAGTTTTAGAAATACGTAAAAATCAACAGAAGAACTTAAATGAAACGTATTGAAAAGCTTGAAACTGCCTCAACTGTAGTATTTAACCCGTCGATATGGAGGCATTCATCTCACAAGTAATATAGTGTTCGAGTGTTTAAAAAAAAGCGAGGACTCGATGTTAGCCAAAGATTTGACTCCCACTCCGAAGTCACTTTCTAATGACTGAAATTTGATTTCAACTCCGATCTGACTATGAAGTCTCTTCAAGTTGAACTTTTGAAGTATTTCTTCATGAACAACACTCTGATTTCACTTCGACTCCGGAGTCGATCATGAAGCCTGATTCCAATTCCGCTTTGACCCAGCAATCACTTTTGAAATTTGATTCCATCCCTATGTTGACTTCAGAGTCATTCTAAAAGTTCTGAATCCGATTTGACTCCAAAGTCAAAGTCTAAGTATGAATCATTTGAAGTCAAATAAAATGATAAATATATATTTAAAATTAGTGAAAAAAATAACCGATGATGATGATGTAAAAATAAACAAACAAAATTCTCAACTATTCATCTTCCGACTTCGTTTGCAATTCTAGGTTTCCAGTGATTGTTTGAACTGATCTGCTATAAGAGATAATACTACCACAAAATTAAAAAGACATCAATGTATACCCAGTACCTAAAGATTGATATTTGCATACGCTTTCATCGTCCATTAAATTAACGGTTCCAGATAGCAGCTTCACTATTTTATAAAACTGTAACGCGATACCCAAACTTCCGTAATACCCTATATTCTCGGCGATAAAAATTGGCAATGTTGGACCTCGACTATTAAGACTCAAGACAGCTATTATCCTTTTCCAACTACCTCCCCTTCGGGAATACATACCCGCAGATTACAGAGAACCATCACGGCCCCAGGCTGACCAAGATTATAATATTATTTTAAAAGGCATTCAGCGAGGCGATAATTTATAAAGCATGAATATTTATTTTTCCATTAAATTTATAAACTTACTACAGCGAACATGCGATTCCACTAGGTTTTTCAGAATGGCAATGCAGAATGCAGTTCCTATAGGTTGACGACCTGGGTATCGGAATTTTTTTTTCGAAAAGAAAATCTTTCCGTTCAATCTTCCTGTTACAATTTGAGACCACGAAAAATCCGATTAGAAAGTGAGATCTGTTGATCGTTTGGCATTCATTGGAACGTTGTGTGGGTCGAAAAAGATTAGGTATTTTAGAAGTGGAAAGAATTTTGTGTGAAATGCTGTTAAATCTGGTTCAACTTGTATTTGTCCAAGTTGTTCGTGTCCGAGATGTAACTATGATGCTATTGAATACATTGCGTAGGCGTTCAACGAGTACACATACCTACTCGAATTCTTGATTTCAGATTCTCATTAGATGACGAGAGTGATGAAAATGCCTTATTAAAAAAGCTAGATAGCCCAGTTTCTCGTTAGCTCCAATTACACTACTTTGTAGGCGCTCATTTTTTGATTAGTGTATGAAGATTCCAAATTTTCAAATTCGTTAGCATAATCGTCGTTCAACTTTGTCTTGGTTTTTATTAAATTTGTAAGATTAAAATACCAAAGATGAAATACCTCTTTGAGCACTTTTTTTCGCGAGCTTCCCAGAAGTTCATCGCCTTAAGCGGTACGTCAGTCTTCGTTGACTAATTTATGAGATTTAGATATTCGGTATCGTTAAAACACAATTCCATGGTGATTATAATTCTTCATAAAAGTTCTCCAATCATACAGGTTCGATTTTCATTAATGAATGTGTAGATAATGGAAATGAAAACTTTGGTAGGTTTGTTCGAAGAGGATTTTAAATTGCTTGTCAATATCGTTTTATTTTGTTTAAAGCGGTATATCGCTGGTGAGATAATACCCTTCGGGAATACAAAGTTGCTCTTATTTCACGATTCCAAACTATAATAAATGAACCGAACCATTCGAACCTGGAATCATTGGCGGTAATTATTTTTTAGATTGAGAATAGCAACGTTTAGCTGTTTTATGAATGAAAAAAAAAATGTATATTGAAAATATTTGTTAGAAATAATTAACGTTAACAATTATCTACGGAGGTATGGCGTTTCAAGAGTGAGTCTTGAAATTAATTTTCTTCCAGCCATGCACAAAACGAGTTGAGCAAATGGTATAAATATGGGTATGACACTTGTAACATATTACAGACGTCGTCGTGCCTTACAGTGACGACTGGTCATCTTAACTATGGATTTGTGCCTGTGAGCAACAAACGCCGCCTTCGTCCGCAGTCACTGTTATTCCGCATTATTCTTCGAACACCTAACGTAATGCAGGGATTTCCAATTTTTGGGGTAAGTGTATGGCATTTAGTGAAAATGACGAGCATCCGTTGAATACTTCTTGCATTTTAATTTCATAATATTGGTTCTTACTTGCGATAAAGAATAATTATATAAATGAATAATAAAAATCAGCATGTCTAAAATTTATTTGAATGAGTTATTTTCAAAGGCAAAATATTTAACAGTAAAATTCACGATGGAATGTTGTCAATAAGTGACTCTTGCAAGGAAACAAGCTCAGAAAACAAAGAGAGGGAAAAAAGACGAGGCTTTACCATGCGCCTACAATACATTCGTGCACTAACTAGGACCTTTGGGAAAAAAGAATTATGTTTATGTCTGTGCCATTATGAAAAATAAATAAATAAATAAATAAATTGCTCGAATTTTATTCATCTTCACCTTGCCCCTCCATCGGACCCTATAATTTTCTCTATGCAGTCCTGCAAGGGAAATTTTAGGCACGAAAATCAAGTATATAGCAACAAAAATAAAATAAAATTACATAATTCGACAACTTCATTATGAAAATTTCAGCTGCTCTAGTTGATTTGGAGAGAGGAATAATAAAGAGGTCAACATTTCAAAATATGGGTAAAAATCATAAAAAAATTATTCATGGCACAAAGTGTAGCAAACTTATCGGAAAGCAACTCAATACCGATAGAAATGTCAAAAAAGGCCCCAGTTAGTACATTACAAAAAAAATCACCAAAAATGGTGAACACTGAAATTGGGCAGCTAAAACATGCTGCTAGGCCTTTTAATTTAACGATAATATTATTTAATTCATCTAATTTATTTTTTATTGATTTTGAAATTAACATCCTGTATGGGTATTTTGATTTGAGGGGGAGGGGAGAGCAGTAAGGTATTTATCGAAAAATTCTCTAATTTGAGTAGATATCAA
Organism: Phenacoccus solenopsis; assembly: GCA_009761765.1. NCBI lineage: Eukaryota > Metazoa > Arthropoda > Insecta > Hemiptera > Pseudococcidae > Phenacoccus > Phenacoccus solenopsis. Next base: position 38,127,014 of record CM019755.1, read on the forward strand.
CTTCGGTAGTTGGAACCATCTAGGCCGTTTATTTTAACAAATTTTCCTCAATTTGCATAATTTTGATTGACTTCGAAATGAGCACTCTGTACGAGTACTTTGATAAGAGGGTAGGGGAAAGAGGTATTTTTCGCTAAGGTTTGCAATTTGAGTGTACATTTATAATTCTAGGATTTTTTTCGCCAAAAAAGTGAAAGAAAAAACGTTTTAAAAAATAGTATTAGGCTCTTAAAATCAAGAACAAATCCCCAAACATTATGAAGTAAAATCACTTCAAATATTTTTAAAGTTATTTTTAGTCTTTTATGGTCACAACTAAACTGAAAAATATACAATTACTGTTCAAAAAAATTACAAAAATAAAACTGCAGGATTTTTTATGTTATTTTAAAAATGTGAAAAAAAAGTGTAATTAAAAAGTGTAAACAATAAGAAAGAAGATACAAAATGGTAAGCATTTGAAAAGAAGAGAAAAAAGTTCAAAAATAAAATTGTGATTATTTTCATAATTTAAAAAAAATTATGGCTCCCAAAATTCTGGAACCAATAGCTTAAGCCCAAAGCTTTCTTTTCCACCTATTTTTTTTAAAGTGGGGAGGGAGGGTAGGGTATCGTAAGGATACGTCGCGAGGATAAGGAATGAAACATTGTTAAGATTAAAGGTTCGGTTGTTTCCAGCTGCCAAAGTTGTCTTTCATCTGGATTAACTTTTTTTTTGTCTGAGTTCTTAATAAAAACGATAGCTATTACAGCCTATTTTTTTTTTTGAAAAACAGCTCTTCATTAAAATACCTGTATAATGTGTTCATTTCAAAACGATGGGAAATGGGTTAAATCAGTCAAAATATCATTAAAGTAAGGGTCTAGTGAGTTTTATGGGTTGAATTCAATATTTACCTATTTTTAATATTTTTAGCTGAGTCTTTAATTTAAAAACGGCAACTATTACAGCTTACCTGATTTTAGAGGGGGATGAGGGAAGGGGGGGATTTTAAATATTTTCGTTTCAGACTATTAGTAATCATCTGGCAAGTGTCCAACCTTTTGGTATATATATTTTTCGCCAAGTGTAGTGTCGGTAGGTATTCGTGAAATTCGCTCAAAACTTAGTGAAAGACTTTTCTTAAAAATGCAACAAAGTTACTTTTTTATTTTTTCGATACACCTCAAAATATCTCCATACATGATGTTAGAGAGATGTAAGAGGAGTTATCGACGTGAAAATGTGATGGGTTATGCGTGAGGCCTAATTTTTTTTTGTGGTCTCATATGATAAAATGAGCTCAAGTGACTAACCTGTTCTAATTTTAGCTTCCTTAGTGAATTTCGAGGAGGAATTAGATCAAAAAACTGCTTTTGAAGAGAAAATTGCTACAGGAAATTTCACAAATGTTCCATATCTCCTCACCGTAGCATTAGTTGATGACCAAAATATGACCTCTTAAATTTTGGTCAAAATGGAACCAAAATGGAGGATAGTAAAATTTGAAAATATTTTGTGGAGTTTCAAGTAATTATAATTTGAAAAATATAAGTCCATAATAATGATTATTTCATGGCAAAAAAACTACACTTTTTCTAATTTAGCTTCTTAAGTGATTTTGGGAACGATAGGTAAGGGTTTTCAAACTTGGTATTCGTTGTGGCCTGTAGACATAAAGGGCTTAACAATGTTATTTGCAAACCTGCACAAGTCCCGATTAAGAACTCAGCTCCAGTAATGCGGCATGGCTGCTTACATTTTTTTTTTGTACAAAGAATTACTCAACTCTCTGAGAGTATTTTGAGACTCATTTTTGTTATATCTAGGATATTTTCTGATAACGATATTTTATTTGTTTCGGTAATCTGACCCCTCTCCTTCTATTTCTAATTCTTGGAATGAGATACTGAGGTGATTTCGCTCGGTCCAAATCGTTGATTCAAAGTTCGAAAACTTTCTCGCTGGATTCCTCAAACACCAAATTATTTTGTATTGAAGCCTTCTAAATACCAACGATGGCCAAATTCCTCCACCTGGCTCATCTCGAACCGCTTCTCGAGCAGCTATCCAATCAAAATCCTAAACCCAAGTTGAACCTTAACTACACAACCGCCCGAAGCAAACTGCAAAGTCGCCGCCGCCAGTCAACGTATTTTGCATTTCCACGAATTCTGAAACCCACTGCCTCAGCTTAAAGGTATTCCCGGCCGACTCCGCGCTCCATATCTCTGCATCTCGGGAAGTTTTACCGCACGTTGCAATCCTAAGTAAATGTTACTAGCCATACGAGCGATTCTCGGAAATAGAAGAAGTAGCCGTCTCAGGACCGCTTTTTTCTTCTCTTCTTCTAATTCCCAACAAACTAAAAAAATATATATAAAAAACTCGACGCATTTCGCGAAAAAGGAAATAACCTCGAGACGTGTTTTTTCTCATAGGAAGCTATACCCAACACGATATCGATAATTTCCTTTCCGATGGAAATAATGTAATTGCTTATTACTTAACTGTTCTCAATTGCTGCCGATGGTTTTGTAAGTTATTGTTTTCAGTATACCGTACCGGCTCTTCGACTCGACTGACGCGTCTGTAATTCGACCCCGACCGTTGATATGCGTGGAGAGAGCGCGAATTAGCCTAAAACAAGACGAATTTCGATGCTCCGGTTCCACCGCCTCTGTTGTCTATATTAAACGAGAGAGTAAAAAGATGCTGGACATCGCCAATAAATCCAATTCGCCGATAATATGTAGGATTAAGAAATTACAAGTACGCCATTCACTTAATGGTACATTTCCGCGGGCCACGCCGCGAAAAAAAATCCGCCGAATATTTTTGGCCTCCTCATAATTCTAACCGTTTGAACCATATGATTATAGATATTATACGTTGGCGAAAAAAAATTTGGCCGATTCGGAAATCGCTCTAACGGATTCCTCAGACTATAAACATCCGAACTATGTAGCGAAAAACCCGACGTAAAGGGGGAATTGACAAACTGTCTGCTTACCAGATTAATTCGTATTCGTATGCAAAGTAAAGCATTCGAGTCTCGTTTCGCTGCCCTGGACGACGTATTAATTTCGATATAACCGCGATAACGATTTAATAACCATCGAGATTAAATTGAAATCGGTAAATTTTCGATGCAACCGAGCCACGACCTGCATAACGGAGTCGATAATTTCGTAATTTAACTCGACTATTTTTTTTTTTATCAAATTCTAAAATCTAAAACCAGAAACGAGAACTGGTTGCGCCTTCCGACAGTTAAATGAAATTAAATTGTAGTTTTATTTCGAAAAAATTATAGATTTTAGCTCTACCCGTTTCTTACATTGTTGCTTTAATTGGTGATGCCGAAATAAATTGCGATTCTTCGGCGTATTCTGCTCTTCGCCACAGAGCGTTTAAACGTGTTAAAGATTTGCCACTGGAATCTAATTAATTCGATCAAGCAAGAACGAAATCAATATACGATGTAAACACGTGACAGCAGTTATTAAAAAATTCTCTAAATTCGCAATGCTTTACGATTGCGTATAAATTGAGAGATAATATTTTTAGGCACTCGGAGTAGGCAACTTTTTCAACACCAATATGCTAATACCGAAAACCATCTTACATCATTAGTTCGGTATTGAAGTAATTAATCAAAAAGATTCATTGCAACGTTAAAATGCAAATCCTCGAACTTGTCCATTTACGGTAACAGAATAAAAGTTCGAATAAATTAATAACCACCTCGAATTCTCTAAGAAAACATCGTATCGTTTGGTTCATAAAAACTAAAGATATAATCAACGTCTAAGTCATAATTGAAGCTTTTCCATCATTTTCAACATAGGTATTACCTACTGCTTCCTTTTTATTGAACAGTCATGCAATGGAAATGCGCAGACAGACGTAGAAGTATGAAAGTAGTCGTCCACTTACCTTTTGATGCAATACGACGAAGTTGACAGCAGAAAAATAATTACCTTTGACTGCCTTTTCGCGTCGATCATATGGTATTAAATGTGTATGATTTTCTATCGAAGTGATTTATTTATTTCGATTCATACATCTTCTGCGACGATACTTATAGGTACTGTGATCTGGGATCTGGGAACGTATACCAAATGAATAGTGAGATTTTTATTTCAAATGAAAAGATTTATTCTCGAGGAACAGGCAGAACTAAATATTTTGATATGAACTTGGCAATTAAAATAATTTTGAAAAATTAAATGTGTTAATAAAATAATTTTGGTTTGGTTTAAATTGATTTATAATTGTAGCCAAGGAAGTTGCGAAGAGTAGATAAATTAGTACATAGTGGCAACACTGCTCACCTTTTTCATAAGTAAAGTTCATTCTTCAAGTTGAACTTTCATGAAATCAAAATTAATTCATTTCATTTAAATAATAATGAATCCGGTTATTCAGTTCTTTTTTATGCCGAATGATTCAATTTTAAATTAAGTTGAAATTCATTGAATTCACAATATTAAATTTAAAAATAATTTATTAATAAATTTCATTTTTTTGAATAATTTGTCAAAATATTTCGTTTTAATTTCAGTTGTCTGAAAATTATTCAATTTAACAAATTTCTCCCATAAACGAAATTAAATTTGTTGAAATTAACTTTAATCTCTCATTAATTCAATTTCAAATTTAATTAAAGTTTATTAAATTTAATAATATTTTGTTAAGACTCATTTCATTTTATCAGGCATAATTTCTTAATATATTTGTTTTCAATTTTATATTTACTTTCGTAGGAATTATTCAAATTGAACAAATTTCACAAATGATGAAATTGAAATTAATGAAATTAATTTTTAATATCTCATTAATTAAATATTAAATTTGGTTATAATTTATACAATTTAATATTACTTTGTTAAAGCTTATTTTACTAGATCGGATATTACATGTTGAAATATTTTTATTTCATTTCAATTTATTTGAAAATAGTTCAAATTTAACGCATTTTACAAATAACTGAATTAAATTTTTTGAAATTAGGTAATTCAATCTCTCAATAATTCAATTTTAAATAAAATCATTAAAGGTAGTAAAGATTTTAAATAGAATATGTCACTTTATCAAGTATAATAAAAGAAAAATTAAATTTGGATTTTATTCATTTAGATATTTACTAGCTATCATTCAAATTAAAGGAATTTAACAAATGACTGAATTAAATTTGTTGAAATTGATTTTTATGTATTCAATTATTGAACAGTTTTTCTCTATTTATCTTTCTTTATTAAATCTTCAATTTGAAAATTATTCAATGTTTCATCAAAACTTGAATTGAAATTTAATTGGGGGAATTTTTAAACTCTGGATCTATAAATTTTTTCTCTTTAATCATCTTGTTCAATTTTGATTTTTATGAATATTCAATTTGATTCTAACTTGTTTTACTTGATATGTATTGAATTGACCCATTTCAAGTTACGTTTAATTTTCTTAAATTTGAACCTACTTCATTAAATTAGTAAATCAAATTTAAATTTACTTAAAAATCAAATTCAAGTCAAATTTAGTAAATAGTTTTGCTCAGGGCTGTATCCAGAAATAGGAAAATTCAGCGGCTCACCGAGCAATCCCATTTTTAATGGCCCATTTAGTATTAATCGGCCTAATTTTTTCTCTCATTTTTCAAATTATGGGTTTATAGAATTTCTTTTTTTTTTTTTTAAATCAAAGTTTGGAAATTAAAGAGGCCCAATTTTCACCTCAATCGGTCCAAATACTTCGCGACCCACCGAGATTTTCTAGGTGACTCGCCTGCTGAATCCGAGCCTAATCTTACTTTTATTACAATTTACTTGATCATTAAATAGGTCAAATTCAATTAAGGATGAATTCAATTTATCAAGTTATTCAATCAAACTTTACTTACTTTAATAAATCGTTGCATTCAATATTTGAACTTTTTCAAGTATTGAATTTATTCTAATTTGTGATGCTTATAGTGCATTGACCTATTTCAAGTTATCAATTTAATATTAAATTTGATTCAAATTTACTAATCAGCAAAATTTAATGAATGGTTGTGCTACTTCCTTCAATTATTGAATAAGTCCATTTAATTTATGAATTTAATTTAACGAGTCTTTCAATTCAATTTTGCTTTAATATATCTTTTGATTAAATAATTTTAATTTTTTGAAGAATTTAATTTAATTCTAATTTGTTATGTTTATAGTGCATTGAGCTATTTCAAGTTATTAATTCAATTTACTTAAATTTGAATTTACTTTGATAAATTACTAAAATTAATTTGAACCTACCATTCAGTTAAATTTAATAAATGGTCATACTTTTGTTACAACTTCCTCAATCATTTAATTATTAAATTTTAATTATGAATTTAATTTATCGAAGTTTTCAATTTAATTGTGTTTTAATAAATCTTTTGATTCAATAATGATAAATTGAAGTGCATTTTAATTTGTTTAGTAATGTGATTAAAATCAGCATACAATACCAAGTTTGAATTCAATCAGTGATATAGACGGAAGTATTTAAATTTCATTTGTTATCGCACTTATTTAAATAAAATGAATAAGATATTTTGATAATGACTTATATCAAACGAAATTGAATTATTGACTTAATAAAATGTAGTTTTCATTTCAAAAGCTTTCATTGATATTTTAAAAGTCGATACTTCCATGATTGTAGTCATAAATAATTTCGATTTTGAGATAATAGTATCCAAAGACAGAAGGAAGAAGAGTGGGGGTGGGGCTAGAGTGCAACTATATTTTGATACCTGAGGAAATTCGTTGCTGACCAAGTGGAATTGAATCAATGATCACTCGAATCATGTAATCAAAACATTGCATTTGATCTGCTAAGCCACTCGAGATTGCTAGCATACATGCATGTACTTAACATATGTTTATTTAATAGAAACTAATCAATCGTTAACGTATACAGATTACACCTCGAATCGTCACAAGTACATCTGGCATCGGTGATAAAACCTATACCCTCCATTAAGGTGTCGCTGTCTCTCAGATCACTTAGCATTCCAACAATGGACGTCTCGCGAATGGGCAGCCCGTCATTTCATTGAGAATGCAAATACCAACTGTAGTAGATAAGCGGACCACCATACGTTTTCATTATAAATTCATTAGTCAGATGAACTCAGCAGCTTTAGTCTGCACAGATGTACGCGACTCGCGAATCGTCAGTGGTGGTAAATCGGACGATACGAGGGGACGCGAAAGTTTCATTCAGAATTCAGCATTATCAATATCGAAATTTCCGTCGTCGTATGCGAATAAATATTCAATCTCAAGAGGTGGTCGGCCTAACAGCGTAGTTTCGATTAAAAGTGTTAATCGACTTTTAACTATTAACGTATGATCGTATTTAAATCGGAACTCGTGGTTTCAGGGCCGAATATGTTAGAAGGCTACGCCTCGTATTTAAACAGGTTCTTTAGAAGCAAGAGGTGCACTGTCTTGCTACTCACGAATTACACGACCGGCGGGACGCAGGGCGTAACAATTTGGGTGGAGTTGCACTTGAATGATAATACTGCGCGACTTTTTCACTATTAGGCCTCATGTGCAACGCACATCTAAAATCTGACCGAAGTCGAGCGATTGGACGTTGCTAACCGAAATCGGCAACGTACTGGCTCCGACCAGCGGTCATTGATGCGTCTTCAACATCTCGGCGAGATTCTTCGCCATCTCCTCCTCGTCGATTTTCACTTTTAACCTTTCCGTTATGGCGTAAAAATCACGTCGGTGTTCTTTGGTCAGCGTTTAGATAGATTTGGAATCTCGCCGTGCACAGTTTTAAAGCTGTAGGTCGTATCAGTATTTCAGAAAGAAGTTTTGGCATTCGGCTATACTATTCGTCAATCCTCTTCTATTAAGTATCTTTTATACTACACTATAATAAACGGTCATTAATATCAGTTTTTTTTTTATTCGTTTCTAGATGGTACTCCTCGATAGTGGCGGATTTAGACACCTTACGGCATTTTATGCGGAAAAAAAATTAATCTTTATCGTTCGAACGGGGCTGATACGTCGGAAAGGCTCTATAACACCAGAACGTTATGGTTTATATACTCGATGAATAGTAATTTTTACCGCTGCCAAAATATCATACCATACAATGTTGTTAATGGTACTGCTACACAAGATACGAGTATCTATGATCCTAAATTCAGACGCTCGCCTATCTCGCATTAGATTTTTATCGCAGATTTTTTTACCTCCTACTTCTTCTTCTTCCCTACCGATGTTCTTTATTTCTTTTCTAATTATTTAACGTTGTACTATGATTACCGAATATTCGTTTCTCGAAGGTTTTTCAAGTCTACTGACTTCTTTTAATGAGGTTTCGTGTGTACGATATTTTGTTTCGCTTATTTTTTTCATTCGTATTCCCCTCCCCCTCTTTCTGTTCAACGCGAAAATTATAGGTAATGCGATTCGTACATTTTAAATGATATTTTTTTCAAGAACTACTATAGTCCAAGAGGAAACGTTAAACGATTTTTTGCATTATTACCCCTACACCCCTCTTCTATTTGAAAAAACATACGCTTGGGTTACAACTAGTTTTTATCGTTTGAAAAGTTTTTGTTCGAATTTCTCGCCATTTTTGACACCTGCGTGATGGAATGTTACCAAAAAAAGAGAAACGACCCTTTTTTCAGGAAATCAAAAAAACACGTCAATTGAAATATGTAGTTGAGTTTTCATAGGATAATAAGTCAAGCATGCCTAATTCCGTAGAGAGAATGTGACTGAGTATTAAACGAGTTGAAAACTGAAGGAGGAATGAAATGAATCATTTTCAGAATCGGGATTTGTGATAAAACTAGGTATAGCTTCACGTAAACAGTGGATTTTACGATAATACTGAACAATAATTAATGTGTGAGTAGAAGTAGTAACAAAGGAATAACAATAAACTTTTAAGTTCAAAAGCTCAACTTTCTATGAGCTTTGATGAAAAATGTATGAAAACCAAAGTTGTAGAGAATAAAATTTCCTACGAATTTATTCCTCTGCATTTTTTCTTCACGACCTTTCATTCCGAGATATTCGCAAAAAACTGGAAAAACCTCAAAGTTGGAAGGTCGATTGTTAGGGGCGATTCGACTTCAAAAATAGTAGGGCTCTTAAGCTCCACTTCTTCTACCTATCTTCTCAATTTAGAGTCAGTTTGTCAATTTTTACAATTAAGTTGAAAAGTTCAACTTTCTATGAGCTTAATGAAAAATATATGGAGAACCAAAGTTGTAGAGAATTAAATTTCTTGCAACTTTGTTCATATATATTTTTTGTTCACAAACCTTTATTCCCGAGATATTCGCAAAAAACTAAGAAATTTTTTAACTTTAAAAACTCAACTTTTAGAGGAGGGATCAACTTCAAAAACAATAAGATTCTTACCCTTCAGAAAATCTATCTCCCAAATTTGGAGTCAATCCATCGTATTTCACTTGAGTTATCGCCGAAGAATGAAAACTCGAAGTTTCAGAGAACAGAACTTGACAATTGTACTCTTTACTTAGAGGTTATTTTTCCGGAAAACTATGAGCTTTCGTATAAATAGTATAAGAACCAAAATTGCAGAGCTTGAAATTTCCTACGACTGAGTTGTTATTCATTCTTCTCTCCAATCCTTCGTTTTTGAGATGACTAAAAAGAGTTGAAAAGTTCAAAAGCTCAACTTTTATCGAACTTTCATGAAAAATGGATGAAACCAAAGTTGTAGAGAATAAAATTTCCTATGAATTTGTTTCTCTACATTTTTTCTTCACAATACTACATTCCTGAGATATTTACAAAAAACTGAAAAGGCTTGACAGTTCGAAAGCTCGACTGTTAGTGTACGGGTCGACTTTAAAAATAATAAGGCTCTTACACTCCCACTTCTTCTACCTATTTTCTAAATTTAGAGTTAATCTGACAATTATACTCGAGTTATCATTGGAGAACGGAAATTTAAAAAAAAAAAAACAAAAACAAAAACAAAAACAAAATAAAATTCGTGATGAACGTATAAGTGGATTTCACTTAAAAAATGAAGTGTACTAAAAGAAAGTTGGTTGCGTACAAAGTAAATAGGAACATTGTATACAGGCCAATAGCCAGGTAGGCTAGCGGACTGAGTCGCCATTAGAAAAATTTGCCCCGCTTGTAAAATTTTGTATTCAATACAGAAGTACTAATGAACAAAAAAAAAGTATAAGACTCTTGCAGAATTTGCCTAGCTACCGCCTAAAATGATGGACTGGCTACATGCCTAATTGTAAGGATGGGCCGAATTTCAGTTTTTCTCTCCAAAAAGTGAAGACGTGGTGTGGTCACAAGCATTGGTAAGAATTTACAACTCCATTTTTGAGTCCTCAAAATGAAGTCAAAATTTAAAAAATTTTTGAATTCGCAAAAAAACATATTTTCTTGTAATTAAAAATTTTTTCAAGTTTCAAAGTCATATTTTGTCGTCCTTAAACTGGAAAAATTTTAGCTACAATTTAAAAAAAAAATTAAGTCTGAACCGTTTCTAATTTTTTTTTTTTAAAACACAAATTTTGATTATTTTAAAAAATAAATAACAAATGTGTAATTTATTGGTCGTGTGCACATTATGAACTTAATTTAGGTTTCTTCGGTCTCAAGAGACAAAATATGTTCGATTTTTGTTCCGCAGGGGTTCTTAAAATCTTAGCTTTTTGATACTAAGACATCCACACAAGAAGTCATTTTAAGACAAGAATTCGATGTTTTGGAAAAGTTTGCGAGGCAAAAATTGAGCATATTTTCCCTCTTGAGTCGGAAATAGCATAAATTAAGTCCATCCTTCATTTAAAAAAAATACCATTAATGCTTTTTGACAAAAATTAAAAAAATTTTTAAATTACCAAATCTAAAAAAAATTGACTGTTAAACTTGTTTTTAATTTTTGAGCAGCAAAACATAATTTTGAATGTGAAAACATTCTTAATTTCAGGAAAATTTGTTTTTTGAAGAATTTGAAAATTTTGATTTCATTATGGGAAACTTGACAATGAAATTATGGAGCTGAAATTCTTATGACGTCTTCTTGAGGTCATTCAACACATTTTTTTTTAAGCAAAACTTGACCCACTCTATTTTATACCTGTGATTTAAAGCCGAATTTTTCGCAATTAAAAAGTAGCCGAGTTTTTAACTGGATGTTGTTAACCTCTTCATACCCACAGACCACACCTATCAAATTTTAGCCATTTGGGCCACCTTAAGCCTTCCTCAAAATCCAAAATTACCTAAATTCAAGCTTCAAGCGGTCATGCTATACTTTCTCACAAAACACGCATACAAAGTTTGAATGCTTTGGGTTGATGCCTCTCCCTACCCCCAATTTCTTTCATATCTTTGTCAAGGTTAAATCGTAAAATCAAAATGATTCCGAATTTGGTTATGGTACTATACCATACAGTCAAATTTTCTCAGGTTCTGAGCTCCTCGCGACCGAACTGGCTATTACTGACAAAACGAAAATAAACAATCGCATGCTGGCGCGCACGTCAACTCGGACATGGCACATTTCATTTTTCTTTTCGGTGAAATTATTTACCTAGCTGAGTGTCGATGCGCGGCGCCGTAACGCGTCTAATTACGCCGAAAATTATAAAACTCCGCCTCACCTCAGAGACTCACAATCGTTCACGTATTCACGGCGCGTTAATAACCCGTGCTTGGGTGCTATTATTACGCAAACGAGATGCTAATATTTGACACACGAGTTTCGTGCCTTCCAGTATACCTTCTTATTATACACTATGCACGACAAACAACGAAAAAAATCCGCCCAAATTAACCGAAAAATTATACCTTCCAAAAGTGAGAAAAATCTCGTTAGTGGTCGCCCGTTGACTTTTTCTCAGGCACCTGTATAGTCCATACACGTGTGTAGCGTGAAACTAAACTCTCTTAGCACCTTCCTTCGTAGTATATTTCATAGGTGTCTTGACATTGTGCTTATCAGTCCGTATACAAGAATATACCAGTGGATGCGCGTTTTTATAAAGTAGAAATATAAAAAATATCGCCGTTAATTAACCAAGTCATTAGCGAGTATTTTATAGCTAACTAATTGGTTAATATGGCGTGGTGTGTGTTTCTTTTTAATGCTACCCATTTAAAAATCAGCGACCATTTGGATTCGCCATAACCATATAGATTTACATTCTTTTTAGCTGAGTTTTTAATTTGAAACATTAGCTTTTACAATGTACCTGATTTTAGAGAAGGTAGGGAGAAAGCTCTTTATATCTTTTGTTTGCGATATTTGTGATGAAATGATAGATTTTCAGCTTTCAAGGGTGTATATTTATATATATCTATAATTACAATACCTTTTGTTACACTCGGGTCTTTGAACGAACTTATGACAATCTGGTATAAGAGTTTTTGAATTTATGATTAATTTATTATTTCTAAATTATTTTATAATTTTGACTATTTTCGGTCATTTTCCACTTCTCATTTTTTAGGTATACTTTTACTGTTTAAGATCATTTTCACATTTTTATATCATTATTTTTATCACTTTTGAATACTTCTACTAGTTTTTGTCGTTTTAAAAAATTCCAACGTTTTTCCATTATTTAATCCTTTTTTGTTAGTTTTCAATAACTTTTTACGTTTTTGATAATTTGGGCAATTTTTGATTATTTTACCATTTCTAAATTACTTTCATCATTTTTAATCGTTTTTGCCATTTTTGATTAATTTTTTGGTTACTTTCTGTCTTATTTAATGAATTTATTATAAACTAGGGGGCAAATTGCCTCTTCTGGGCACTTGGTAATTTTGTAAACAGAAGCTAAGCTTCTCATAAAAAATTAGGCAGATAATAGTTCGAACAATTTGCCAAAAATGTGGTGAATACAAAGATTTTTATAATTGGTAACGATTCATATGCTTTATCAATACTGACTGCACAGTAATATGTGTACGTCCTTTTCAAACTCACTGCCCAGTAATTATGCTAAATACATGAGAAAACTTATCGTTTATAAGCCACTTTTATGATTTTTGATCTTTTATCATTTTTTTCTCATATCAATTATTACATCACTTTGTACAATCATTATTTACCATTTTTGAAGATTTTCTCCATTTTTAGTAATTTTGTTTAAAAAAATTATTTTCTTTGTTTGGCATACTTAATTTCTTGCTGCATTACGTTATTTTGTCATTCTTGAATCGTTAGTCATTACTTTGAATTATTTTTGCCAATTTTAATCATTTTTCACTATTTTTGATTGATATGGTTGTTCGTATTTTTTTACAATTTTTGGACATTTTAAAATTATTTTCCATAATTTTTTGCAGATTTAGATCATTTTGTAATTTCTAAATTGAGTTGAGACTTTTTATCAGTTCGTATCATATATTTATTTTTCATCTTTCTTTCTTTTGGGCATTTATTCATTTAAAAATCATTTTTACTATTTTTCGTGATTTTTTTGTTGTTTTAAATCATTTTCAAATTTTTAAATCATTATTTTTACTGTTTTTGATTACTTTCGCAAGTTTTGGTTACTGTAAGAAATGTTGACGTTTTTACAATGTTTAACATTTTTTTTCTTACTTTTTAATGATTTTTTCTTTTCTTAATAATTGCAACAATTTTTGGTAATTTTACCATTTTATCATTTTTGAATTGTTTTTTCATTTCTAATAGTTTTTGCAATTTGATTACTTTTTAAGAATTTTTGATTACTTTTCAAAAATTTTTGATAACTTTTCAAGAATTTTTTATTACTTTTCGAGAGTTTTTGATTACTTTTTGTCATATTTTATGAATTTATTAAAGGTGTTTTACCAAGTATAATTAGATTATGGTTTCATCTTTCATCAGTTATTTTTATAATTTTTGGTCTTTTATTATTTTTTCACTATTTTGATAATTATTTTATCACTTAATCATATTTATCGTGTTTGATATTTTTCTTTGTTTTTGGTCATTTCGTCTTTAAAAAATCACTATCTTTATTTGGCATAGTTTCATGTCGTAATTAGGTCATTTCGTTATTCCTAAAAAAATATTCAAAGCAATTTTTGATTATTTTTTTTATTACTTTCAAATCATTTTGTAACCTCTAAATCATTTCACCATTTTTATGTAATATCATTTTATATAATTACCTTCATATCTCAAGTTTTTTTTTTTTTAGTTAGATGCTTCATCACATTTCAAAATACTTTTTGGTCATCTTTCGTGATTTCATATGCTGTTATTTTTGATTATTTTGTAACTTCTACATTTTTGATTACTATTTTTAATCATATAGCAAAGGCTCAACGTTTTGATATATGCATGGGATACATTCTTTTTCCGCTCGTAGCACCGTTAAGTATGGATGAATCTCTCAATATTTAGTGAGAGACTTATCATACAAATATGTAAAATTACCTTTATGGATTTTCGCTTCAGCTCAAAACGGCGGTGCACTAAAATTTTAAGAAAGGCTGAAAAAAAAGTAAATATTTAATTTCAGTTTTTGAAACACATTAAGCGAGTAGTACGGCTAATAACGGCATTTTAAGGACGTTTTGAGTCATATTCCTAAACCTTTCATATTTTATCACTGGATCGACCTAGACAGCTGAAATTTTGTATGTCAGGTTAGAACCGGATCGAGATATGGTCTTTTGAGTTTGGATCAAAATGAATCAAAAATGGCAGATCTTCACATCTTAAGGAAGGGTAGAGGGGCGTCAAATAGCTGAAACTTGATAAATATAGGCTCACATGACTATTGATACAGTATACAAGAAAAGTGTTATGTTCTAAATCCACTTTCATAGGTGATGTTGGAGAGGGGAAAGAAGAAAATGAAGAGGATGGGAAAGGGAAAAGGAGAAGGGGAATTGGGAAGAGGAAGATGGAGAAAGGAAAAGAGAGGTAATTGTTCACAAAACTTGGACAAAATGATGGGGGGCGGAGAGAGGGGGTTTAAACAAAAGTTGAACATAGAGCGAATTCCGATTCTGAAGTGAATTTGGAGGTAGATTAAAAAATACTTTCAATTAGAGAGGAAATAACAACGGGAAATTTCATGAATCATATGTATCTCCCCTCCAATCGACCTAGAAAGGTCAAACATGAATCATTCTTTGTACACGTGGTTAGTTAGGGACTATAAGATGATCCCTTGAATTTAGGTAAAACTTGTTACAAAAAAGCTAAGCTTTAAAGTTTGAGGAAGGCTTGAAGATGTACTACATATTTTAAGTTCTTCTGTGCTTTTAAAAAGGATAGGTGGGGTTTCCAGCCCAAGCATGAGTTGTGGGCATTTATAGGTTAACAATATTATCTTGCAATTTGAACAAGCCTTTATTGAAAACTCAGCTCTAGTAATACGGCATGGCTGCTTTCGTTTTTTTTCCTACAGCATAGTCGTAGAATGACGAAGAGGAAGGGATATGATAGTTATTTGTATCCAAGTTCAGACTGCGAAACGATAAACCTGGTTCATACGTTAGATCAGCAATACAGGTTCTTTTCGGAGCCAATTTCAATCACTGAAAACACAGTCCAATAAATTCGAGCGGGCATTATTATAAGAAGGTGATCAATATTCTAGACTTGGGATGGCTCGATTGAAAATCACCTCTACAGGGTTCCCGCTTTATTGTTCTCCGGTAATTGGAAATAATTAGCTCTGTGATAGCTGAAAGGACAAATTAGCCAACGAAGATGGATGAAAATTTGATTCGCTGTAGGATCAACGATCACATAAAACCAGCGGCTAGACGTGGCGCGAAGATTTTCACCATAGAGGATCGAAAGGAGGCGCTGGTTGCGGAACTCCTGTTGTTTAACGATCGACGCGGCACGGTTTCACCACATACGGAGGTTGTTAATTCGAAACCGAACAGATAAATATCTGCAATTTCGGTGTATTTATTTAAAAAGGTCAACTTGGTTAATATAACGCTCCGTGACGGGTCATCGTGGCCGGGTCGAAGAAGGCGCGAATATATAGTTAAAAGTCCGAATCTAATTAAAATCACGAGGTTTTGGTATATCACCGAACTCATAACTATACATAAAATGGTTTACGACCACGAATCTGAGACCGCAATACACACCTCTAATTATCGAATCCGGTTACCAGAGCGTCGAAAATTTCCGCAGACGCGCGATTTCGGCGTTCGCTGAATTTCAGCCTTCGTAATGACCACGTCTGCGTGCCTCTATTAATCACACGAGCGCACCGCGTACAGCCGATCTGGGTCCTAATGATGTCCGCGCCACGAAATGCCCAAAGAGCTCATTTAGGTAAAGTCCCCGTTCGCGTTCGAAACTGGTTTATTACAGCGCGGCGGCGCGTTTTCCACACGCCGAAACCAGTTCCTCGTGTGGTCGAAATATTCGTCCGAATCGGAGTAACTGTATATCGTTTCCCGCCGTATCTCGACGGCTCGATATCGCGCGCCCCGAAAACAATTTTCACGTTTTGGAAAGCACTGACGCGATGGCGACGCATTTGCATCTTCTTCGTTACGCATCCAAGCGCCACGTATATCATTTACATGTAACAAAAACCCGGCGAACCGAAAATTATGAATGTATGAAAACTTATAAGGTTGCACCCGCGCCTCCAAGCTTTCGATTCTTACATATGTAGAGCATAACTTCAGGAAATGAGCCAGCGAGTTTTCTTATTATCAGATTAACAATTTACGACTTTTAAACAATCGCTGGCCGACCTACGCTTTAATTGCTGCGTACGGCGCGTTCTTCGAGCAGCTTCAAACCAACGGTAGATCAACGAGCTTTGTGCTTTAGCCAGTGGGTTGAAAAGTGTCACTGTAATTTGTACGCCAAATCAGAAATATAAACTAATAGCTTTACAAAAATTATATCAAAAATTATGAAGATTCTAAGAATTCATCCCTCTCTTCTCCCCACGCAAGGGAAAGTGGAACATATCATTATTGTTCTGGAACATATAACAACATTTTGATACAATTTTTACAATTTGTCACAACTATGGTTTTTTATTTTATTTTTATTTCACTAGTCCAGTGCATTTAGACATTGATGAAAATATTATTTGATAGATGGGATCACTTCACTTCTTCCACAAGCGTATTCCTTTTGCTAGGTAGTCTGCGTTGAGAAATTAATTATTTTTATGGAATAAAAAAAAAGTTGAAAAATAAATAGTTTTTTTATTTATTTATATATACCTAATCGGAATGTGAAAGAATTGGTAAATTTAAGAAAAAAAATTTATTCATCTTAAACTTGAGAATTTAATATGAATGCGCGATAAGGCTAAAATTGCTCCAGTGATAATTGGTTTTTATTTCTAAAAATCGCATTATGTTCTAAAAAGTATACTCAGTACATTTATTTAGCACCTAAAGATTTCATTGTAAGGCCTCCTTTCAATCAACAAAAATTATTTTAGACAGTATAAGAATACAAGACGTGGAGTAGAATATGGCAACGCGTAACGAACGCGTTGAGTTTTATGCAATAAAAAAAGAGAAAAATTGTTTTTTTTTAACTCTCTGATTAAAATTTTAATTTTTTTTTGCTTGATGACATATCTGCATAATTTTTGCTATTTAAAAAAAAAAAAATTATCGAAATCCGTCCATTAGGAGAGGCTGGGCGATTGGAACAACATATTTTTGGCCCTATTTTTGTTGTTATTTTTTTCTTGTAGCTTTATATAAGAATATAATTGATTAACATTTGTTGGTCAAAATTACAAATACTCTTCCATGTGATATCATTAATTAATCGAGGATTTTAGTTCTAACTGTAACAGCGTATAAAAATAATTATTATTCTAACATGATTTATAGTAGAAAAGCTATAATCTTTTTAAAATCAAATCTAAAAGTTAAATTTATACCAAAAAATAACAAAGTTAATAAAAGTAAAATTACATAAAATTATTTTATATCTAAAAATTCAATAAAACTAAATATAAAATATAATCCTGCTACTATAAACATACATACATAAAATTTATTGAATAAGAAAAATAAATTATGGAAATTGTAATTTTTTAATTTTGAAAAATTATATTTATCTATTTCAATAATGCACGAGTATTAGGGAAGTTCTCCATTTTTTTTTAGTTCTTGTAATTTTTTGAAATTTTTGACTTTTTTTTAATATTTGATTTTTTTTCTACACTATAGAATTTTTTCAGTTTATTATTATAATATATTTTTATTTTTCAACTTTTTCTATTTTTTTGATGTTATGTTTTACTTTTTTATTTTATTTTTTTGCTTCTTTTGAATTTTAGAATTTTTTTCTATTTTTTGAAGTTTTTTCACCATTTCAACTTATTTTATCTCTATTTAGAATCATATTCTTAATGTTTACCTATGTATTTTCTATATCTCCACTTTTTTTAATTTTTAAGTTTTCTTCCATTATTTGAATTTTTTGAATTTTAATAACTATTTTATACATTTTTGCTCCCTATTGAAGTATTCAGTTTTTTTTCTTAATTTTATGCTCTACTTTTTTTGAAATAAATTATTTTCGGTCACAAAAAATAGATTTCCAAAAACAAAGCGTAGTCCAGTGCATTTAGACATAAAATACAACAAAGGTCGGGAAAATTCCCATCAAAGCGATTTTTGGTATGGTTGTTAGCAACACCATTCTAAACAACATACTAAAAGTCCTGACCCCTGGGTGAGGAGTGTATCCCCCCAGGGGAAAAATGCCCCCAAAATCAGTTTTTGGCCCCTATCTCTTCCGCATTTGATTCTAGCGCGAAAAGGTCTAAATAAAATTTGCTTTCCTTTCAGTTCCCTATAAAATGAGCCATAAACCATTTTTCAAGGAAGAACGAGTGTGGAGCAATGGCTTCCTAAAGATGAGCGGTTTGGTCGCTATAAAAACGTATTACGATTATTATAAATTATTTTAATGGGTATATGTTATATTAAAACACAGATAATTTTCCCTGACAAATCGAAACCACCCTCCTCTTCCCCTACCTCCACTTAGATTTTTTTTATTCCGTAAAAATAATTTATTGCTCAACGCAGACTACCTAGCAAAAGGAATACGCTCGTAGAAGAAGCGAGTGATCCCATCTATCAAAAAATATTTCCATTCCTTACAAATACACCGGAATTTCTATCGCAGAAATAGTTGTTTCAAGTTCTCCGACAAAATGAAGTAATTTTTGAACGCGAAAATAAATTTCGCCATTACTCATTAATCTCGATCATTAATAGAAACCCATCATTCTTCCACACGATTGAAATTTACACCAGTGTAATTTACACCGAAAACAGCAACGCTACAGCGCGCCTTACTGTGTACAGTGTATGGTAACATCATAATGTAGAGAAAAAATCGCGTTTCTTAATTTAAAAAACAATTACGAAACGAATGAAAATTAAATTGAGTAAAAATTTACCTCCTAAATTTATGCACGCCTTCGCCGACGTAATTATTTGGTATAATCGTCTTCTACGTTCTACGCAGTATCGTCAATAAACGCTAATTACCAGCGTTCGTTGACATCGGTTGGAAGATTTGAACGGTGCTGTCGTCTATGGACGTTCGACAGTTAACACCTTCACATCGTTCTCATATTCGTATATCGATATGTCAACGAAAAAAACATTGTTTACGTTTGGTGAAAGTTGAGTCGAGGAGAGAGCGCGGTGAATCACCGAATATACGTCACTGCTCGTTGTCAAAAACCTTGATCTTGGTTATGTGCGCGCGATAAAATGCGGATATTAGGACCAGCGACAGCGGAGCGAGATTCCGACGTCGTATAGTAAATTATAAGACGTTATGATATTTTTTTTATGGCTTTTACACGTATACCCGAACTCGCATATTTTCGTGTTGAATGAAAAAAATAAAAAAATAAAAACTCCGAAACTTCGACATGCAAATTTTAACCTATTGAACGACCATAAAATTCCTAAATTTTATAGTCGAAAATTTCTGCATTTGAAAAAATTGTATTTCCAGATGATCGGAGTGGACACGGAAGCGTATATGAAGAATTAAAATTTCAATCGGAAATTCGGAAAATTCGAGAACAAGGTCACGTTTAGGAAGACGAGTGGTAACGCGACGAAACCGTGGTGGCATGCCGTCTCTTCCTCTAACACGGTGACCAGGTTTATCCCCTCCGAGTGCGTTGTACGTACACGGATGATGGTAACAGGTGCGATTACTTTTCCACATCCGACTGGAAGAGTTCGAGGAGGACTTTCTTTTAGTGCAGCAACAGTGACGGTCAATATTACTACTCACCGAGAGTACGCGCAACATGCGTTTTACATGCTACATTGTTCCTAGTACATATCGCGTAACCGAGATTCGGCTCTGATGCCGGTTCAACCTGATGGTTAATTGAAGTTTCGTCCGATACGGTTATTATTGTGGTGCTTTGTGGAATATTATTTTTCGCCTCTTTCCTTTCAGTTGTTTACAAAACTTAAACTATTTAGCGAACTGTTCGATGACTTCAAACGGTAGTTACGGTTTTTGGTGACTTTTAAAAATCGGTGTTAGTTGCGGATTTGTTAATATGTTGATTGGTGCGAAGAAGATACTCGAGTGAACTAACATGGATAATTTGTTACTGGTAAGTACCATTCACCAGTTTCCAGTTTAATATATTTCAGCGATGAAATCTCAAACACAAAACGAAGCGTAAAGGCAGTATAATACCGAGAAGTGACAAATATCGGTGCTTTTTTCTACCCACGAATTCCGCACATTTAGTGTGAGTTGTATACTTCGGTGACAGCATAAGGTGATCTATGCGACAGCGCTGAAATTCAGTTCTTATTCAAATGAGCTCTGGCTTAATTATTGTCTGTGTAGCCTTTCATCAACCCACGTGGCGACTACGAGACCTCGATGTCGGTCATTTGTCATGTATTTAGTTGTCTCGATGGGATATTCTGACTTATTTAAATCATGTTAATAGCTTCGTTGAGTCATATTTCATGCATAAGAATGGAATTCTCGAATAGCCTCACCATATTTTTTTTGCAGATTCCGTAGTCGGCCTTCGATGCTCTAAATCGGTGTTTGTGTGACCGCGTGTTTGAGTTCACATTGAAATGGGTCAAGTTCATAAATGATCTACTTCGATCCTTCAGTGAGCCCTTTATAATTCCTTAACTCATGATAGACTCTTAATTCTGATGATCGAGGGATTTTGTTTTAGGTCACCTCTACTATCTCTAGTAGTTTGATTTCGATGTCCCAATGGGCTCTTAACATTTTCTTAATTCATGATAGACTTTTAACGCTGATGATCAAGGAATTACCTTTTTTTTTTGGCGATCTGTGCAATGATCAAGGTGGAAGGTTAAACTAGAAATGGGAAAAAGAGAAGTTTCCAAATGGGCCAAAATTTTTTCGAGAGCCCTCCAATGTCAGACATAGCCCAAGTTCCATACAGGGTTTAATTCAGTTCAATTCATTATCAAAAAGAAAAAAAAAGTTCTATTCATTTGGGAAAATATATTTTCTTTACATTCGTCCGCAGTTTATTAATGAACTTTAACTTGACTTTTAATTCACTTAGAATCTCTATTTCTACCATTTTGTCTCGTACTCCACACTTTAAATTTATTTTGGGTCACTTGAATTTGAATAAGTATGATGATATCCTCGAAGTTAGTAACATTAGGAAAAAAAACTGACAAAGGGAACTTGAATTGAACTTGTATGTGAAAATTTGATTGATTTGAATTCAAATGCAACAGAAGAAAATCAATAACATTGAGATTCATTGCAATCGAAGATTCATTTGTGGGAAATATTCAAGTTCAGTTCATTTAATTTTCAAATAAAGTTCAGTTCAAGTTCAAGTTCACTTTAACAAAAAATGAAGTTCAGTTCATTCTACAGCATCCTTACCTTTCAGTTTATCTCAAAATTCATAGAAGAACTTCAACAACCTTTTATTCACTCGAAACCTCGATTTATGCAATTCCATCTCTTAACTTCACTGTAAATATATTTTGAGGGCCTTAAATTAGAGTATAATGAACCTAAGTAACATAATGAAGAGAAAAACTTAAAAAAAAGAACTTGAATCAAAGTCGAAATCGAATCGTTCAGTAGAACTTTGGCAACTACATCGAAGTTAAGTTCACTGCAAAAGTTCATTAGTGGAAAAGTCAACTTCAGTTAAATTAATTTTCCAAAGAAAAAGTTGAGATCAAGTTTACTTTCAAAAGGTTAAGTTCATACAGAAAAATAATTCTCGCCCCGTTAAATTGAAAGTTCATTAGTGAACTTCAAGCAAATCTTTCATTCGCTTAAAATCTGTATTTTTGCCATTCTGTCTTCAATGTCACTTCAAATTTACTTTGAATCCGTTAAAATTAGATTTAAAGGTATTCTCAACATGGGTAACATAATCGAAGAGAAAAACTTGAAAAAGATACCTTGAATTGAAGTCGAAAGTAAAACATTACACGAATATAACTTACAGTTCAGCATAAATTCATCAGGCGCATTGAAGTTTAGTTGAAAAGTTCATTTATGGGAAATTTCAATTCAGTTCAGTTCAGTTCATCTTCTAAAGAAGTTAAGTTCAATTTCACTTCAAAGAAAAAATAAGTTCATTTCATTCACAAAAATGCTTTTCGACAAGTTACATCAAACTTCATAAGTAAACTTCCACTCAACTTCTCATTCCTCAAAATCTTTATTTTGGCAACTTTATCTTCTCAGATTTGTTTTGAGTCACTACATTTAGATATAATGGTAATCTCAACATAAGCAACATAACTGAAGAAAAGAATGCAAAAGAGGGAACTTGGATTGAATTAGTGAAAGGAAATCAGAACAAACTGAATTTATATTTTAGTAAATGTTCACTAAGTACGTTGAAGTTCAGTTCAGTGAAAAAATTCATTTATTGGAAATTTGAGTTCAGTTGAGTTCAAGTATTTAAAAAAAAAATTAAGTTCAAGTTCGTTCAGTTGAGTTCATATTCTGAAAGAAAATTAAGTTCAAGTTCACTTTTAAAAAGTTCAATTCATTCAAGTCGAAGTTTACTCGTGAACTTCTTCACATCTGCTTTTGGGGCTAAAATTTAAGCACGATGCAATGGTGTCTCCAGTATTAGGTTGAATTAAAGTTGAAAGTGAAACTCTTGAGAGAAATGAATCCAAGTACATTAAACTTTTTTTCAGTTGAAAAGTTCTTTTTGAAAAATTTGAATTCAGTTAAGTTCATTTTCCAAAAAGAAGTTAAGTTCAAGTTCACTTTTAAAAAGTTCAGTTCATTAAAGAAAATATTTTTTTGTCAAGTTAAGTTTAAAATTTATTACTGAACTTCAACTAAACCTTTCATCCACTCAGAATCTCTATTTCTACACATCTGTCTCCAACTCCTCTTCATCTCTGCTTCAGGGGCTGAAACTTAGATACGATGCGATGATATCCTCAGTACTAGGTAACATAGTTAAAAAAACAATTTGAATTATTAAAGTCGAAAGTGAAACTCTGGCGAGAAATGAGTACAAGTACACTGAAGTTTAGTTCAGTTAAAAAGTTCATTTTTGGAAAATTTGAGTCAAGTTCATTTTCCAAAAAAAAGTCAAGTTCAAGTTCACTTTTAAAAAGTTCAGTTCATTCAGGAAAATATTTTTCCGCTCAGTTGAGTTAAGTTCATTAGTAACCTTTAAGTAAACCTTTCATTCACTTAGAATCTCTATATTTACAAATCTGTCTCCATCTTCTCTTCAAATATGCTTCAGCCTGAAATTTGGATACTATAGTGTTCTCATAATTATATAACGTTAATTACAAAAGATAAATTGAAAAATAGAACTTGAAGTGTGAAGTTCACTTTAAAAAAAGTGAATTTAATTTCAGAAAAAGTTCATTTGGTACTTTGAAGTTCAAGTTCATCTTGAAAAAATTAATATTTTGTTGATTTCAGTTTATTTTTATTTTGAAAAATTCTTAGTCCAACTTCAGTTTAAAAAATGTCAAGTTCACGAACGTAACGACTGGGCTTCAAGTCCCTTACGAACTTGGCATATCCATGGTCAGAACTCTTGAATAAAATATAAGTAAGCAAGTTTATAGCATAATGAAACAAGATTTAATACATTCAGGAACTTTATGTTCATTCCTTCTTTCATCTTCCTCCTGAGCCCTGATTTTCTTTGCATGGCCCTGCTAGAGAGACTGCTGCTTATCTTTTGTTTTTAGAATGCCTTCGACCCTCTCGCCATCCAGAATATGTCCACTAGAGCTCCAGACTCAGAAATGAGAAAACTATAGTGCCCAGAGGTGTCTACTTTAGCTCTTGAATTCTAATTTCTCTTGTGAAGTATTCTGGGAACGGATTTTCCTTGTTTCTAGAAAATAAGAGAAATTTCAAATGTTCAGTATAGTTTTATTACTAGAACGTTGAGCCAGAACTTGGAATATCACATTTAGTAAGCATGATTGCGATACATTTTAAAGTTGTGATCTTCGGTTTAAAGGAACGAGGAATTACTGCTCTCTGATTTCTGACGATTTTCCCAGCATGTTACGCTTATTTATGTTCCATTGGACTCATAAATCGGAATATTAGAGTGATCAAGAAGGACTTAACTGTCATGTAGAACATAGATGTCACTCAAGAGGGTAATTATAGTCGTGTCATTTCAGTAGGAAATAACTTGAATGAATTCTCTAGGATAAAGGAGCCCTCCAAGCTGCTTCAGATTCCTCACTTACACCAGAACTTATTGGCGACTAAACGACGCCACGTTCTAACACGCTTACCATTGTGAAGAAAAAATCGTGATCGCGCATCTCATAGGCATCTGAGCGAGCTATTGCGCGATCGCGTATTTCCCTTTGCGGCATAACCGCCGTAATTCCGGCACGACGAAAGCGCCGACAAAAGCCGCATACGCAGAACCTCACACCGCTTTCGTGACATAATCGCGTTCGATTTAATTAACATCGATCGCTTTCTTAAGGTATAAAATTTTTTAGCACTTTCGCTCATTTCTCGATACCGCACGTCGCAATGGTGCGAAAACGTCATTACCGCCGACAGCACGCAGGAATGCGAAATCGAACGACACTTTCATTTTCCTTCGAAAAATCTCCTACGGGATGCTGAAATAAAGAAAGCGACACCCGCGTATCGACCAGCGTCTTAACCCAGCGTTCAAGTCGCCAAACCTTTACGTATCGGTCGACCTAAATATGCGCATACGACTCGTTATTAATCCGTTGTGCCGACGTGACGTCACCCTATTCGCGTATACAGTTCGTTTATTAGTTTTCAATTTGTCACACGATGCACTACTTTTACCTCTCTATTGGATTCGTTCCAAACATTCTTTACGTGCGTAAAATACTTATTAGGCGATGTTTTCTTCCGATAATCGTTCGGCCCAGTCTGGACCTGAATTTTATTATCGTTTAGTTGCGTCCGTTTGACCGGTTGTTGAATATTTTTGGGGCTAGGTAAGCTCGAAAATGTACATGGGCGATGTCATAAATGTTGAATTTGAGTCATTGACTATTTATATGCATTTTATTGAATTTTTTGATATTTATTTTAAGTGTTGAGATTGGTGAATATTTTTTAAATGCAAAAAAATTCTAAAATTTTAGGAATCGCATAAATTTTTGAAAAAAATGTAAAAAAAAAACTAAAAATTTGGAAAATGTTCAAAAATGAAAAAAATCTACAAAACAAAAAAAAAGCAAAATTGAGCAAATATTCAAAAAATTGAGCAAATATTCAAAAATTTAAAAAAAAAAAATTAAAAATTAAGATTGCTATACCGTGCGTCCCATTGATCTTCGACACCCTCACCGCAAAAATCTCAAGTAGCTTAAATAGGAATGCTTTGGATTCATTGCGTGGTAACACTGATTCAAGATCTCCACCCACGTTTTAGTCAGTGTTACCACCTAGCGAATCCAAAATACTGTTATTGAAGCCATTTGAAAGAGAGTTTTGTGCTAAGGGGGTCGAAGATCAATGAAACGCACGGTATAATATCAAAAAAAAAAAAAAAAAAAAAAAAAAAAAAAAACTAAAAATATGAAAAAAGTCCAAAATGAAGATAATACAAACATAAGATGGCTCGATAATAGAAAAAAATAAATTATGTTTTGATTTCCAAAAAAAGGCTCAAAACAATGAAAAATAAAATAAAAACTGAAAATGCATGAGATATCATTTTTCATTTTTTTGTCCAAAAATTAATATATTATATGAAAGAATGAGTCACGAACATCAACATATCGAAATTTCAGCTTTTCAAGTGCATTTAGAGGGAGTTTGAGCAAAAAACAACTTTTTGAGGAGGTTTTGCGTCATGAAATTTCTTCTATTCTACATATCTGCTCACCAAATCAATCTAGAAAGGTCAAACTTTGTTGAGTGAAAAATGGATCAATAATGGCGAATTATCAACATTTCAGTAGAGCTTGAGGAGTCTCAAATTAATAAAAATATAATTAGTATGAACGAATAGGATAATTGAGGATAAGAAGTATAGTATATTTCTAACTCACCTCCATACATGATATCGGAGAGGAGAAGGGAGGATTATTGAGTAGACCAAGAGGAGCCTCAAACGTATTTACGCCACTGATTCAGACCATAATAATTATGTAGATTGTAACCAAATGGCAAATATCCTACTTTTTTCCTATTATATATTATGAAATCATAAGATGTTACATGTAGAACTGCATGTTTATTATAGACTAGGTATTAAACCAAAGTTTATTGACCTATAACAGGTTACACCGTTTCGGCTGGCCACCAAAAAATTTAAAAAAATTTCTATTTGCTCTCCAAACCGTAAAAGTCTTAGAACAACAAACATGAAAGTGAGAAATGTTTGTTGCTGAATGACGTCAATATGAGCGGATAATGTTCACGGAGTCTTATCGCATTTACGGTGTAAGAAGGATAGTAAGGAGTTTTTTTTAGGGTGAAGTGGTGGTAGTGAAAAATTTTAGGTAGAGCACCGGATGTGGGAACTCTCTATTCACGCCACTGGTCTGACGGGCAAAGTTGGTAAGACCTCGTCCTCGTGCAATCTCGCTTTTCAAATTTCGATGCACTGTAATAGCTTATGTTTTAACTGAAAACTCCGCTAAAAATTAATAAGTATTCTACAAAATTGTTGAAAAAAAGTTACCTTTATAATAATGCTGATCATTTTGCCAAGCAAAGTTTACTAAATCATTTCATCCATATTCATAACCTATATGCTTTCTTGCAGCGCTCTCTATTGTACTTTTTTGAAACCCAGTTTTCGTTTATGAGTTTATATCTATAGCTATGTAACTATATATGGCGCGAAAAAAAATGAAAATTTCAATTATTAAAGTAAAATTATGATGATAACACTCGTGGATATCAAATTTCTTAAACGTTGCGTACATTTGTGCGCACTATCAGACCCCAATCGCGCAATGAATACTTATTACTATTATCATCATCAATAATGACCTCATTCACTACAATCGAAATTTCATCTCAGCCGAATAATACTTGGTTAACCATCCGTTACCGATGATACTCGATAACTAATTTAGCAAAATTAAAGATTGTCATAGAGCTCCGATCGACGATGCTAAATGGCGAGATGAAATTACCGCGCCTAATTTTTAATTACCTATCGTTTTCCAATAGACTATAAAATGTGATAATAATAGATCATAGGCGTAAAATGGTAACGTTATTTTTCATCAATAGTTTCAAATCTAAATAGACTATCAGGGAAAAAATTCCCACCGCACCCAGGTGATAGATAAACTCTAGCAGAATGAAAAAATGGTCACGGCAACAGGTACATTACGCCGTGTCCATGTACCGTTAGCGTGGCATCGGAGCCGAACGGGTGGCGATATTTCGCGCACCGAGTCACGACTGTGATTAGATTTTGACAATAAACTCGCGAGCAACATTAACCAGTCGCGTGTCCGTCCGATTCTCGTATCTTTTCACGGCTCGAATCGAATTTACGCCGGAGATGGTGTATTCTTTGATGCGTGAAGAATTAGGTTCTTAAGAGGCGGATAATTATTAGATTAGGTCGCAACTCGGCGTTTTCGTCTACCGCATATCTGCGTGTTGTGTTTTCCCATCGCGCCTAATTTCCGAGCCTCGCTATAATTCGCTGTAGCTTTTGAAAGGCTGTACTTATACGCGAAT
Source organism: Phenacoccus solenopsis (assembly GCA_009761765.1). Lineage (NCBI taxonomy): Eukaryota > Metazoa > Arthropoda > Insecta > Hemiptera > Pseudococcidae > Phenacoccus > Phenacoccus solenopsis. The sequence continues at coordinate 38,155,212 of CM019755.1, forward strand.
CGAGCATGCTATGTCGCCTATCTGCGTCAGCATTTTTTCGAAACCGTTGTTAGCTGAGTTTTCAACTCGAAAATGACAGCTATTACAGCCCACCTGATTCCAGAAGGAGGGGTCGTGGTAGGATAATGTCTTCAAATTTTTGCGTTTTAGACCATTTTGTAATCATGAGGCAAATGTTCAACTATTCCATCTACATTTATATTTATATTTCTCCACCTGCGTATAGCGCCGACAAGTATGACTGAAAATCAATCAAAGTTTGATAAGAGACTTTTCAAGTAAATATGCAAAATAAATTTCTTTGTGGTTTTTTATATAACTCAAAATGGCGTATTATTCGAATTTTGAAAGTGGCTGAAGAGAAGACAAACTGCTCAAAATTTTTCTCTTTGATCTCGTATAGAAATGTAAGTTACGGATACCTTTATATTTAAATCTCAACTTCTCAAGTGCATTTAGAGGGAAGTTAGAGCAAAAACGGCTATTTGAGGAAGTTTTGAATTATTCAATTTCTTAAATCTTCCATATTTCCTCACCAAATCAATCTAGAAAGGTCAAATTTTGTGTATGTTGTTTATTTAAGACTAAAATTAAATCTCTTGAATTTGGGCTAAAATAGATGCAAAATAGCAGATTGTCAATATTTAAAACTTCGAGGGGCCTAAAATAGCTAAAAAAGTTATTAATATGGACTCATAATAATCTCTCACCTTCCTTTTCAACACCACTTGTGAAAGTAAATTTGGAATACATGTAGAATAAAAAGTATACTATATCGCAAATTTACTTCCACACTATATGACGTAAGTGGAGGAAAGGGTGGAGGGGGGTCATTGTCCTCAAAATGTGGCATTGTTGCACTATTGATCAACATTTTTTTTACTGTGGTGAGACATGACGAAATGAGCCTAAGTGACTAACTCATTCTGATTTGAACTTCTCTAGTGAACTTGAAAGAAAGGCGGATTTTGAGTGAAAAATACTACGTATTTGAATTTAGTCCGAAATGGATGCAAAATGGCGAATTGTTAAAATTTGAGAAGAGCTTGAGAAGCTTCAGATCACTAAAAATATGATCAATATTGACTCATATGATTATTAGGAACATAAATTCTACCATAACCCAAATTCACCTTTATACATGATATTGTAAGGGAGGAGAAGTGGTTATCGACCTCAAAATGTGGTGGGGATGATAAGCGAGAGCTCGAAAACTTTTTTATTTTCGAATCATATCATGAAATGAGGTCAAGTGACTAATCCATTCTGATTTTAGCTTCCCGAGTGCATTTGGAGGAGAGTTATAGAGCAAACTATCAGAGATTTCATGAATCTTCCATATCTTCTCACCAAATCAACCTTGAAAGTTCAAATTTTGTGTATGGGTTTTATTTGATACAAAAATGAAGCCTCTTGAATTTGGTTTAGTATGGATACAAAATGGCAGATTATAAAAATTTGAGGAGTCCTTGAGGAGCCTCAAATAATTAAAAACGTATATTGGAAATAAAAAGTATACTATCTCGAAAACATACCTTCATACACAATGTCAGAGGGGAAGAGGAAGGCTTATCGACCTCAAAATATGGCGTGAGTACATGAGAGGTCCAAACTTTGTTATTGTGGTGCCATGTGATTAAATGAGCTTAAATGTCTCACCCTTTTTGATTTTAGCTTTTCAAGTGAATTTTGAGGGATTCAAAGCAAAAATAGCTTTTAGAGGGGAATTAGTACAATAAGAAATTCCACTAATATTCCATATCTCTGCACCAAATCGACCTAGAATTGATGTCAAAATTAATCCAAAATGGCGGATTGTAAAAATTTAAGGATAACTTAAGAAGCTCCAAATTTTTAAAATTTGAAAAATATAGGCTCATTTGTGCGTGACCTGACGAATCTAGACATAAAGTGATTGGCAACGTTATTTGTAAATCTGAACAAGCGTCAGTCAAAAACTCAGCTCCAGTAATGCGGCATGGCTGCTTAGGTTTTTTTTTAGGAAGAAAACGCCACTTGTATCCTACATAATTCTTATGCATACGAAATCTACATAATGGCTAGCGATTAAATCGGCGAGTACACGTGTAATTACCGGTTGTCTACGTTATACGCCGGCACATCCTAAACACACCTCCTTTTCCTATATGTACAACGGTTGGCGAATTCATAACGCGAAAAAAAACACCGCCAAAATAAGCTGCCGCTTATTGCGTCCAGCTAAAAACACGAAACTCCGAAGCGGTAATTTGGGCGGTATCATATACGCCCCTTGATGAAAACCGACCACATTCGTATAACTCCCTGGGCTTCTTAAACGTACCGACCCTTTAATGAGCTCCTAAAAATTAATTTACATAACGTCGCTCCACAAATCGAGCTTTATACCGAACCAATTCCCAATACGTACCTAACGATCGTATCGATTTCAAGTTCTTTAACCTTCTCTCCTCGCATCTATAGATAACCTTACTAAACTGTTTAAACCTTTTTCCCGCATTTGTCGCGTATTTACATATAAATTATCATCGCCCAAACCTCCAACAAATGGCATACTCACCTGTTCGTTGCGCAGCCTTTTCTCCCTCGATGGAATTTTTCGTATATATTCTTCTATACTCGAATAGATTTGATTATAAACCTGTTTATAATTTACATTATTAAGAAATATAACTTCAACAACGAAAAAAATCTCATTTATATGCTAAATTTATAGTTGGCCGCGTAGATGAATGAAAAGATTAGGTACCACGTACGTTCACACGCTTAGCCATGGCCGACTTATTAAATATTTACAAATGATGATAAATTTTATGCTTTATTGATTCGAATCAATCTTACGTACACGCGGTCTTCTTTCTCTCCTAATTATGGTGGAACGTGGAAGAAATCCTTTGAACTTACATCGCGAAATTTTGCACGTGATTAAACGTCGATGAAGCTATTAGGGTGTTGGAATAGGTCTAGGTGATGAGTTCGTATACGAGATTCAATTTAATGATTCTTCAACGAGTTCGTCTTATCGGTGTAAACATCTGGTAGAATCAAAGAATCCAGCGACCATAAGGAAACGAAAGAAGTGTTACTGCAGTGTCCATTGCATCGATATCGATGATCTTTGGTTGGTTGAAATGGGAAATGTAAATTAAGTATAATCGAATCGAGTCTGAAGTAGAATGACATTAGAGGGAAGGAATGGCATTCAAGTTATGGTAACAGGTAAACGTGGATTTACCGAATTTAAAACATGTGGATACTCAAAAGATTGTCATGACATAGAAAAATTTTTGTAGCTGAGTTTTTAATACAAAATGCCAGCTACTACAGTATACTTGCTTTGGGAAGTAGTGGTTGAGGAAGGTGGAAATCATATCATTCACATTTCAGAGCATTTGTAATCATATGAAAAATGCCGAAATTTTTTATTCATATACATTTTCACTTACTCGTAGCATTGTCAGATAGGAATTAAAATCGCTCAAAATTTGCTGAGAGGATCTTCACCTAAATTGTTTTTTAAAGATTTTCAATCAACCCAAACTGCATATCACTCAAATTTTAAGTTAGGCTGGAGAAAAGAGCAGTTCATTTTTTCACATAAAAGAGTTAGCTGGGGTCACCAACTTATTCAAATTTCTGCTTTCTAAGTAAATCTGGAAGGGATTAGAAGAAAAAGGTAGCTTTTTGAGGAGATTATGAGTCATAAAATTTTCTGTATCTTCTATGTCTCGTCATAAAATCAACCCAGAAAGTTTAAACTCTGTATTTAGGATTAACTGGGGGCTAAAATATGATTACTTGAATTTGGGTCGATATGGATTCGAAATGGGGTATGGTGAAAATTTGAGGAAAGCTTGAGAAGCCTCAAATTGCTCATACTTGATAAATATGTATGTATATGATTTTTGAGCATATAAGAATTATTCTACATGTATTCCAAATCTACTTTCATAAGTGGTGTTAAAGAGGAAGGTAAGAGATTATTGTATAAAAAACAGGGGCGTAACTAAGGGGGGGGAGCTTCCCCCCAGGTGTTTTGAAAAGTTGGGAAATTTATAATTGTTCAACGCTGAAATTGGGAACTTGAATTTTTTTTGGGAAAATAAGAACTTGATAGCGCACAACCAGGGACGTAGCCCCCTTGGCTTTTGGAAAGTTGATAAATTTGGAGTTTTAGCGTAAAGTTGGTAAACTTGACCATGCAGTACTATTACAGCTATTTTTAATTTTTTTGAAGACTGAAAAAAAAAAAAGTCAATAGTTGGTACAATTTCATGGTATTAGTTGGCAATTTTTGGTTTTATCTCCCCCCCCCCTGAAGAATGTCCTCGATACGCCCCTGATAAAAAATAAGGTTGGGTAAAAGAAATGTCAAAATTTTTTTATTTTAATGTCATATGACAAAGTAGCTCAAGTGACCAATATATCGAATTTGAAGGAAGAAATGGCTTTTAGAGTCCCATTTGGGGCATCTAAAATACAAAAATATAACTGCAAGCAATCACCATCTGATTATTCTTATAATATCTATATTTGTGTATAAATTGTGTACTCTGTTGCCAGTACTAGGGTACTAGGATACTACAGGGGAGAGAGGAATGCATAGAAAGAGGGGCATGTTCAGGATTTTGAAAGCTCAGGTACCAAAAAAAAATCCATAAAAAAGTTGGATGTTTGCCATACAATTCAAATGATCTGCACCACAAAGATTTGAAAACTTCTCTCTCCTCCCTTTCATTCCCTACTCAGGTAAGCAAGCAGTCATCCTTTTTAATTACAATTTACAACTCAGTAAAATTCTCCGAAGACCACTCGAGTAAAAGTTGAAGATTCGACTCTAAATTCGGAGGATAGACGAAGGAAACTTAAAAGCTCTATTTTATTTTTCAAAGTCTATCTGTCCGCTGAAAGTCAAGCTCTCAAATATTGAAGTTTTTTTAGTTTTTTGCAAATATCTCGGGAATGAAGGGTCATAAAGAAAAAATACATATGGACAAAATTGTAGAAAATTTTATTCTCTATAACTTTGATTCCATCAATTTTTCATGAAAGTTTGCTGAAAGTTGAGCTTTTGAACTTTGAAACTTTTTTAGTGGAGAATTGACCTTAAATTTGGAGGATAGGTGGAAAATGGAGCGTAAAAGCTCTATTTGTATTGAAGTCGATCCGTCCGCTAAAAGTCGAGTTTTTTCATGTCTTAAAGAAAAAATGTATGGGAACAAAGTTGTAGGAAATTTCATTTTCTACAACTTTGATTTCAGTCATTTTTCATGAAAGTTTGTCGAAAGTTGAGCTTTTCAACTTTGAAGCTTTTTTAGTGATGGATTGACTCTAGCTTAAAAGCTCTACTGTTATTTAAGCCAATTTGTCTGCCTGAAAGTTGAGCTTTTAAGCATTGAAGTTACCTCATTTTTTTTGGCAAATATCTCGGGAATGAAGGGTCGAAAAGAAAAAATGTTCAAGAACAAAGTTGAAAAAAATTTCATTTCCTGCAACTTTGTTTCCATCAACTTTTCATGAAAGTTCATCAAAAGTTCAGCTTTTAAACATTGGAGCTTTTTTTTAGTACTTCGAAAACGAAGGGTCGGAGAGAAAAATGAAGCTCTACAACTTTGGTTCCGGAATAATTTGCACGAAAGTTCATAGTTTTTCGAAAAAATGAACTCAAAGTAAAAAGTCCAAATAAATGGCTTGTTTTGAGCTGTGAAAGTTCGATGTATTCATTTTACAACCATAAATGGCGTAAGATATGATGGATTGATTCCAAATTTAGGAAATAGATAAATGGTGTGAAGTGTAAGATTCCTGTTGTCTTGGAAGTAGATCGCTTATTAACTGAAAGTATTTAGCGTTCAAACTTCATAGATTTTTTAGTTTTTTTACAAATATCTTGAGAATGAAGGTTCGTGAAGAAGAAGTGTATAGGAGCGAAGTTTTAGGAAATTTTGTTCTCTACAGTTTTGGTTCTTATACATTTTCCATTAAAGTTCATAGAAAGTTGAGCTTTTGAACTTAATTTCCGTTTTCCGACAATAACTCGAGTAAAAATTGATGGATTGACTCTAAATTTAGAGAATAAGTTAGGCTTTCGAACTTTAACGATTTTTTAGATTTTTGCAAATATCTCGAGAATGAAGAGTCATAAAGAAAAAATGTAGAGGAACAAATTCATAGGAAATTTTATTCTCTACAACTTTGGTCTTTATACATTTCCCATCAAAGCTCATAGAAAGTTGAGCTTTCGTTAAATTTTATTTTTGTACACATGCTGAGTTATTGTTCAACATTATCGTAGAGTCCATCATTTACATAAATAGCCGTACCAAGTTTTACTTTTTTTGTCTTTTCCAAGAATGGAATCCGACAACACTGTCCATGAGGTATCACTGGTGCATATTTGAACCTCAGCTAGTATAGAACACCTTAGAACAATTCGGAGGGACATGTCGAATCAAAGGTACAGAATCGTGGCTACGAAAAGTCTTCACAATGTGAAACAACTTTTAGGACACGAATGAAAAATCGCCACGCTCAATAACACGCCCATAGTATTAGCGTCCATCTATCACGCATCTCATGGTAGGTTGAAAAGCGCCCAGAACCCGAAGCCGGACGCGATAACCAAATAAATTTGACACGTATCTCCTCCAGCGATGCTGTGATAACAAATCAGAAGCGACGGTTCGGCGCTAATGATCGATACAGAGCTGGCGAACGGGAGCGGTTAATGTTTCAAAATCGTATCCTATACAGCTGCGGTATAGATATAGGTGGCTTTTTTGTACGTAAGCTAGGACCGACGAATATTTATAAACATTGGCGGTACATACGAGGTTGTTATTATGTATAGGCCTACATCATTTGTTATACAAGAGCGAGGCGCTCGATCGATATAACATCGCAATGTTACGTCGCCGTAAGCATATACTGGCCGCGCCGCCGTACGGTATGTGCGTACATGGTCTTTGTAAAGAATCTAGTCTTCCGATATCGAATAGTTTTATCTGCTTAATGTTGCAGTTAAACTCGGCGCAACTTCTTCGTAATCTATTGGATAATAGGTATGTTAATACAACCTGCAATGCTTTCCGCTGCATGCTGATAATATATATCTCTTTGTATCTGCGTCCGGTTCGACCATTGTGTTTACAAAACCCGAACACGAAACGATGTGTAAACGAACTGATTTCGTTACGTGTTAGAAGCTCGGCGCGGCATATCGTACCGACGACGTCGTCGTACCCCTACGGTGAAACATAACACCGCTTCAAAGTATTAAAAGCTTCTCTCAATGGCAATTCAAACAAACCTCTTCGTCTCCTAGATGCGTATCGCGCTAAAGTACTCTTTTGTGGTTTACACGGATCATATTAAATGTGGTTGATGCGTGGTTTTGCGGTTTACCTATACACTACAAGACGCCCTAGCCATAATGACATAGAAAGAAATTTATCAGCGTGTAACTACGAGTCGATGCTCTCTCCTCTAGCTCGTGTTAAGCATTAAGTCGAACTTTAATCAAATCTCCAAAACCTCGACCATCGTATACGAAGTATTACCCTCTGCACCCAAAGTCACGTATACGGAGATTCATAATGAGAAGTTATAACATTAAGATGTCAGCATGGCAGCAGCGAATCATGACTATCCTCAGGAATCAATTTCAAACGACAGCCGGCACTCGCCTCATGGTGAGTATTTATTCGGTGCGACGTAACACGATGAGATGAAAAATTAAGGCGAATGTTCACGTGGGAATATCTAGTTAAGATATCACGACCTTTTGTGATTTGTATTTTAAATGAGATGCGAACCTGTATGACCGTATGGGCGCCGCAGACGCGATGAAATTAACTTCTAAACGTTTGGTAGAGACACACGCCGCTAATGTAATTATTTTAACGCGCGTGAAAACATCTAGACCTTCGGGAGTTAACGATTTTTGCCTTTTTGGTCGAATTTTAATTTCCAATGTGATGTCTGGACAGACTGAACGCCTGTTTTGGTGCCGTATTGGTCTTGATCGTGTGTTTTCACGATTTTTATGGTGTTTATGTGCAGGCACCTACTCTATATATGTTTTTTGGTCCTACACTCCAAAAAGGGTTTCTCAAAGAAGAAATAGAGACTCTAGTTAGTTAAGTTAGGTAGGCATGGCTTGAAGTTGCTTGAGAAACTATAATCCTTAGAAGGCAAGGATACGAGGTGTGACACTCTGATTTCAACCAAATAAATATCGTTCAGAAGTGCAGGATTAAGGTACTTCATATGCAAAATTTCAGCTCCTTGAAGTGATTTCAGAGGGTAAGGGAAGGAACTTCGAATTTCAAATTTTCAAACATCTCATTTTCATCATTTGTTGTTATAAAGCAAAAGAAAGGTGAGTTATTCGGTTGATTTAGTGATACATAATCTTCTGAAAGTAGTCTATTTTTGTAAATAGGGGAGGGGGAAATGATGGATTAGATGATATACTAATGATGTAGGTAATATTACTGCAAATCCGATGCATTTCGAAAAAAAGCTATGACTTTGCAAAACGTCTAGTGATCACTGAAATCTGAGTGCTATACCTCGTATCCAATTAAAAAAAAAAAAAAAAAAAAAAAAAAACTTGAAAATTCGGAAAAACTAATGCCATACCAAAGCAAAAAATATTTAAAAAAAATGAAAAAAAAACAACAACACAAGCAGCCATGCCCCATTATTGGAGCTGAGTTTTTAACTAGAGCTTCTTCAGGTTTGATAATGATGTTGCTAAGCCCATCATGACTACAGGTCATACCCAATACCAAATCTGATAACCCCCACTCTCCCTAAACCACTTGAAAAGTTGAATTTGGAACAAACGAAGTATTTCTTGTCATGAAATAATCACATGAACTCATATCTCTCAAATTATAACTACTTGAAGTTCCTCAAATTATCTTCAAATTTTTATGATCCACCATTTGAATCCATTTTGATACAAACTGAAAAAGTCATATTCTGGTCACCAACTAACCCCACACGTGAATGGAAGATTCAAAAAATTTCATGACTCAAAACTTCCCCAAAAAACCTTTTTTGCACTAACTCCCCTCAAAATGCACTTAGAAAGGTAACATTTAGATATGTTAGTGACCTTAGAAATCAGTTTGAACGTTTAAATTCAAGTTTAGTAATATTTTTTTTTTATATCTTTTTTTTCTTATCTTTTTTTAATTTGAATATTTAAATTAAAGTCAAGATTTTTTTATATGTTAATTTATTTAAATAAATTATTAAATAATTGATTAATAATTTTTATATACATATTATTTTTTTCAAAGATAGCTTTTTTCTCCAGCTTCCCTTAAAATTTGAGTGATCCGCTATTTTGAAATTTTTTTGTTGCATTTCTAATAAGAGTTCCTCACTAAATTTCTTGTCCAAAATGAAAAATTTTCAAAAGTGATATTCATCACTGCTCTACAATGATGCATTGGTAAACAGCGCCCCAAATGGTATTGTGAGAGTAACAGGAACTACTCTAGTTTATAAAAAAAATCACTCCAAGCGCTTTATACAAATACATCTAGGAAGTCCAGTGGTTTCTGTCGTGCTTGTTTTTTATTTTCATTTTGAACAAGGGTGGTTTTTGGAATTAGCTCTTCAATTGGCATACAGCATACTTCTCATTAGTCATTACTAGTAATCATATGAGTCCATATTCATAAAATCTGAACTACCTGAAGCTCCTCAAGCCTTCCTCAAAATCATCCGCTATTTTAGATCCATTTTGACTCATACATGAAAGGGCATATTCTGGTCTCCAACCAACTTTGCCTACGAATTTGATCTTTCCAGGCCCATTTGGTGAGGAGATATGGTATATTTAAAATATTCCATGACTCAAAACTTTCTTAAAAATTTTATTTTCGCTATAACTTCTCTTCAAATGCACTTGTGAAGGTGAAATTTACGTTATGTTGTTATTCTTCACCCATTCTTTCGTGTGCAATCAAAGACGAAAATTTTGAGTGATGTGGCTCCCCCTTTAGCCCCTATCAAAGTATTTAAGTAAACCATTATTTTGAGGTAAATCGAGAAAACAACAAGTATCATTCTTGCATTTCTACAAAGAATCTCTTATGAAATTTTCTGCAATTTTCATCTATACTCTCAGGGCATTGGCGCAACTAGAACTTTTTTCGAAGGAGGGGGGGGGGGCTAAAAGAAAAGCAGGCTTGAATTCCAGTTGATACTCAATATCTTCATGAAATGTAAAAATTTTTTTGGAAATATTACAAAATGAATTTCATTTAGAATAATTTAGTAGGTAGGTAGTAGAGCTCTGCACGATACGGTAGAAAAACGATATATATCGCCACCGTACCGTATTCAACGACAAAACACGATAACGGTGTTGTATTGTAATCGTGTTCGAAGCTGAAGACTGTATCGGTGTTTATCGGTATGTAGATAAACATTATCATATGAATCACGATACCACCCTCTCATTCGATACCACCGTCTTAATTCAATATTACCGTATTACTTCGATACTATGGTTTGACTCTGAATAACCGAATACGTTTGTGAGTCATTTTTGCAAAGGAATAGGGACATGGTAGGGCATAATAAGGTAAACTAAATGCATTGTTATAAGTATGATTGTGCACATCACATATACTTATTATTATTGGGTACATTCCCTCCCCTCCATCGTAAATCGTGTAAACGATGTAAATTGAAAATCCTTTTCACAGTAATAAATTAAAAGTTGAGCCGCTCGTCGATGACGGTAAATGAAATTTGATGAAAAATGAAACCAAAATTACCTACTTGAAAATATTTCAATTCATAAAAAGTAATTGATAAACAAATAATTAAAATGAGTTTTACAAAATTTATTTCAAATTTAATTTTAACTTCGTGTATTTCAATGAATAAATACCGGGGATGTGATAAACCAATGATCGAAATTTGATTCCAAAAATTTGTTTAAAAATTATTTTTTTTAATTCATAAATTCAGTTTGTAAATACCTACTCAAACTGACAACAGAGCAGAAGCGCCATCACGCACACACCAGTCACCCACACCCACTCATTCATTACACATTTTCGACGCTGCCCAACGTGTGATTTAGGATATAAATGAAAACGGTGTAGTTCGATATATATTGTTATCGTATCGGTTAAATCCGATACGGTGTTATATCGTTTTAGGTCTTATCGGCCAACACGGTACCGGTTATATATCGCCACCGTTTCATACGATAAGATATGACGGTAGAAAACACCGTATCGAACAGCGCTCTGGTAGGTAGCTAGGTATATAACATTCACACGTTTAGCTTAAAACTCATAACTTGTACTTTTTTTTATTTTTTTATAAATTGCATTTTTGAGGATCTGTAGCCCTCTATTCCCCCCCCCCTTTCTTTGTGCCCATGCCTAGACACTACGCGTCTGGCTAAAATAATACCTATGCCAAAAAGTAAGCATTTGCCATATCATTACAAATAACCTGAAACTCAAATATGTGGAATTCCCCTCTCCTCGTCCTTCTCCAGCTATCGTATTAAATTAAATACTCGGCTTAAGAAATCACTAGTTTAGAACCCCGAATCGATGTTTGTTTGTTCGATGAAAGAAAAATCACCCTTATTAATAATTCGCATACGCATTCCACCAATGCTACCACATTGGCTTCATTCAAAATAACATTTTTCTTTCGATTTGTCGCATATACTCATTGTCCCTCGTGCGTACCACTTCTTCGATTTGTCGTGCGTCATTGGCTACTTTAAATACACGCTAGTATCAACCGGTTGCGTGCTGTTGGAAGTGTTCGTCACGTTTGCCCCAGTCGACTGGTGAGTTGTTCATCAGTGTTATACTTGAACAATATGAACACGATATACGACGAAATGAGATAGATAAAAAAATAGTCCAAAAGTAAGGTATGAGTTTATCGCCTTGAGGTATAAATTAACGAATCTAAGAAAAACTGCCGCTTGCTGTCCCTCCGATTTGGCGCAGTATAGACCTTTTAATTGGTACATATGGCGAAGACACGTTGAAAGTTGAAACACGAGACCATCGGTATCTTCAGGATGCCATTTAATTGCTGGTTTCCGAGTACAGAAAAATTCCAGTGATATTCGGTTTCAAGAGTCATGACCGAGGTAGAAAAGGCGAACGATTCATTGAATAAACGACTCGTGCAAATTTACAATTTGGTTGAATGTGCGTTTACATAAGATGGTGGGAATATTAGGTGTACCGATGGTTCGACTGTTCTATTGTTAACGATGAAAAACAAAAGACTCGTTTCCAGTCGATAATGATCTTCATTCGGTCAAACACGATTGTAATGTTACGACTGCGATTATGTTTACCAACAAATTCTAAATATTCGCGTCGAACTTATATATTTTCCACGTGCGTATGAAAAGTGGACCCAATAGACCACGAGCAGTTAATTAACGGTTTTGGTGGCGAAATAAAAAAATTAATAGCTTCCGCAGTTTTGTTAATTTTCTTCATAATTGAGTTGAAATTAGTAGCATGCCTGTGAAGTAAGATTGACGCGAGACCTACGTGGTATCAAATTTTATATATTTTTAACGACTGGACCAGTTGGGAAATTCATTTCAGACTGTACACACAACATAGCAACTCTCATTAGTATTACCATCTGTTAATCGAGTTGTTAAAAAATAATTAAAAGAGCAACTTACCTCGATAATGGCGCACCCGTTAGCATCGTTGATACTTATGTACTCAAAATTTCCCACAACCGGAGATTTTATAATGCACCTATGTACGTGTTAAGTTCTTATATACCCGGATCATCGTTGTAAATGAAAACATTACATCCATTACTCCGAGTACATGCATTTAGATCGCTATGTGCGGCTTCCTCGTAGGTAAACAGTACCTGTAGTAATGTACAGGCGTTACTTTTTCACTTGAATAAATTATACCTTACGAGTTATATGCAATTTATTCCATTCGGCAGACAGATAAAAACTTTTTGACCTTTCGCATTCCACTTGTTTCCTCTGTGCACGGGATGATGGGGCAAAAAGCACGTATTGTTGGATACGTGGTGGCGTCGCATCCATGAGGCACATTGGCGATTGTCTATTAGTTGGCTGTTCATGCAAAGCTGTACCATCCATTCAGCATATACCGAAGTAAATTTGGCAACGTTGCTTTTGGAAGCCCTCGAGCCCACTTTCTTGGTTGATATTTTTTTCCAAAGGTTTGCTGAATGAGCTCAGTGTAATTATCAACTCGGGTGCCACAATAATACGAACCCATTCCAGCGTTTTTTCGCTACCTTTCTCGTAATTGATGGGGGCAAAAAATCGAAAGTACCATAGTTTCAGTCACTGCATTGGACGGATGTTTTGCACGAACATTATAATACGCGTAAGCGGCTTCGTGTACGCTGAGAAAAAAAGATACCCGATCGAGTCTCTCAACTGACAACAAATCGCCGCTGTGAACAAATGTAGGAATGCGGTGAAGCCTTCGGCTATAAGTCAACTTCTCCAGGAATGTTGAACCTACTACCAGAAATTATGTTGATTCAATCTTCAATCAATCGATGGCCAATCCATGCCCGCGGCTCTCAACGACAGACATCTCTTCCACTTTCGGAATGCAGATCGATTATTTTCATCCTCAATGACGAATTGAAACGAGCATAATGCGCGCGTGCATGTTTTATTTCTCGAAAAAAAAAACACCGATTTAGGTCTTTATTAGAGTTTAATTTCGTACCGAACTTAGTGCGCTGCTTACGTACAATTCGCGTAAAAACAAGTATAGATGTAACGGAGATTATACGCACATAAAAAAGAAACCGATCGGCTTGTTAATTGAATTTTTAATGAGGCATGAAAATTTATTACGGTGCGGGTTCGCAGGACGCGGTCCGGTCGCCCAAATAAATTCCGCCTTTGCGATAATCTCGTCCATTGAAATGTTCTGGTTTTTGAAAATGGTAGCGGAAATATTCGGAGTATGCGTAGCGACTGAACGCGTACGCCAGTGCTTGGGCCACTAGTTATTTATTTCGATTGTAGAATTAGCTTTTGGTATTTTTATAGTTCTCTTAATTTGTTGGTGTATTTTGAAATTTCCGTTTTTCTGAACAGGTTAAATATTTTATCGTGACTAGTTAGGTTAAGGAAATGTCACAAAACAATTGAATTGTTTGGGTCTTTACACGAGCTACTTTATTGAGTAAAGAGAAACCTATGTTAGAAGGGTGATAAAAGGAAATCGCATTATTCGCCGAGTTTTTAATTTAAAAATATAGCTATTACAGCCTACCGATTTAGAAAGGAGGAGTCGGAGGAGCATCTTGTCTTCGAATCTTTACGTTAAAGGCTATTTATAATTATTTATGGCGAATATTCAGCATTTTAGTTTATAAATATTTTTTCCCTTCATTTGTAACGCCAGCGAGTACCGAAAAAAACCGCTCAACATTTAGTGAGAGTGTTCATGTGAATACGCAAAAGTACTTTTTTGGATTTTTGATACACCTCAAAATGCCGAATCATTCGAGGAAGGGAGAGCACATGTATTAATTTTTTTTTTCGATGTCATATAAAAGAACAAGTCATGGAGACCCTTATGTCCAAATTTCACCTTCGCAAGTGCATCTGAAAAAGAGTTAGAGCAAACACAGACTTTTTGTGGAAGTTTTGAGTCATGGAATATGTTAAATCTCCCATATCTCCTCACCAAATGTACGTGGGAAGATCAAAATCCATATGTAAAGTTGGTTGGAGACCAGAATATGCCCTTTCACATTTGATTCAAATTGGATCTAAAATAGCGGATGATTAAAATTCGAGGAATGCTTGAGGAGCCTCAGATGGCTTAGATTTCATAAATATGGGCTCATATGATTACTAATACTGAGAAGTATGCTGTACGCCAATTTCACTTTCATATGTGACTTTGTAGGAGGAAAGAAGGGACTATTGTCCTCAAAATGTGGTGGGGTAGAAATGACCCCTCGAATTTGGCTCAAAATTGATCAAAAATGAATTCTAAATGGCAAATGGTAAAATTTTGAGGTAGCTTGAGAAGCTTCAAGCAGTGATTCTTATAGACAAAAAGTACGTTTGTTTTTGGGTGGAATCCGGAACTGGGATGATGATTTGGACTTTGCAATGAATATATCCTGTGGCGCACCAAGCAATTACCGACAAGGGGTTCCAGTGTCTAAGCTTAGCTCCAGTAATGTAGCATGGCTACTTAAGTGTTTTTCTTTTCCATTACATTAAACTGTCATACCCCCTCCCTCTCCCATCTCTCAGCACCTGTGAAAGTACATAAATGCGATATACAAATGATATATTTCTTCTTTATACCGAGAATTACATATAAGGAGTCCATATGTATTTACGAGATTTGAGTTATTTGATAGTCCTTAAGCTGTCGTCAAATGTTCACCAACTGTTATTTTCGATTTATTATGATGACCTAAATTCAAAGTATGATGTTATGTTCCTGAACTGAACTTGCATAAAATGTTACAAGTTTTCAAGATTTATTATCGAGAAGATAAATGCAATCCAAGAAAATTCATGACCTCATTTCCCCTTCAAAAGCTGTTCCAAATTTTACCAATTACCGAAATTCATAAATATTTCTAAATAGATACTTACTACAGATTTTTCTAGAATATTTCCAAACTCTGACTACTATTAACACAGTTTTCGAATATTGCTGAACTCTCCCTGCTACATTAACGAATTTTCACGAATATTCCCGAGGTCTTCCGACTATTACCGAATTTTTACGAATACTACCGAAGTCTTCCGAATAATACTAAACTCCTCCGACGATTATCAAATTTTAACGAATACTACCGAAGTCTTCCGAATATTACTGAACTCCTCCCATTAAACATTTAAACAATGACTCAAAATTGCAAATAACACAAAATGACTCATATTGTATGAATCAACAACAATGCACTGACAGTTTTGCCATTTTTTTTTCCTTTCTTTCTTTTTGAAGACTGATTGATGATTGATTGAGTTATCAGTCACCTTTGAGTCATTTCAAGTTAAAGTTACTCAGAACCTTTCAGACCCTCAATCAGTTTAGGTTACAGTTAGGGTGAAAGTACTCAGTCACTTTGTGGTTAACTGAAGTTAACGGTTAGCGATCGAATTACCATCCCCTGCTTTTCAAAAATTCAGAATTCTACTATGGTACTAGGTATTGAAGTTAATTCAAAACAATCAAATTTGAATTTCACATCAAAAAATGTACATTGCGTTGGGCTTAGAAGGTAGGAACAATTTTGTCAGCATTCAAATTTCAAAAAATGAAAAAAATGTAAAATAACGGAACCCTAACAAAATTGATCTGTTACATTCCGTTGCGTTCAGTTCTCAAAAATTCCTTTCCGTTCCATTACGTTCCATTCCGTTACTAAAATGAAAAAATTGGCCGTTACGTTCCGTTACCGTTAATACAGCCCTGCTCTTCCGACTACTACCGAACTTCTACGAAGATTACTGAACTCTACCGACTATTACCGAATTTTTACGAATATTACCGAAGTCTTCCGAATATTAATGAACACTCTTTAGTAGTACTTGAATTTTTCGAGAATTACCCAACTTCTCCGAATATTTTCCAATTTTTTCAAACGTTACGGAATTACATTTAAACGATAGCAAACTATGTGTAATATTTTCGAATTTTTGCATTTGGAACATTCACAAAAAGGCTTCTCCAAATATGTAGTTATATTTAAGTGTCTATGTGTCTCACAATTTCTAAATCTACAAATTTTGTTTATTTATAATTTAATTTCAGCGAAAATTTATTTCGTTTAAATGTACATTAAACAAAAATAAACACTTTTATTCTTATTTAATTTGAATTCATGTTTAAAAAAAAAAAAAAAAAAAAAAATACAAAAGTATAGGTATCATATAATTCAAATCTTCTCGACGATCTAAAAATCAACAATAAATTAAAATATTCTAATCCTTGTGCCTGAAAAAAACTAACCTCAACCTCCACCGAAATTTGAGTAAAAATACGAAAAAAAAATAGAAGTACACAAAACGCACTTTCTAACTATGAGAATAATAACTAAAACGTATTAAGGGGATTATTGCCTGTATCGAAGCTATCATTAAATACAAAAAAAAAAATTATTTAAAGTTCAAATGTTGGTAAATTATTGGGTGTTGTAGCATCACATAGTTACCACGAAACTATTTTTTTTCGAAATAAAATGAGAGGCGTACTACAGATCTGATAAGCCTAAACAAAGTGTCAAATCCCGAACATTGGCAACATATAGCGGTGAGGTCAACCTGGAAAATCATCTGGCTCAAATCTGGCCCATCTAACTAAAAACGAAAAAACTCTACGTTCGTACCGGGTGAAATTTTGCGGTTCATTTCTGTTTTATACATAATATATTACGATGCTATCAGGTGAAATACACTCCTAAGATGCTAAAACAACCGTTTTGGAGTATTCGTCTATTTCTACCTCCCCTCCCTACATCATTGATTTTTTTTAACAAACCTGGAATTTTTGTGAACCCTGCTGATGTATCATCAACCTATTCGGCTCTTTTCTGTTTGATGATTTCGATATCATCGACCACATAGATATAACATGTTTAGAAAGTCAATAACCCGAATCAAGTATAACGCAGTGTTTCCCGAAATAAATCATCGAAAACCGCAAATCAGCTAAAATGAATCACCAACTATGAAATAGTTTAGCATATGTTGCAACGTGAAATTTCGTCGTTTCGGTGTAAAACTGTAAATATGAGTCTCATAACGACCCCCCATCTAGACCCATCTAGCATGCAAAAATGCAGGAAGACTCGCGTCGATTTACCGAAGGGAACGAATACTAGGTAAAAATAACGAAACGGATTTAAACTAGTTTATGGAATAAGATGCTAATTTAGAATTAATAAATCACTTTAGGCGAATCGTGTTCGCATAGCATTCGCGACACTTCTTTATCAAGATTCGAGCTCGATTTTCGTGTACGTATTTTTCCATGGCGCGACGCTGTATAAAGTTGTTCGATGGTTATGAGAAGAATGCGATTCGGAGATTTATGCGTATTTTATGGCAGATACTCATACCCGTTGTAATTTCCATAAAAATAAGAACGATTTACGAATGTTGTTCGCGTTATGATTAATGCCGCCGGTTTAATTATGCTAATTCGACGGTCCAGTAGGTCTGGTTGGGTACTAAAGTGTAACATTTGTTGATGAGTGTATCGATCGAAGACGGTGTCGGTGTTAGAATCGGATATGGTTAGAGGAAGTCAGCATTTCTGTTTTGTAATACACTACCATAGACGTTGATTCGTTTGGACATGGAATTACGTTGCGGTGTAACAACTTGTGCGGATAATACTCTGCACCGGATCAGTCTGGTCTGTATGGTGAACCTGGATGACAGATATAGACATGTCTCGCAAACTAAACAGTACAACGGTTATTGTACGTTGTTGTTGTTGTATTTCTTAGAATTTCCTGCTACCATTTGCGACGGCCACATTCTACCATGAGTATCCAGTAAGGAAATACCCGATTGCGAGTCCTCTTTACCAATGACGTGATAACTCGCGTACTAACGGTTTCTGTACGTCGCTTTGCTAATTGTTTTAATTATGCGAAATTCTACGGTCAAGAATTTCGCTCGTAATTTCCAGTTGGAAACGCGTTTACCGCGAGTTGTGGCGGAAATGCCCGTTTAATTCTTCCGATGGGATATCGATGAGGCTAAGGGCGAGCAAATTTTCACCTACATCGAGCAGCTCGACGTTGGAAATTTGATTAATAGGTTAAAATGAGTGGGGGACTGTTGAAATTTCGCATTCCTTCGACGTCGCCGGTGAAGTACATGTACGCATCGTTTCACCAAAGTTGAAATGTATCAGACTTAAATATGTCAGAATAGCGAACAATGGCTCGCGTATAGTTGTTTCGGTCACGTGATTCGACGACTCGAACGTTTTAACATGTTCGTCCGAAAATAACGCGTTAAAACGTTTCCTCTTAAGTTGGGAAATTAATTAACGCGCTCGAACCATTTATCACACGTACCAATCCTAATTCCACAGTGATAACAAACCATGTAGCTAATAGTTCGTAATGAATGATGACAAACGTGGGAATTTCAAATGAAATATGTAATAGCGGAAAAATATGAGGAAAATTACACGACTGACGTACGATAGTACGCCGACTTCGTGGTAGCTGCCATAATTTGCGTGCTTTCGTTATTAATTTGTTTATAAACAAACCCATGAGCCATGCGGTAGATGCCCGAAGACGAACAGATTCTCTTGGTCGGAAATTTTACACAAGAAAGCGCAATTTTCAGTTAGATCGCGCGTCTTGTATGGAAAAAGTTATGCAGCCGCATTCCAGCAATACTTTCATTTCAGTGCATTATCTAAAAGTGAACTTAACGTTTTCGAATGAAAAATTAGTTGTTTAACTGTCGTAGCGTTCGGTATTAATGTATAAACCGGTTGCCGCGTATCATTTACCAGACTGTGGCCGTGTGTATCGCAACTTAATCGAAACTCATTTATGGTTTTCACGAGGTGTCTTAAAAAAAAAAAGTCAGGAGAAAAAATAGATAGCCTATAACGCCACAGTATATATCCAGCATGACTAATGATTTAAAACAACATGCTTCGCATCGGCGGTATTCGGTATTATATATAAGCACCGTCGTCCCATAGTTCGTGTGTACTGTGTACCATCGGGTGTAAATGAAAAAATTCTCTTCATAGGTAAATATACTGCACATGGTAAGTGGACAAGGTTTTAGCACAAAGCAAATCGAAATTCAATATTTTAAAAGTTTTTTACAGAAAAAAATAACATGGGCAGAAACTGTTTCGAGGGAGGAGAGGCGTGGTAACGTGCAAAATTATTATACTTCATTTTGCTTTTCTGTTTCTTCATTTTAAGATCGCAGAAAAAAAACTTGAAAATTTTCTCGAACTTTTCGCCGTAATCTGGACTAAATTTATGGTTAATTACCAATAATTAATCTTTTAGAAACTAACTGGTAACTTGATGAAAATTTACAGTAAATCATTTTTCATTTTAACAATTTATAGGCGTGAAAAGGACTTCCACTTATACAGGAAAGTTGATTTAAGAAAGAAAACTTATCTAAGATTTAAAATTTCATGAAAAAGACACAGTAAACCAGTTTTTAAAACACCAAAAGAATTGAAGAAATGTATCTAGTGGTAATTTACTGGTAAATTAGAGTAACTTACATGATAACTTACAGGTAAGTTACTGGTAACTTATGTGGTAACCTATAAATGAGTTATTGGTAAACAGAGTAACTAGTATGGAAACTCTAACTTGCAGGTGAATTACCAGATAACCTATACGGTAGCATACAAGTAAATTACCGGTAAAATACAAGTTAATTACCAGTAACACACAGATAAATTACCGGTGAAATACAAGTTGATTACCAGTAACATACAAGTAAATCACCAATAAAATACAAGTTAATTACCAGTAACATACAAGTAAATTACCGGTAACTTACAAGTGAATTATCAGTAATTCACAGGTAATTACTAGTAACTTACATGGCAATATACAAATAAATTACAGGTAACTTACAAGTGAATTACCAGTAACTTACGAGGTAATTTACAGGTAACTTACCAATAACTTGTTAGTAGATTACCGATAACTTATCAGCTAACTCACCGCTTAAAATTTCCATCTATCTCTATCTGAACATTCTGTAATCCTGTTAGCTGCTCCAATATAATTATGGAGCATTTATATACTTATGTGCAGGGTAGGGCAGAAGTTATGATTAGCTTGGACATTCTATAAGAAGTAGGTAAACACATAACGACTCTTGAGAGTGATTAATTTTCTATTTGATAAAAAAGCTTCTATGTAACACATGAAATGCAAGAGTGGCTTAAAATATTTCAAAATGTCAAAAAAATAAAAGCTCAAAAATCAAAATCGTTAAAAATTGTAAATTAGATTCAACATTTTTTGTTTTTTGAATCATATTATTTATTTTTTTTGCATTCTTTTCAATTCTACACTTTTTCTAATTTGTGATCATTTTTTCGATGTTAATAATAGTCTGAAACGCAAAAATTTAAAGACTTCCTTTCCTACCACGATCTCTCTCTCTCTAAAATCAGACTGTTTGTGATAAACTCAGGCAATGAACATCTTTTAGTCAAGAATAGAAATGCGTGAAATAATTGTAAAGAAGTCAAATAATTAAAATTATAAATTTAAAAACAAAAATACTCAAAAAATGAAATTTTATACTAACACAAATGCTAAAAAATAGAAAGTAAGAAACCAAAAAACAAGAATAATTATCCCAAAACGAAATGAGTTGGAAAAAAAGTTTAAAATTAAAAAACAAAAAAATAATGAAAGCAGTCCAAAAACTATAATCGTTAGAAAATGAAAAAAAAATCCAAAATATTAAATAAACATTGAAATTAATTAAAACACAAAAATGAATTATGTCCGAATATCAACAATTTAAAAAATCAAGACGTGTTCAAAATGTAAAAAAAAAAGAAAAAAAATTCAAAATAAGAAAAAGTTGAAAAGTGAGAAAAAAATTGAACGACAAAGAAAAAACAAAAAACAATATATAGAAAATTAATTGACTTCTGCAAATGAATTAAAAAGCCAACAAAGTGCAAAATGTCGATGCATAAAAAAATTTCAAAAAAAAAGTGTTAAAAATTAAAGAGGAAAAATATAAAAAATCAGAAAATGTTTGAAGTTGGGAAAAATCACCTATTCTCAGATTTTTGGAGACAAATTCCTTCATCCAACAAATTGAAAGTAATCAATACTGTAATAGAGCCCTGGAAATATCCTACTCATATATCTCGCGGAGGCCAAGTCATTCTCACCCAAATCTACACTAGACATTTTCTCCTCACCCACAGCTACCTCCTTAATAAACTGCCCATTCCCATCTGTGAAACGTATAATGCTCCTATCACAGTAACCTATATCCTCCCAGAATGCTCAAAATACACCGTTCATAGAAACTCCAACTTTTCCAAACCTGAAATCCTAGAAAATGATACCACTTGTATACTCCACTTGCTGAATTTCCTTCACTCAACCGCCTTATACCCACTCCTATAACTCTATTCAAGTACGCCTCTAGCGCAGTTCTGTACATGGCGTCAATTTATAAGAAGAAGAAAAAAAAAAGATGGAAAGTAGAGAAAAGCGTTTAAAAATGTAAAAATCTTTTAAAATCATTTGAAACATCAAAAATTCAATAAATGACAAATCATCGAAAACTCAAAAAAATTTAGAATGTAAAAAAAATTAAACTATGTTTTGAAATGAATCAAAATACCAAAAGAACTAAAAAAAGTCAAAATATCGCTAATCTGAAAACTAAGAAGAATGTATGGAAAAGAAAGCAAAAAAAAACAAAAAGATACTAAAAGTCATTAAAAAATCTCAGAATTGATAAAAATACTAAAAAATTTAAATAATATTGAAACATATAAAAATCTAGAAAAAATGTTTAAAACTTGAAAAAAAAAACAATAAACAAATCCAAAAACTAAATTTTGACCTTTTCAGAATTGCTAGAAAAAAGAAATAAAAAATATTTTTCATCGTGAATTCCTTCTTCTTTCAACCTATTTCACACACGTACTTTTACCTTGGAGCCCCTAAAATTATGCTTGCCTTGGGCCCAATTCTGGGTTTAGTACAGACCCTGTCTATGTGGCCATAAGCGACAATAGCGTGCTATAGATACGAATGATGAGTACCGATACCTACCACTTGAGCCCTTGATTTATGAGATACACGTCAAACGTGACGGTTCGTCGGCATATTTTAATTCGCGATTTCCGCGATAATAGCAGGTTTTCAAAATACCAAAATCAATTTCCAAACCATTCCAACGTAGATAACGCTTCGCATATTATAATTGCTGGTATTTAAAAATCTCAAACATTCGACCAACCCGATATAGTAATTAAATTAGCCGAAAGAGTGCGCTAATTGATTTGGCGTGTTATTTGTGTCAAATATTTCGCTCTGCATACGTTAATAAAGCGCGGCGCGGCGATGGCTCATGAATGGATACCGAACGTAACTCGCGCGCTGCTTTGTATGAATCAGTCCAGTTTAATTATTACATGTCCTGTTTCTTTTTTAAACGGTTCCGGTTAAATTTTACCACGTATTCTTTTCTGTACGCGAGACACAAGCCAACGCGTTACCTTTTTCTCTTCCTTCGCTCATCACGTGATATGAATGGTTTGCATATTAGTGTTTTATCGACGAGAGGTATGTGCGAGATGGTTGAACGACTCAGATGACATATAAACCGTGATGGCAAATGCGTTTCGAATTTCGCGACGCGGTGAGACTTGAAAGAATAGTACGTGCGGTGTTTGTACGATTCAACGTGCGTCACGTTCCATAGATGTCTACGTCTATGACCTTCGTCATCATAGCGTAGGTAAATTACATCTTTACCATGGGCGCGTAAGATTGACGCTCTTCTTATGATAAAGGATCTATTCTGAAGGCACTTTTACTTGGGCTTTATTCATCTGGGTCGACTGGACTTCAATTTTAATTTTCATTGAATATGAAATAATAGTATTTTAGCCACAACGAAGGAATTTCATAGCGAGGGGAGAGAGGGGAAAAATTTGAGATCAGAGAAAAATGTCAAATTTTATAAATGACTATGAAGCCTCGTGAATTTGCATCTTTCTTTAATCTTTTGTATATTAATCTATTTTCCCAATTTTATTTAAGTATAAAAAATCCTGTATGTTTTCAAACTCAGTATTAATACAATTAAAAGTAGTGTGTTTTTATAAATTTTTTTTATGATTTTTTATTACGCAAATTTTTGAAACTTTTTCTAAATTTTTATGAATTTTTTTTTTTTTTTTTTTTATGTGCCATGTACAGCAACAATGGCTAGAGGCACAGCAACAATCTAGATTTTACTTGTTAATCCTGTGGACTTTAGAAAAAGGAATAATTTATCAATTTGTGCCTGATCATCTGATAGAATGTCCTTTAAAGTGGCCATGTAATAATCATAATTATGAACACATATTTCTCAAATTATAACTACTTGAGGCTCTTGAAATTATCTTCAAATTTTCTAATATCTGCCATTTTGGATCTATTTTGACCCAAACTGTAGAGGTCATATTCTAGCTATCAACTAACAATACACACGAAGTTCAACCTATCTAGTTCGATTTGGTGACGAGATATGAAAGATTCATGAAATTACCTGCAGTAATTTCCCCTCCAAAAAGCATTTTTTGCTCTTAAATCCCCTCCAAATTCACTTAGAAAACTAAAATTAGAATAAGTTAGTCACTTAGGCTAATTTCATCATATGAGACCGCAATAAAAATTTTTCGATACCTTGTGTACCTATACCACATTTTGAGGTGGATAACCCCTCCTTCTCCCCTCCAATACCGTGTATGGAGGTGAAATGGGTATATACTATATTTCTTATTTCCAATAATCGTATGATTTTATATTAATTAAATTTTCACCTATTTGAGGCTCTTCAAGCTCTATTCATATTTTGATGATCCGCCATTTTGGATCCATTTGGACCTAAATTCAAGAGGTGATGTTCTGGTCACTAACCAACTCCACAAAAAAGTTTGATTTTTCTAGATTGATTTGATGCGGAGATATGAAAGATTCAAGAAATTTCATAAGTCAAAACTTCTCGAAAAAGCCATTTTGTGCTCTAACTCCACTCTAAATGCGCTTAGAAAGCTGAAATTTAGATATGTTAGTGTATGCAACTCACTCTTTAATATGAAATCAAAAACAAAAAATTTGAGGCATTTGACTTTTTTTCGGTCTTTCTCAAAAAATGTTCAGAAATTCACCATTTTGAGATATATCCAAACACTAAAAAGTATTTTTTTTTTAATTTGCAAGAATAGTTTCTCATCAAATTTTGAGCAAATTTCACGAATGTCTCTCAGGGTACGAGTGGAGTAAAAATGTATATACCAAAAAGTTGGGCATTTGCCAGATGATTATAAATGGTCTCTCACCCTCCCCCGCCCTTCCTTCATCCCAAATCAAGTAGGCTTTAATAACTATCGTTTTCAAAACTCAGCTTCAAAAAAAAAAAAAAAAACTTTTCCCTTCCCCCTTTTTTCCAATTTTCATAGTCCTACCATTGTAAAGAAACCATGAAGTCACGAATTAAGCATAGAAGTACTTAAGAAACCATACTCTTAAATAAAGAATTTTTACCACAACCATGCCACACTAAAATTCCATCTCGTCTTCCAAACCGCTTCAAATTCATCGTTTTCCCGTTGGTCAAATATGAATAGAAGAAAACACCATTTTATCCGGATCATAAAATAAATGTAAACAGGCCACATCTCGGCGGTATCCGAACGTTTAGTTGGAAATGGAAACTTCTCTCGCGTCCATAAACATCACTCAGAGATGACCGGACACCATGATCCGTATAATTTCATCCCACTCGAAGTCATCGTATAAACTGGTCATTTCTCAAAAGAAAAATACAAAAGGGTACTCACTCGTGCCGCTCCGTTTAATAAGCGAGTACACCACGAAGGCTTCGATGGTCGATCGTTTATTGTTTTTAGGTACAATATGGAGAAGGCGTAGGTGTTATCGGTTTTTCGCGGACTACATAAAATGCGTACAACGCATAAGTCACATGGCGACTGTAAATCAAAGAGCGGCGATAGAGAGTGAAAAATTCCTCTTGTTAGCTGAAGATGTTTCGCAGAGGCGATTTCTTAAATCATCTCTGTATCGTATGAAACAATAATAGATGTTTAATCTCGACACTTCGCTTTACTCCCAATTTATTATACGATTTCGTTTATAAATATTATTCCGTACAGCTGGTACACGATATTTCTCGCCATTATTAATGGGGTTGCAATTTCAGCGTAGGTATTTTTTTGGCGCGATAAGCTATTTTTTCATTTATGTTGCAGGACACGAAACCAAAACCATACCACCATCCGGAGAGACCTACAATGTGGCTAATTTTTATAGCGACCATAGGCTGGATATTTATAGTAAGTTGATTCGTCGTTATTTCATTAATTTTCAAAGTCAATATGGGAAACGAAGGGGTTAAGGAAAAGTGCACCGGAAGAATATGACAACGCATTGGATTAGCATAAAAATGCGGTACAGCAAAGAAATTCAGTCGAATAGGTAGCTAAAAATAATTCGGTATATTATGAACGGATGTATTTTACTGTTATTTTTAAACACCTGGGAAGACAACCACAAGTTCATAAATAATTCCGTAAACATGTTTTTTAATATGTGATTAGTGTCATTATGGAATGCCGCAATAGAATCAAGTTAGCAGAATTTATGAGACAAGTGCACGTTGCGCGCTTATGATGAAAACGCTTCGATTCGAAATTTCTTCAAATCCGTTCGACTCGGAACGAACACGCGCAACCAAACAAAAACACCCCTCGACTTCGAATATTTGTCGAAAAATTTCCATATTGCTTAGATATTGTTAATCCAATAACGTTCAATTAATTCCATCGAGTTCGATGTTATTCTTTCAAATTTCAACTATATGTAGAATTAATTTCTTAGCTAGGCTATTAATAACAGACGCTATAGGTATAATGGCGCAAAGAAACGCGGCTTATTCGCCGCTCCGAAGCGTTAATGAGTTTTGGACTAATATTCACCTGCACAACGTATCATTATACCAATACACACGCTTCCACGATAAACTAACAATATTAGTTTGTAGTGGATAAAAAAGCGGTATCTTTCTCAAACAGTTTTCCTGCAGCAACATGTCAGAAATAATAATTACCGCGCCGTCCGAAATGCCAAAGGTTAAAAAAGTAGATGACCGTGACATTTAAAAACTGTGCAGACTTTACGTACATGCGAGAAAAACTTACGGAGTATGAGATGAGTGAAGTAACGTGAACAAGTTATTGAATGAGAGTGCGTAAGAATAGAATTTAATAGAGTGGAATTTACGAGAATAGGTCAGCAGAGAAACTTCGAGATGTGTCACCCAAAATGAAGGGGAATAGCTTCACACTAGTGCTTCAAGATGCTTGAAAGTACACTTAAAAAAAATATTCAAACTTCCAGAAAGGAAAAAAACATAGGCAAAGTTGTTCAAGGCTTACATATATAGATAATTGAAATTTCCAACTTGAAAAAGTTGAAAAAATGTGTAAAATGAAACCAGAATACCAAAAATAGCAAATTGTTCAGAAATGAAGAAAAATAAGAAAAACAGAAATAAAAAATGTAGAAAAATTTTTTTTATTACAAAAATATTCTATTTGGAAGAGTGTTATGGAATTGAGAATTACATAAGTTAAAATGACTCTGACTCCAACACTGACTCTGGGGTCAACTTCAGAGTCGAAGTCAAATTTCAATAGTGACTCTAATGTTTAGAACGAGTTTGAGTCAAGCTGATATCTAGATTGACTCTGGAGTCAGTCCTTTTTAGAAAAATGCTCTGGAGTCATGGACTGAAGTAGAAGCGGTAACTGGAATCAACATAGAGTCACAGTTGAGTTTAAATGAATTCTGAGGAGTTAAAATTTGAGAGTATACTAAAAGTGACTCTGGAGTCGAAGTCTGATTTCTGACCGACTCTGATTCCTTGTATTTTTTCTTCAATCATACGGGCATGACAGGTATAATTGGCTCCACGTCTATTGCTCAAAGACGGAAGAGTTGGGGTATTTTCAAGCTGTCAATACTTTTCGTTCATGTTTCCTCTTTGTTAATTTCTATTATTAAAATTGTTGAAAAGACTCCAGTTTAGGAGTAAATCATCAAAAGCGCAATCGAGAAGAGGAAAGGGAAGAGGGGGCAGATTGCTCATAGACCTACGTTTCTGAGAGGGCCTGAAGATATGGATTTTAAATTTTGAAATTTTTCAAATTCTAATTAGATTTTTTAAATAATTTTTATACATATTTTTTTCAAGTTGGCATTACATTTTAAAAGTAGGACATTCGCCAGATAATTAAAAATGATCTGAAATGTAAATATTTGAAGACTCCATCCTTCCCCTACCCCCCTTCCCAAATCAGGTAGGCTGCAATAGGTATTGTTTTTAAATTAAAAATTCAGCTAAAAATGTTGAAAAGGTCTCGAAAATAACTTTTCCCGAGGCTAATTCTACTTTTCTCGAGGAGTCGAACTGATGAAAGAAATGAAAAATTGATTGCAGGAGTAAAAAAATTACTCTAGAATCATAGGAAGGTAGAGTCGAATTCAAATTTTACTAATGACTATGGAGTCAAAGTGGAGTAGGAGTTCGGTTGGGGAATTATTTTGGAGGCAAAGGCTGGAGTGAGAATCAACTTTTCAGATTAACTCAAGAGTCAAGGTCGTAGAGTTTGAGTAAAGCCTTCAGACAGACTTCGGAGTCAAGGGTTATAGCCAAA
Organism: Phenacoccus solenopsis; assembly: GCA_009761765.1. Taxonomy (NCBI): domain Eukaryota; kingdom Metazoa; phylum Arthropoda; class Insecta; order Hemiptera; family Pseudococcidae; genus Phenacoccus; species Phenacoccus solenopsis. The sequence goes on from CM019755.1 coordinate 38,183,735, forward strand.
TTTTAAAGTTCACTCTAGAGTCAGGTTGGAATGGAGACACATTTTTCAATTTTTCGATCACACTTATAATAAAAGTTCACTCAAATTTCAAGAGAAACTGGAAGAGCTCCAAAATTCTTAAAATTTATGAAAACGATTCTTTAACGTAAAGTGAATCAGGATCAACGACATAATCAAATTTTAGTCTCATAAATGAAATTGGAGAGGAATTAGTTAGGTTGTAGGTTCCTCTCTTTTGCTATTTGGTCTTGAATTTTCCTCCAAGACTTGACTTCAAGTTACCTAATGAATTTGTCACTCTAGACATTCTTGCTCATAAAATCGTCAAGTTCAATCTCATTTACAATGTTGATGTTCAGTTCAAGTTCTTTCGAGGAAAAAAACCTGAAGCTTAGTTCCTTTACCAGCTCTTCATTGAAATGAAAGTAAACTTGTTATTTCGAACTATGTTTAAGAAACAACAACGTTGAAGAAATATTATTAGATGATTCGTCAAACGAACAGAGTAATCCAGAAAACTAATCTGTCTTCTGATTGGTCGTACGTCACGCGTGTATCAACTAATCAGGTAGTCGCAAAGTGGTAAATTACTTTCATTTGCTCGTAAAATGAAATCATGAAGAAATTTCAGTCGTTCAACGCATCTTCCTTGAAAACTGAGCGATATTATTTAATTTAGAAAGGTAGAAATGAAATATTTTAAATTTTATCAAATTCTAACTTTATGATTGGTTATTATACGTGTGACGTAGGACTAATCAAAAATGGACCCGTTACCTACATTACTCTATGTCCTTGGGCTTGGACTAGGGAAGAAGCACGATGCAACCTTAGACTATACAGTATATGGATCGCTCGATGTGTAGAAAACTTGTGTGCCAAAGTACTTCATTAACAGTAGGCCATAAATTCACCTGCGCATGCGCAACTACTGTTAATGTTGTAGCTGTGTTAGCGAACTCGGACGTTTGCGGGAGCAGAAGAGAATCGAGGGGAGAAAATAGACGCAGGTTGTGCATATAATTTTGTCAGAAATTTTAACCACTATAGAGTATTTATAATGACTGGTCTATGTTCTAATTGGCCATACGTCACGCCTGTAACAACCAATCAGCAAGTTGGAATGTGGTAAATTTACCTCGACTAACTCGTAAAATAAAAACACAAATCAGCTGATGATTCAAATCATAAACGAATTTTAGTCGTTCACTGAAAACTGAACGATATTATTTAGGAAGGGAGGAATGAAACTACCTACATTTTATCACATTCTAGCGTTATGATTGGTCATTACGCGCGTAACATATGACCAATTAGAACATAGACCAGTCATTATGAATACTCTATAGGAATAGAGTTCGCGCGGTCCATATACTGTATAGTCAAAGGATGCAACACGAGTGTCTCGCCACAGCCATAAGCATTCATCCCTCCCGTGCTTATGCGCATGGACTTGGTCATTTTTTTTTTTTTTTTTTTTTTTTTCATTATCACATATAGTCCGTCCAGAATAACAGAGCTAAATTTTGTACGTTACGCAAAGCAAATGGTATCTTGATCCAAATATCACTCATCAGTCATAACTGATAAACGAAAATGTCAACTCCACGAGCATGCGCACAAGCATAGGAGGGATGAGTGCTTATGACTGTGGCGAGACACTCGTGATGCAATCCTAACCCTGCTATCTCCAGGAAAGATGCAGTGCCTTCAAATCTCTTCTTCAACATTTTGCATATTTGAAATTCTGAAGGGACAGCAAATACAATTTTATCATTACTTTCACTTCTTATGAATTTCTTATTTTTTATTGTTCGATTGATGGCTCTAATTTTTAAAAAGGTATTCAACGTGGTGATATTTTCCAGCCCCGATTGAATTACAGGAGACGTTTTTGTTTTTGTTTTTTTTTGCAATTTTTTTTTAGTAGTATCATTAATTGATAAAGATAAACTTTGTTTCCTCTAATTTGATAATTTAGATTCCTCTTCTTTTCTTGATCTACTTCACTTTTCGCTTTGAAAAAAGTGAAGGAATGAATCATCTCACCAACTGCGAATTCAAAATGAAATAACTTCGTGAAGGTGTGTTTTGCTGTAGAGTTAAATAAAGAGACCAGTTGAAATTGGGTTTGCAGTGTAGGAAAAAACCTTGTGCTTCTCAGATTACGATTTCTTCTCCAGAATCGGCATTCCATTGTTTCCCCTCATCTTTGTAATTTCGATTATGGTTGGAAAGGCAGCTCAATAGGTTCACATAAATTTTCCTCTGTTATGAGTACATCTGTACTTTGATTTTTTTCCTGAATGACTTTTCATGAATGAGACTCATTCTCGCTTTTTGCACAAGAAAACCATTCAACAGCGATAATTTGAAATTACATTCTAGGTGGGTTTTGCAAAAGGTAATCTCGTAGTTAATCCGTTACCATATCTAATGCGATAAAATATCGTTTAAAAAATTACAAGTCGGCGATTAAACGAAGGTATTGGTATGCTCGCTTATTACCGATGCGGCATGCAATTTACTCTTTCGTCGGTAAATCTTATCCTCTGTGTAACTTATAGTAATCTACAGCGTTGTGAGACTTGCCGGCGTTAGGTTTACGCCTATGATGTCCGATTGTTGTAATAAATAAGATGATGTAATTGCGAAATAAAATTAGGATCTCCGATTAGGTTCGGATGTGTCGCGATTGCTCGAGTTCCCCTTCCTTGAAGTTTAAAAAAAGTTGTGATACTTGTTTGCTTTTTGGGAATACCTCATTCAACATAAACACAACAACTGGATGTATTCAAAAAGTTTCAAACTTATTCAACATATTTCCCATCGTCAACCGGACATTCTGGCATCCTGTAGCGCAATGAACATGTTCCTCAATGTAGCGTATGATAGGGCAATTTGTTGAATATTTATAACTAGTCAGAGAACGCAGCAATGACAAACTCAAAAAATATACCAAAGGGGTTTGAAAAAAGCATACCACGACTAACAGACCATGATGACCTGTGACCAAGACCATCGACCGAATTTCCTATCGATGGTTAAAGTAGCCGATTAAAATTTTATCGGGTTACTTAATCGAAAAATTAATTTACCAAACGTTAATGAGCGAGTAGAATGCGGCGAGACTGGTTCCTACTTATCGGTTCTACCGTATGCCTCCCACGCTGAAAACGCACGGTTATTCCCTCCTTTAAACTGGTCAGTGGTCCGAGATTCGCGTTCGACTCGAAACGAAATTATTATTCATTATCATCGTGATACGCGGCCACGCTATTAATCATTCGATAAATATTTTGCGCTCGTGTGAGTTCTTCTTTTCTACATTTTTGCACAGCTATAAAATACCGTTCGTACATTAGCACAACGACGGGAACTCGCTTCTTAATTTTTCATCTTATAATTCGATGATTGGTAACGTGTCTGCAGAGATTTATATGGCGGCCGTTATGGATTTAGTTATCAAACTAGCAGAAAATATTTAGGCGTAGATTTCCCTTTAACGGTTAAGGCTGTCGGCTATACAGGATGAACGCGACAGGTTCCCAAGTAATTATCAATCATATAGAGGACGATGATTGAGCTACTGAAGCGTATTCGGTTGTATTTTCGACTGCTCGCGTTCCAATTTACGTATTCGAGAACTGCTAATAATTTTTTTCTTTATTTGTTTATTTATGACGAAGGAATAATGTTGAAAATGATGGAAAAGGTAATTACGTTCATAAAAGTCATTATATAGGATGGGAAATTTTCATGTATTTTCATATACTTAACTATGATTATATTACGATCAACCGCTTCCTAAAATAATGATAGCGATTTTTTTTTGGAATTGAATACTGAGTCGACGAAATTCTTAACGAGAGCAAAGTCAGGAATTGTTTTAAAGCTGAAAATGTGAAGCTCCCTTCAAGACACAAAATTAGAGGCGATTTCTTATGTTTTTAATTTGTAAATTTTAATTATTATTGAAGATTTGCTTTCAATTTTGAACTTTTTTTTTTTCATTTTTGCCAACTTCTTTATTCATTTTAGAACATTTTTTTGAATATTAGGCAATTTTATTTTTATTTTTCTTCCAATCTATGACATTACTGATATATTTTCTCCATTCCAAACTTTTTTCTTCACTCTTTCACCTCCGATGATTTTATTTTATTTTAAGAAAATTATTTTCTATTTACGATTTTTTTGCTTACGTACTTACTTTATCCATTAAAGATTCATGTGCTACAACATAAATCAAAGACACGGACGAAAGAAATCAGATTTCCTTAATGAGGCTGAAAAGTTAGAGAAAAAGAATGAGGATGCTGAGTTCTTGTTGTTTAGTTGAAAGTTCAAACTACAGAAAAAAAAGGATGTGAAGAAGCATGTAGAATAAATATGATCGAATTTAGTGAGACGAATCAATGCGTGTAGTTGACTAATTTAAATAATTTTTATTACTATCATTAAAAAATTTTTCTCTTCGTCAACTTTTTTAAAAACATTTTCACAATTTTCAATAGTTGTTTTATGTTCGGATATTGATTCTTTTTTTTCGATTATAGAATATTGTTTTAATTCTCATTTTCCCTGATATATTTAAGTATTTCATTTTTTAAATTTAAAAATTTTTTATTTATTTATTTTTTTTTTAAATAATTTCCAAGAATTTTCTTTCATTTTGAACATAAGTACTTCGATTATATGCAATTTTATCGAATTTTGAATCATTTTTTCGCTTATTCAGTTTTCAAAAAATTTTTTTAGTAATGTTTTGACACGTTATGTTTTTTTTTTTTTAGTTTTTGTTATATTTTTTAATTTTTGAAGAATACTTTCTTTTTAGCATTTGCAAATTGTTTATCACATTCTTTTAATTTTTGATTTTTGTTGACTAGATTTTTGAAAAAAAAATTGACATTACCTATGGGTTGTGAAAATTTTTTTCATTTTCATTTAATTTTGAACTTCATCATTTTCATTTGTCTTCAATATGTTGTTTTTCATTTTCGAAAAATTCTTTCGCTTTTTTTTAGTTCTTATCATTTTCATACAATTTTAGAACATTATTTTCATTTTATGATTTTTTTCCTCACATTTTATCTAGATTATCTTTTGAGATTTAAAAAAAAAGTAAGTAGCCATGCCGCATTATTGGAGCTGAATTTTCGATTGAAGTTGGTTTACATTTACAAACTATATAACTGCCCTGTAAACTTTTTAAGCCCACAGGCCACGTTCGTTACCGAATCCACCTCCCTCCTCCTTCGCCTTATCCTTCCAAAAAAAACTAAAATTGTACTTTGAAATGTATAACAGGTACTTTTTGTTCACAAGAGTGACAAAAACCTTTATTTTTCAAATTTTAATTGTTTGAAGCTTTTGAGTTAGCCTTGAATTTCAACCATAGGCCATTTTGAATCCATTGATCCATATGGCTACCAACTAACCTCATTTACAAAGTGTGACCTTTTTAGATCAATTTGGTAAAGAGATATGAGCGAAACTCATGAATTTTTTTGGCATGATTTCCCCTCTATAGGTCTCTTTCTGCTGTAACTCCGCTATATATTAACATATTTGGCAGCATAATTTAAAAATGTTCGATTTTTCGTTTACCTCACCGCATTTTGAGGATAACAATCCCTCATTTTCTCCTGCAAAATCATAATTGAAGCTGAAATTGGCGTACAGCACATTTCTAGTTATTAGTAATCATAGGAATCCACATTTTTCAAATCTGAACCAGTTGAGATTCCTCAAACTTTCCTCAAATTTTGGCTTCCCTTTTTTGAATCCATTTTGATTCGAATTTTGGGGAGTTATATTCTGATTTCCAATTAACTCCACACACGAAGTTTCAGCTTTCTAGGTTGATGTGGCGATTCACGATTCCCAAAGCTCTTTAGTTACACTAAATATGCTCCCGAGATGAGTTTCCTCTTCATGCCTCTCTCTAGTTGGGCATTAAAAAAATTCAGACGATGTAGAATCGTAGGTATTATGAGTAGATATGATTATTTTGTCCAGATTCAAGTGTAATGAATTCATTGAAAAATTGTTAAAAATTATCTCCAAAAAAGTTTTCGAGGCCATCAAATGCAATTCTGACTTCAGTTATAATTTCCTGCGCTGTTTTGATTACGCAATATGGATACAGGTTCATGCTTAAAATAGGTAGATAATAGGAATCCTAAACAACTATCATGGGAATCAAACGAATGAGTATTTATTACTAGTAAAATTTGTTCTGAATGTAATAACATCGACGTTACATACGCAAATACAGTAATTGTGATGTCAATGCTTCAGAAGAATGTCACTATCGCACAGATCTATGCAATGTAAATTGAGGTCAACGAGAGAACAAACGCGACAACTTGTGTGGCAAAATTTTCGCAACGTTTTACATTTTAACGATATTATTGTAACGAGTAGGAAACATCTTCAGAACATTTCCACCAGCGAACGAGCACAATAATCATTCTATGCTTATATAGATCATAAAAGAATAAACGATAGCGTGTCAATATACGTCGACTATCAATTTGAAATAATGAAAGGTTGGAGTCTTCAATTTTTGGAGTTCAAATCGATGGTTTATTTAAAACGTCTGTCAGAAGGTTGTATTTGGTTTGTGTATACAACCGGTCTTCGGGCATAGTATTTGCCAACTTTAACGAGATGCCTCCGCTAGGTATCGCGTCCGCCGCATACGCTAACGCCTTCGTATGATTTATATTCTAATAACTAAGACGTCTGTTCGGCATCTCTTACCAAGAGCGAAGTTTTTATGATTCTGGAGGGTGAAATTACCTCTTATTAAAATTAGGCGGAAAATTACCGCGTCGCGGCGTTTTTCATCGAGTTACCTCCTAGAGCTTTAAGGCACTCTGGACCTAGGTCATTGATTTATGCCTGAACCAGCTTATTTGTTGAAACGTTTTCAAAATTAGCGCGCTCAAAACAAGGAAATTTTTCTAAATAGAATCCGATTACCTCGTTACTTCCCACTCCATCCTTCTGTGTTAGTTTCCGCTACAATTATTCGAAGAAAAATCCACCGACTATCTTCAAAGATATTGTATATCCGAGTAAATATGTGTATTGTATTCGTAAAACGTGGCGTACATACTGAAAACAAAGTGCTAGCCCAACCGGTCACGACAATGCTGTCTCCACTCGGCGGCTCGCAATTTAAATTTTCACAAGTCATGGTGACTAATCGTGATCTTAGATTTAATAAGAAAAATTATGCTGTGTGTTTTATTTCGGATGAGTTTTTTTTTCCATCTTTAATATCGTATCACTAGCGTAAAGGATGCTATTTATAAAGTAATTCTTAAATTATACGTTTTCAAAAATTAATTACGGAGGGACGGGCTTTATTAATGGAAAACATAAATTATCGGCCAGTTGATGGTATCACCGAAGACAAGAAATGTTTACTCTTCCTAATGTGAAAGACTTCCTTCAAACTTCGTTCAAGAGCGAGATAAAGTGAGGTCAATTTTAAATTCTAGATTCCAAATATACTTTATTCTTTCGTGTTTCTCATATGTAGGTGTCGGACAGTTGTGCGAATTTTTGACAGAGTTTTCTAAAAGAAATAAGCTAACTGGGCAAGCTCCTTCAACTAAAGACTAAAAAAATTTTCAAATTTTTCTTTTGAGAAAAAAATTAAAAAAAAATTAAATTAAGCAAACTTTAGTGATGATTTAAGATGAATAATAATATTATATCGTACATTACTGCTATTACGAAAATAATCTTTCATGATCGTTAATATTTGAACTCGCTATACCTACTAATTCTAACTGTACTTTAAATTTTGAAGCTATGGATTGAATAGTTGCCACGTGAAACAGGTGGCCTGAATTCACTGAAGGTATGGCAACGTACTGGTAAAAAAATCATTACTTCTTTCTGATTAGCTAATCTTAGTCTTACTAGTGATTGGTTGTTTCATTTTAATCTATTTGTTTACAGTAATGCAGGTAGTCAAGTCGCTTTTTGATTGGTCATACGTCATACATGCAACGACCAATCATAAGGCTATAATGTGATAAGATGTAGGATACTTCATTTCTACCTTCTCAAGTACTATCGTTCAGTTTTTTCTTTGAAGATAAATATTGAACGATTAAAATTTGTTTGCGATTTCAATCATCAGCTCATTTACGTTTTTTTTTTTTGTTTTTTTTTGTTTTTTTTTTGTTTTTTTCAAGAGTAAGTGGAGCTAATATACCACTTTCCAACATGCTTATTAGTTGTTATACAAGCTTGGCGTACAACCAATCAGAAAGCAGACCAGTTACCTGTATTACTCTATGGAAGTAGATATTTGCTACACTACCATTCAGTTCTATTCATATCTCTGACTAAAGCACTTATCAAATACGCTCGTTGCTCAACACTTTTTTTTTTAATTTCCGCGCGTTTATATGCTGTACCATATCAGTATCTCTAGAACCCACTCATTCAGCATTAGTTCGACAATTTGCACCAGCACTAATCTGAGATATCTTAGCAACATCTAAATGGTTGGTTAAAATTCGCGAATCGAATAATATCAGAGTCATTACTCAAACCTACACATCACCTTGCAAATTTCTTAGGATAAGTAGACTGCATATTCACTAGAAAATATAGTTTTTCCAGATTGCCTTACTTTATTATTTACACATATTTTCTCAATTTCGAATAAATCTTTCGGTGTTGATACCAATTATTTTTTTGAGATTAATGAATATATAGCTTTTAATATTCTTTGATTCGTAATTTTGCAAGTCGAATAAAAACCAAATTGAATGATAGACTGAATATTAGCCATCTTCCTTTTCTCCAACTCGTGTGAGGATGCGATGTAATGTTGAGAAACAAACATTAATCAGAATATCATCTCTTCTTGGAGTAGGCTATCATACATCAGATTCCAGAGGATTGGTCCTAAAAAGATACCCAAGGAACCATCTTACTAGGATTGCGTCCATAATCCTCCACTGTGAGTCATAAAATGCTTTCCTGATGTCTAGGGAGGTAATGACGAAGACTCTACAATTAATATTATCTTTCATCTTATTAAGAAGAACCCTCACAATATACATGGTTCTTCTTCCTTTGTACAACACATATGGAAAGGTTTCCGGATGTTGTCATTTTCCACCTCTTAAGTGAGGTCGCTTTCAAGATTCGTTCAAACAAATCTCCTTTATAAATCATTATTAATTTTGATACGCTTGACACAATTTTTTTTCATCGCTCAATAAATTGACACGTTGCAATTCAGTAAATAAGAAAATGAAGTAAAAAAATATTCTTAAAAATCATATTTGATGAAAATAAAGGAACTCATTAGTTCACCTTTTACATACATTCTCTTTTTTTTCTTCTTGGTGACTCAGATAATGTCAATAGGTAGCTTTAATGCGAAATAATTTTCCACAGCAAAAAAAGGGCGTAATTTTTCTTGCAAATAATTCATTAAAAGGAAGCTTCCTATATTTCTGGCTTTACATCGGTAAATTGGATGAATAAGTCGATGAGTCAGATGGTAGAAGATTCAACATCATTTAATAAGTTTAGTCGTAAGAAACTCCAGAACCACACTCGAGCGAATCTGTCTAGAAAGTCACATTCAAAAATCAAAAATCGTTTACACCCTTATCTAGCCAGGGCTCAAAATCCGTTTGAATTTTGGATATGGTTTCGGATTTGGATATGGATTTAAAATTTGAATCGGATTTGGATTTTTTTCAATTTTCCACATTTTAACTAGGACAAAAAATTAATTCAGTATTATATCTGTTAATCTATTATGATTATGTAGTACTTTGTGTATTGTACTATTGTACTGTGTCATTTGTTATGATAAGGGTAAGGGCGCCTAATATGGACCACATTTTTATTTTTGAATGCTGACGACGCTACAATGGAGGTAAAAATGAGATGAATAGCTTAAAATGTACCTACATCTATCTACTACGAAAATCCAAAAGTTGAACCTTCCCAAAAAATCCGAAGTTGACCAAAAAAATTTTCTCCCAAAAAGTTCCAAAATGGGGAAATGAAATTTTGGGTTCCTAATATGGACCACCCCTTAAATGCGTAAATTAAAGCCGAAAACTCGTATAAAAAATTGTTTATACGAATCAAAAACGTTTAGGACTTAGAATTAAGACAATACGAACAAATATACTGCTTCTTATCTTTGCAATCATCGATAGCCGCATCGCATACTTCATGGCACCGACTGAAGCAGCGAGTGCATCTTATTCAGATATACTTTCTCAGCTTACTAGTTACCAAAAATTTCAGAATACCTATATGAGTACAAGATATTATGTGTTTTTTTTTTTTTTTTTTTTGTTTTTTTTTGTTTTTTTTTTCAAGGGTATATTTTATATATTAAATATTACTCGTTTTTATTTACGTTCTATAAAATTGAATTTCTTTTCAGCTTTTGCAACTACCTGGAGGCATCCAGTTAGAGTATATGATGGAGATAAGGTCAACAAAAAATTGTTATAACATAATATACACAATAGAGCAATTTTTCTTGCTTGAATCCGACATTATCTACTGATACGAATACACAAAAAAGTGTCAACATCATCAGATTTCCATGCGACCCATATTAGGGTACACCATGATGTTTCAATTTGAAAAATCGTAGTAAAACTTACCTTCGCTTTAATGAAAAACTGTTCATTGTAATAAAAACTTTGGAACAATCATAATATGAGAAAATATTCACATACCGTATTTCGATTAATTGAAATTTTCAAAATCACGTCCGAAATAACATCAACAAAAAGTTTTGGGGTCTTCGATTTCGTTTTTTATTTTTAATTTCACGAGTTTTGGCTTTAGGGTTGTAATTTTATGCTCATTGTGTTTCTCGTGAAAAAATACACTAGTTCAATTTTTTTCAGACAGTTGGCGCCACTATCGGCTGAGGTCGGCCGGTGGTCCATATTCGGCACTAGTCCATACTCGGTACCCTTACCCTTACACAATTTTTGAAATTCTGTAATTTTCACATTATCGCACCATCAGTGCAACAACGCCATAGTTATGTCAAAAAAACAAAAAGGCCACATATAAAAAAAAGCATGTAAAAATTCAACAAAAAGGTACCTTCTTCCTATTACTTTTAGGAGTATAATGGCCTAATTGAATATGAATGATGATGAATTAATTATAACTATAAGTTATAAGTAAATATAAAACATGAAATTTCCATCAAAAATAATGTAAATTTAAAACTTTCATCCAAAATGAAATGGAGTCTCCTCGGTTTTGGATTTTCAATAATTTCGGATTCGGATTCGGTTTCGGATTTCAATCTTTTCGGATTCGGTTTCATATTCGGATTTGTATTTATACGGATTTCAGCTGGTTTCGTATTTGGATCGGATAAGGATTTTGAGCCCTGTATCCAGCATGAAATTCTCAATTTTTTACAAAAAAGCATCAAATTTGGAAAAGTTCATGCAGCGGACAATTTCGTTCATTTTTACGATGATTATGAACGAGCAAAGTCACTTTTAACCTAAGAGGTAAAAAATAACACATGGAAAGGTTTACGGATCCCCTTATCTATAAGGATCCAATTAAGCATTACCTACTGTTCTGGCAACTTACTTGCTGTGTTCAATATTATTAGTGAATAGTTGGACAAAGCTGGTCACAGGTTTGTTGCCTCAACACAATAGCGTAGAATATAAGTGGAGTGCAAGGGGGTCTGTAGTATTATTGAATAAGCCTGTGTTATATTATGTTCTACATAATTACTTCTGTTTCTCAAAATGTACAAAAGCCTTAATTAAACGCTCACAATACATTGTTGTAAAGAACATATTAACTTCTCTGTAGTTATTTTTTGTACTAAATATAAGGGGTTATAAAACTTTAATCTCTATTTTTCTTAAGTTTAATTATAATCTCCATATTTTTTGCTTTTTGCTTTTTCACACCACATTTTCAAAAAAATTTTGTGTAAAAAGTAAACCTGTGCCTCTTTTCAGGCCTATGATTTTTGAGCTAACAAATTAAAAGTATGCTACGCACACCTAGAAGATTCGGTTACCAAAGATGATGTCATGACATTCCTCTTTATGAAAAATAAAAAATGGTAGCTAGGAGTATCACGATGTATGTACATTAATATATCATGGTCTCCAAAATGGTATAAGTAAATGTATCCATTTAGCCTTAGGCATAACCGGCGTACAGCTTATTAACAACTGTAATAAGCTGTAAATAATCATAGATATGAAAAACAAATGCAGCAGGGTGAGGAAAGCAATTTTATGGAATAATTATTCAAACGTGATAACGATAAGAACCATTATATTCATCGAAAAAACCATGTCTTGGATAAAATTACAATATAGATCGTAGCAGTACTGTAGCGCATTCCCTGAAACAACGGGTAAAAATTAAAATTAAGTACTAGATCGTCGGCTTATAATGCCTAAATCCACATTTCGGATGAAGACATCAACAGTCCAACAACAACGTACCGTAATGACTACGCGTCTACAACAACAGCCACGCACAACGTGTAATTTCTCTCTTAAAGTGTTAAAATTACTGGAAACAAAACCTTAATACTTCACGATGCGTTGTACGGTATAGCGTTTGGGATCTTATCAATTACGAATTTTCACTCTTTGCCGAGTTCACTACAATGAAAGGGCCCGTTAATTAAAAGACCTGATGGAGTCTACCAAAAAAGGTAGTGGCCGGATTAGAAGGCAGGTATAGTATAGGAATGCAATCAATGAAATAAGAGAAGCGCTGCAACCAGAAATGAAAGATGAAGAATAAATTGAAAACGATAGATAGTCCGCGCAGCGTAGTGGCAACCGTGTGAAAGATGATGTGCGTGTGTTCTCAGCTTGCTGCAGGAGGCTAGTAGTCAGAGTAGTTGAAAAACCGGGAGGATTGCAAATGACCTCACTCAACAGTAACAACGCCAGACTGATATGTGTCCTCAAGGTATAAGTCGAATCGTGTACGCGCCGCCGACCAAATTTGCAAACACTTTGATCGCCGACTGGACGAGCGGACGTTTGCGCTAACGAATATCGTTGGTATTCTGCGTACAAGTGTACCGTAGTCAAATACCAACTAGTGATGGAAAATTGTGACCCAATGAACCTATTTTCAGGTAAGGTATTGTGGCTCTAGACAATTATTTCAGCGCTTCTTATAGCTTATCAATGTTGTAGTGAAATGAACACCGACATTGTACGCATTATTATAATCGACACCTGTAAACACGATATGAGCTATAATGACACGAAAACCAAAAATCCATTAAACGAAACCTCCGACACTATTCATCTTCTAGGTGTATCTGTCCATTAAGAATAACAGAGGTATCGAGCTATCCACCATAAACACTCCTTTCCAAGTCAACAACCTATTATGTAAGTTTGTTTTCATTCATGACATACGCGGTTTACTAGCCGAAGGAGGTTTACCGACAAATATTTATGTATTTAAGAGGGTCATGGAACGGGCAAAGAAACAAGAAAGCGATATCGTCTGCAATTCTAACAGTGTTTCTTTCTCAAGCGGGTACGTACCACTGCAAACAAGACCTCCCAAAATTTAAACATCATACGATAATGAACTGGAAAAAGGATGGATTTGGTTCGATCGCCATACATGTATGGGAAGTTGTATACAAATTAAATTCTATCTTCTGAGCGTTCGAATTGGCGCGCCGAATTAATCGATGAGTAGTCACAGTCATTCTTTTGTACTCGTTCCGATCTCCGAATCGAATAATTGAACGCGTAGGATTCTACTTTATTAATGTTGGAAGAACGATGAATACAAGATCGATGTAAGGTTCGAGAAATCGTACTGTCGAGGTGTCCTCGGGCTATCCAATGAATCGGCGTGTTCGTCTTATTAATCTTTCTTTTTTTGCCATCGTTCTTAATATGCTCTTTGTGTGTAAATAAATATGTCTAATGGGTTTGCTTTGTGCGCAAAAATATCATTCACGCTTGAAAGGTTTCGAAAAGTTTCGCCGAAATCGATTTCCATGGAGTTAACAATGAGGATGATTTTTCACTCAGGTGTAGAGCAGTTTGATAAATGTGGTAGAAAGTTTCATCATTGAAGTTTTTGAAGGAATAAAATTGAATTTTAAAGCCAGTTTGATTTCCTGAAATTTCAAGAGATCAGGATCGTCGGCGCAAAACTGATGTTTTCATCAAACAGTTTTTGAAGGAGCAGAATCAGAATGAGAGATGGATTTTGCTTTTGTGAGTGTTGTAAATTTTCCTACTGACTGAAAACATTCCAGCCATTTACACGACCACAACTTCTCATTTTGCTTTGTGAGTCACCACTGTAAAATTTTTAGAAGATAGGAGAAACTCAAAATCGTCATTCAATCAAAGATGTTTCAAAACGAAGGGACTGAAAGTAAAACCTCAGAGTTGAGTGATGCTAAGGAATTACAGGAATTCTATCAAACATATGAAAACAAACCTCACCAACCTAACCTCCCGGTATTACCCATACTAGGTGTCATCTTTCTCTAAGCATCCCCACCTATTTCCCTTTTTCACCACCCTCCCTAAACACTCTTAAATTAGAATACTCTTGATCTAAATGTAAAATTTTCCTTTTAAAGATATATTATTTAAAAAAAAAAATCAAAGATTTGAAGACTCCTCTCTCCCTTCTTATCATTCACAAATCAGGCATGCTACAATAGCCATCGCTTTTGATAAACACTCATCCAAAAATAACGCTAGAAAGAAAGAAAAGAAACAACAATTCAACAAACAACAATTTGAAATTAACGCGAGTAACACTGTATTAACTGTAATGAAAAGAGAAACGAGGATTTGAGTTGATGGTTGCTGTAATATCTTATGAATATGCATCATTGAAATCTGATTGAGTGCCTAGTTAATCCTACCACAAATATAGCACATGAATCTCTCCTACAAAGTATACGTAGAGGCGCGCAACGCAAGTTGCTAACCACGACCATCTAGGTTGAAACTGATGAAAGTTTCTTCAAAAAAGATTTTGAGGGAGTAAAATAAGATTATGAGGTTGAATGCGATTTCCTAAATATTCATGCAATTCATTTTCAAACAGATACAAGTTTCATTGAAAAAAGTAATTTGAAAAAGCAAGAATCAGATTCGAAGTTGATTATGCTCTCCTGAGTGACATGAATTTTCTTCCTATAAGATAGGACAGCAACTATCGGTATAAGAATAATGAGAATTTTCTTCAAAACAGTTTTTGAGAGTACAAAATCAAGTTGAAACTAATTTTACTCTCCTCAGTAAAATAAATTCTCCTCTAATGAGTAAGCGCTATAAATTATTCAATTCAAACCGAATCATGATAAAAATTTCATCAAAAAAAGTTTTTGATGCATCAAAATCAGATTATGAGGTTTATTTCGCCTTCCTGAGTGATAATACTTTTTGTTATAGAATTATGATAAAAATATCATCAAATAGTTTTTGAAAATGCAAAAAAAATTTCAAATTGGTTTCATTCTTCTGAGTAAGGTAGATTTTCCTTTTATAAGAAAGCGCTATAAGCTACTCTATTCAAATCTGATAGAAAGTGTCATCAAAAAAGTTTTTGCGAGCATAAAATCAAATTATGAAGTTGAATTTACTTCCTCAAATGATACTATCATTTGTTTTAGAAATGAAACTTTCTTCCGAAGATTTTTGAAGGGGTGCATACCTAATCAGATTATGAGGCTTATTTTGATTTTAAAAAGATATGAGTTTCTTTTTCAGAAAAAGCACGTACTTAAGCCATTATATTTCATTCAAAACTGATGAAAAATTTCATCGAAAAAATTTTTGAGAGTGCAAAATTAGACTATGAGGTTGATTTTACTTTCCTGAGTGATAATATCATTTGTTTTAGAATCAGATGAAAATTTCATCAAAAAAGTTTTTGATGGTGCAGAATTAGACTATGAGGTTGATTTTACTTTCCTGAGAGATAATATCATTTGTTTTAGAATCAGATGAAAATTTCATCAAAAAAGTTT
Organism: Phenacoccus solenopsis; assembly: GCA_009761765.1. NCBI lineage: Eukaryota > Metazoa > Arthropoda > Insecta > Hemiptera > Pseudococcidae > Phenacoccus > Phenacoccus solenopsis. The sequence goes on from CM019755.1 coordinate 38,199,792, forward strand.
TTGATGGTGCAGAATTAGATTATGAGGTTTATTTTGCTTTCCTACGTAACATAAACATTCCTTATGCATGAAAGTAACATGAACCAATTGATTTAAAACTGATGAAAAGTTTCATCAAAGAAATTTTTAATAGAGTGAATCTGAATCAGATTATGAGATCGATTTTTCTTTCCTGAATAATATTGTCAATTGTTTTGGAAACGATAAAAGTCTCATGAAAAAGATTGATGAGGGTGTAAAATTGGATTGTGAAGTTGATTTTTTTTCTCCGGATGATCTAAATTTAAGGGTTCAAAATCAGATTATGAGGTTAATTCTACTTTCTCAAGTAATACCTAATGCTATTTATTTTTAAATTAATGGAAGTTTTATCGAAATTCTTTCTTCATTCAATTCACACTGTAAAGTTAATCGCAACGTTTCGTCAAAATGGGTTTCGACATTGCAGAATCAGATTATGAAGTGAAATGAAAATCAGCTTTCTTTTCAGCAGTTTGTTAGACTTATTCTTTCAGAATTTCTTCGTGAATTCCTTTTTAGATATTATTAACTTATTTTTTTGTACGTACTTAGATTCCTTATAACTGATTGTATCTCAATTCTCAACATCATACCTTTCTATTGTTCTCGAACTCATTTTGAGCTAATATCATTTTTTACATTTAATTTGATTGTTGAACTGATGAATTGTAAGAAGAAAACGTTACTCATGAACTTCTTCAATTAATGTCCACGAGTGATTCATACCTCTTTTTGAATATGCTAATCAAAGAACCATATCGTCAAATTTCAACTTTTAGTCCACTACATCAAACGTAGAGCTCTTCAGGAAGTTGAGCAACCTCGCAAAAAAAAAAAACTGCTGCCAGACATAACAGTGCAAGCGATTAAACACAACCATTCGAGAGACAACCATAACGAAGTATTTGAACGATAAACTCGTAGTTAAAAATTGCGACCACCGAGTGTTTCGGTTGTTGACACGTAAATGAGCGAGTTTCTATTGGGCGCGAAAAGAGCGGCGTTTTTTTGCGTTTTACGAGCACTTCTCAATTCGTTACTAACTCGATCCCGTGAAATCCTACACACCCTGGAACTTTCGGCCGGATAATTGAAATAACTGCAATCCAAAGAGGAAGCCGAATGCCTTAGCTACACCTGTTATTGAGAAAATAGGGAGTGAACCCGCACGCTTTCTATTATTCAACCTATGAATGAGAACTGCGCATAAATTCTTTACTCATGAATGAACCGACGTGTGGAAGGCGTTAGCGCGGTGTGACAGTAAACGTAGTTCGCGAATGATTCACGTTTATGCGGAGAAATTGAATGAACTTACGGACCGCGCAGCTGGAATTGTTTGAAAGAAGTACCTGGTTTGAATGTTAAACAGGAACGACGCGATTTTTTGCGAATAGATTTTGTCCATTCGATTCAATATAGTCGGTCAGTTCAACCTGGCGAATCCAGCAGAGTGAGTCGCTCCTGTATTTTAAATAAAATGGTTGTTTCCGCGTAAAAATGCCGAAAGGTCATGATCCGTTGGACACACGTGTTGACTTGATGTTTTTCCAATGTAAGGGTGGTCCGGCCAAACCGTTTGAAATTTTATCGAGTCTCGACGACGGATTTGTGCTTAGAACTAGTAAGATTTAGAAATAAAAAATCTCTTCAACCTGTTTCCACAATATTCGCTTCGATTAAAAAGTGTGAAGCGAGCTTAGAGTTTAATTCGCGTCGACTAATCGCCACTAAATCATTGGCCAACCTGTTGCACCTTAAAAACCACCCAACTAAATCTACTTTTTGGGCGCGCACGTCAATTTGTCATAATTGTAAAAAAGTTTTCATTCCAAGGTCTGGGTTAAACGTCGATGAGATGCGCGCGGTCGGCCAACGAAACCAATCTCGTCCAACAAGTTCCGTGGCATCGTTCCGTTTGAAATTTCGCGCAACACGCAAGCAACCCGTTAATTGTACGAAATGATGGTTTTTAATATCGCTCATTTATCACGTTGTCTCCGCGCTCTGTTTAGTTTCGCTACCCGGCTAGGTTACCTAAATCGTGTGTTCAACTATACCGGAGCATGGGTAAAATCTAAATTAACAAATGCATTATTACCGATCTTATCGTAATTGGTTTACTAAAATATAAACGAACCTTACAACAATGCTCTCCATGTTAACAAGCTGATAACGAAATCATGTTCCATTGATTATCGAGTAACGCACCCTACGGCTCTAATGTGCATTTTTTTCTTCCCGTCTACACTGTCGTCGCTACGTCGAGTTTTTCTTTTCTTGTTTTTTTTTTTTTTTTTTTTTTCAACAACGTACAGGTCATTATCCATTACTGCCAGCAATTATAAGAACTGCCTCGCTTTGCCTCGTCTAGTAATCTTCAGTCGCAAACTTAATCATTTGGTAGTCTAGAGAAGGCGGTGTGTCTGGCCATCTCATTCGCCATGTTAGCATGTAACTTCATCATTTTCTGTCTTAATTTCAAACCCATTATACGTCGAGTTGATCTTTCTCTCTTCATCTTGGTGTACTGTTCGTTCTTGTGAATTAATTATCTTTCAATTTAAGCGCTTTTATATATTTTTTACTCCGGAATAAAGGTTATTTTAGCGATAAAACATTTCATTAGTTAATTCTTAACGCGTGTTTCCGTTGTTTTCCTTTTAATAGTGTACGCCTTCATGCAGCCTCTAGTATGCGTGTAATGTTAAATCAAGCGTACAATGTAATAAGCGATAAAATACGTTCAATGTTTTGCATACTCGTAGCGCCGTGAATATGAACGGGCGCTCTCAAATAAGTTTCTTCGATGTCACACCAGAACGGAAGATACGAATAAACGATAACACCTTTCTTCAAAGAGGAAACATCGTTGACAAACGATGATCTAAAAATTTTTATTGAAGCTTAAATCGTGTCTGATTTTACAATGATCGAATAAAACACTCTGGGTTGTACTAGATTTGAAGATGAAGAGAGTGATTACACTACATGAATTGAAATCGGAAGTAAAAGCATGTATGTGTGTCATTTGTTTGAAGAAAAAGTGTAAGTCAAGTTCATTTGAAAAGAACTAAAGTGAACTTCTTTTCCATTCCATTCACTTTGAATCATTTAGGAGAATGTTTCTCACACAGTTCAGTTCAAAGTTGATCGGTGAACTTGAACTCAACTTGTTATTCCCTCATGATCTTCTCTTCCGCTATTCTGTTCTCATAACTCTCCTTCATTCGCATTGTAGAGCTGAAATTTTAATGCGTTGATACCTTCGATGCGAACAGATCAAAATAATACAGCTGAAGAAGAAAAAATAGGAGAACTTGGCGGAATTCCGAGTTAAGTGACCTTGAACTGGTGCGGGAACTTGACTTCAGTTCAAGTTCACATGAGGAATTGTAGTCAAGTTCTGTGCAGTTGAGTTCGTTTCAGATGGTTTAGGAAAAGTTTTCTCATACAGTTCAGTTTGTAGGCATACACTGCCACCTATAATTAATTTTCAACATTAAAATACATCGATTCAATAATCGTGTACTAATACCGTGTGCCATGTTTCCAAGTCAGCGTACTAGTGCAGCACCTAATACCATAATGGAAACAGCGGAAAATTTCGATCTACCTCGTTTTAAAAACAACCTTAGCTGCCTTGCCCTGATTGGTTAAGCTGCACTAGTACGCCGATTCGTTATTTGAATTTATACTTTTTAATATAAATATAAGCGTATTCGTACTCATAAATCAGTTCAGCAGTTCACTTGTTACCGTGTAGATTAAGAAATAAACCAAATTACACAAAGTTGAATTTATTTTATTTAATTTTATTTCTCATCAGGTTCGTTAGAGGAGAGAGTTCATTGCCGGTTCGATCACATCGAATCAGCCACCAGGTCGATAATATCGCCTCAGTATTCCACATTAAAATTAGCCGGGTCGATAATTATCGACTCAACATTAAATTAACTGGGTCGATTACTATCGACTCAGTAAAGTCTCGCCGGTACGGACTCGAATCAGCATCATCGCCGGTTCGGGCACGCATCAGCATTGCCGACTCAAACCATAGCTCGACTCAGCAGTTAGGGACCTAAACTGACACTAAATAATATAATTATAAGCAGCAAACAACAACAAGTTCAAAGTTCATTAGTGAACTTGCACTTGAGTTTTCCCCTCAAAATACCATCTTCCGCTTTCTTGCCTTTAAACTATACCTTTCAACTTCATTACAAAAGAACAAATTGTTAACTTCAAGTTTAATAATCAAGGGTAATGTAACTTAAAAAATGTAAAAGAGAACAAAGCGAAATTCCAAGTCGAGTGAAATCGAGTTCAATTCAAGTTCATTCCTTGAAGTTGATTTCATTAAAAATTCAACTGAGAGAAGCCAAATTCACCGTTCAGTTCAGTTCAGTCGAGTTCTCAACTTATTAATTTAGAAAAATTACAACATGAAGTTCATTCCAGTTCGAAAAAAAAAAAGGTTCAAGTTGGTGAACCTAAAAGGTTGAAGTTGACACATGCATCTCCGATTAAAAGTGAAATTATTCAGATTGACTCAGGAGTCAATCAGAGTTCTGAGAATTACCTCAGAGTTGAAAAAAAATTCAATTCAAACTTCGACAATTGCTTTAAAGTTAAGAATGGAAACATATAGTTGAGTTTGAAAATTACTCTGGAGTCAAGGGCGATGTCAAAGTAAAATTTTGAGAATAGCTTTGTTGAATCGAAATTATATTTCAAGAACACCTCCGGAAGCAAGCAAATAGAGTTGGCCAAGTTCAAGTGCTCTTTGGTTAGGTTCGTTTGCTTGAAAGTTCATTAGTGAACTTGAACTGAACTTGTAATATTCAAGTTGAGTTCACTTAAAGAAAAGTGAAGTTAAGTTCTTTTCTATTTCGTTTACTTCAGATTGTTTATGAATGTTTCTTACACAGTTCAGTTCAAAATTCATCAGGGAGCTTGAACTGAACTTGTTTGCTTTTTCCCTGAAAATCTTATCTTTCGCAATTCTGCTTCTAGTCTCTCCCTCCCTCCCCCCCCCCATTCAGTTATAGGATTAAAATGTGGATATGATGGCATCCTGGGTGTGAAGAAATTTGTTTAAAAAAAAATAATAATAATAGTTGTATTCGTTAAATTTTTCATAACTTAGCATCTACTGAGTGATGTGCTCCACTAATTTCGAAGACCAAGTATAGTAAAATAAATAAGGTATAGGCTGAAGTTTCGTTTTTCATTTCTTACTTTTTTTAGTAGCCGGTAGCAAATTATCGCAAATAAAGTATAAACATGAGAAATTCAGTATAAAAAATTCATTTGTCAATATGTTATTGTCGTATTTCCTTACAAGCATATCTGTTACCAGAGTTTTTGTCAACAAGGCAATGCTGGCTAAAGGTTAAAGTTCAGGTTTTACTGATATCATTTGAAAAAACTTCCTACTTCATTACAAATACCAAGATGAAAAATAAAGCACCTACCTTCGTATTTCATTTCACTTGAAGTCTTCAGTGTTATCTGAAACGATATCATACAAATATATAAGTATATATATACCGTGCGACCCATTGAAGTCTAGATAGACAAAGCGCCAAATTCCCATCTCATACTAACCTCTACTTTCATTGAATCTGAATTTCAAAAATTTAAAAGAAAATTAATTCTACCAAAAAAAAAAAAAATCAAAAATTAAGCAATGATGCAAAACTAGTGAACTTGAAAAAAAATTACTTTTTCCTCATGTACCTGATTATGAATAAATCATGGTTGAAATTTGTTTTTCAACATAAAAAAATCAAAGAAATGAAAATTTTAAATTTGAGCGCTATTGCTTATGACAAATTTCACATTGCAAAAGGGAATTTCGGGCTTTGCCTGCTTGGATTTCAATGGGTCACACAGTATGTATATACAAAAATACATAAGAAATAATTGATAAGACCGCTAATTAAATTTTAAATGACATGAATTAACGTAAGTAATATTGTACCCGCGTATGAATGTGAGAAAATAAATCACAAACTGTGAAATCATTAATCAAATGGAAATGACAAATTGAATGAACATATGATGCGATTTCAACAATGTAGTGATTATACCGTGTGTCCAAATGATTCGGATACAGTCGGCGAAAAATCTCTTTTCCAAGTATTTAAAATTGGTTTTTTCAAATGCAAATAAATTGTAATGCAGTTGAAATTAATTTATCAGCCTTGAAATTCATTGAAGTAATTTTAAAAATAATTTCTAATTTAAAAATTGTAGTTTAACTCTTATTATGTTATCAACAAACTGAGATTTTTGCGCTGATTGTACCCGAATCACTAGTAAGCACAGTATAATAAATTCGGACACGAATGAATAAAATCTTTACGAATGAAATTACAGTGATTAAAAATATGTGATAATTGTTTCTTGTTATTACAGGACGGAGTAGCTGCTGCTAGTAACGAAGTGTGGCCTTTAGAAAGGCCGGATGGTATGCCGGCCATTCAGTCCTTAGAGGTGATGTGCGGCAAAGACCATATGGACGTTCATCTTCAATTCACGCAACCATTCGAGGGAATCGTTTCGTCGAAAGGTCAATACGGAGACCCGCGCTGCATCTACGTTCCACCATCCACCGGTAAAACATACTACACGTTTCGTATCGCGTACGCGCGCTGTGGTACGAAACCAGATCTAAACGGTCAGTTTTACGAGAACACCGTTGTCGTTCAATACGATAAGGATCTGCTGGAGGTATGGGATGAAGCGAAAAGGTTACGTTGCGAATGGTACAACGATTACGAGAAGACCGCTTCGAAACCACCAATGGTCATCGCCGATTTGGATGTCATACAGTTGGATTTCAGAGGTAATTCGTACCGCCCTTTTTGTATACTTTTATGACTCTAATACACCGGTTGGCGCGTCGTTTGACCGCTAAATGCTAATAAACTGGTACGAGTATAACACCGTAACGTTCTCGGAACTATATGCGATACCGCTTATTAGATACAATGTATCGGTATACCGCTAATACGGCTGTAAAGCTTTATTAAAACGCTCATTAACGCGGCTCGCATAATAGTCCAGTCGTTGGGAAATTTCCATATTAAAACGTGAAAGCGCGCTTCCACGATTTATGAGCGATGTTTGTCGCCGAACATCCGGTTTGGCACGGTATTAACGAATATTCGACTTGATGTTGCAGGAGACAACGTCGACTGCTGGATGGAGATACAACACGGCAAAGGCCCATGGGCTCCGCCTGTCAGCGGCATTGTACCACTGGGTTCGACTCTGACATTAGTAGTAGCGATAAACGATTACAGAGGTAATGCTAATTCGATCGATTAATCATTTCATCGGTCTATTCGGACCGGCGGAATTCTAGTTGAATGTATTTTTATCGAGAGGCGTTAATGAGATGTATTTTTATCGCAGGCGAATTCGACATGAGAGTGAAATCGTGCGCGGCTTCAGATGGAGGCGGTCATATCATACAACTGAGCGACGAGCACGGATGCGTTTTACGTCCCAAAATGATTAGCAGATTTTTAAAAGCGAAAATCAACGATGAACGAGCGTCCGTCATTACGTACGCCTTCTTCCACGCGTTCAAGTTCCCGGATGCGTTAAGCGTGCATATCAAATGTAAAGTGGAAATTTGTAGGCACGGTTGTCTAGATCATTGCCAATTAGCTGACTCGCTGGAGCCGGCTAATCTGCACAGCTCATTCGAAGAGTATAATACCATCGAACGTAAAGACTCCAGCCAATCGAACCATAAAGATAGTCCACCAGAGAGACAGACTGTACCAAGCAATGGTTTGGCTAACGATTTGTATGATGACAAACCAGTCGACGAGGTACCCAATGAAACATCCTATGATGATCAAAATCCGGCGCCTTTGAAAGGCGAACCACCGGTTCCTTCCAAGTCAGAAACGTCGTCACCAGTGCCTAGTATAAGAGATGATGGCGATGGGGCACCGATTTTACATAATGTGCAAATGCCACAAATGTCATCAAATATGCAACCGGTAAGCCATTTAATTTTATATAGATGTCTCGATTGCTGGAGTAGCTGAGTGTGCAAATGAAAATGAAAAATTGAAGGAAAAAACTGTCGAGAATCGTACCTGTCCATCGCAGAAATTCAACACAAAATTTTTGAAAATTATTCGAGGTAAAATTAAATTTTTGAAGAAAAAAGAAAAGACAAAAAAAAACACTAATCGTTATCGTTTCGTTAAAAACTATAACTCAAAATATTTCTTAAAAACATATCATAATTTTTCACCCATGAGCCTTATTTATGAGGTATCTTTCACTTATAAGATTACAAAATAGACTGGTATGATCAAGCGAACAATAAACAAATTTAAAAATATTGAAATGTGCAATAAATAACCTGAATACTTTGACTGTATACTGGATGGACCGAGTTATGTGTAGGAAAACTGCGGTGAAACATTACATGCATCACGGTCATCACAGTCGGAACGCTCGTTGCAACTTCATATGTTGCGCATAACCAAAGTTCTTTATCAAATTCATATTATTCTGATATTAAGCGTTACTATCGATGTCCAGTTGTCGTTCTGTTTGCGCGAAATAAATTTGCGCATGCGCATTTAGAATTTAGTCACGAGTGTTCTGAGAAAATCTGCGTAATGTGTTACCGCTATTGAGTTGGCATTTGCTTGTTGCTAGCTCGGTCCATCTAGTATATAGTCAAAGCCTGAGTAATACTTCACACTCACTACTTCGACCATTTATACTATTGACTGCTAATTCAAATGGTAGAAACTTAATCTAACAACAACAGTAGTTAGATGCGCTGACGCATGCATAGTTTCAATTTCCTTATCAACTTATACAGCCATGATTCACTGAAATAATTACTAACATGCTTTCTTTAATGTAATTTTAATTATTGAGTATTATTAATGAAATTAAATCGGTAGTTGATGTTGATTTAACATTCTTATCATTGAAAATTTCGATACGTTTTCTTTTTCATTCCTGAAATATCACTACGCATGCGCGAGCGCATCTATGATGTTATTGTTTACTTCACTTTGTCGTTCGTTTCTGTACGACCATTAGCAGTCCATAGTAGGTACTGTCTGTCCAATATAGTTGAGACTTTTTGACAGCGCAAAGTTAGGCAAAAAGCGCGACAATTTTCACGATTTCGTTGCTACCCAAAATGTGTTCAAATTGAGAATGCTGATCGAATCGTCGAAATAGTAAAGCACAAAAAAAATTCTGTGAATGTGTTACCTGCTAATTTCGATGAGCTACTAGGTAATAACATATTTACCTACTTTGTAATACAATCCACATTTTGAGTAACCATGTATGAATTGTTGCCTAACTTTGCGCTGTCAAAAAGTCTCAAGCTATATTGGACAGACAGTATATGGTCGCAGACTCACGACTCACTATGGAAAGAATAGTGAAAAGTTCTCGATTCAATTTTATCAAAAAGAACGAAAGAATCGAACCCTGCAGAAAAATTGGAGCGCTAGTGTAACAGTGTAACGACTAATAAGAACGTTTGTTTACATTCTAAACAGGCATTTTTTAAATCAGTAACGTGTTTCGTTTGAAAATTTAAAGCTGTTTCCAGCAATTTTCATTGAAAATGTTCATTAATTAAGGCGGTGCTTCAGAAAATAAGTTGGTAAATGCGAAAAAGTTGTTTTTTTTTTAATGAAAAAATAAAAAGATTAGAAATCATTTTTGCCTTTTCCTCTCGACAGCTTTGAATGGTACGTTTATTAATTTTAATTTTTCATTCGTTGAAACTACAGATATGCGTAAAAGTTGAAACTTGGATTAGAAAAATTTAATAATAATTTTTTTTAGTATGAGGATTAAGTTATTATTGAAATAAAATTACAAAAGTATACAAATTACAAAAAAAAAATTATGAATAATCAATTAATTGAAGATTTGCATACAAGGATACTCCAGCAACATTAGTAGATAAACCAGCATACAAACATTGTAAATTTTCAAACAAGCCCAAGTGCGAAGCGAATTCAAATTTCATTCATTTCCACGCACCCTCATATTTTCACTCAATATCAAAAGTCAGCGAATTAGAGCACTTTTGTATTTACTAATATTCCACCATTTTCTTTTCATTCGTTGACTATATATTCTGCATCAGCACCATTTAACATATATGAAAATAACATTTCACGATTTTATTTGAAGTTCGATTGATTTATAGGTCTTATCACAACATCATACGTTAAGCTTACAAAGAGATCCGCACGAACGTTTCCCTCACGGTCCAAGGAAACTAAAAGACGATTCTGATCCTAGTTTAGGAGTGTCGCCTAATAGTACTAATAATCAAAAACCATCGTCTTCTTTTCAGAGAAGAAGAAGACGATCGTTCGTCGTATCGGACAGCAAAGCTAGAAACGCTAACGTCGGCGTTAGCGGTCTGTACGAAGTGATTTCAGAAGCAGACTTGGCATTTACCCCCGATAACAAACAGGAGGCGGTGACCGTATTTCAAGGTAAAATACGCGAAGAAGTGGTATACGGTATTTGCCTGCCGGTACAAGGCTTCAGCGTCATTTTCGTGTTAATGGCGCTCTGTGCCATTCTGTCGGCCATTGTGGCCGGATTCTTACTCTATAGATACCAAATACAGAAACAGAAGCAGAAAATCTTGCAACATCAGCAACGTATGCGACACCAACGGCAGTATCCGTCGCATTTATTCCAGACCTCCGGGGCTGCCGGATTCGCGGTGAATTCGTTGGCCAATTGGATGGCTTTAAGACTAATCGGTACTAGGCTACCTCAGGCTGAGGTGTCGCCGCAACGACCAGCCAGCTCAAATCATAAAAGCTAAAAGTTGATAAGGAATGTGTTACGCGTTGTTTTATGTCACAGATATTATCGTCGCTGCTTTGGTTGCGTAGGTGATTTTTCTCTTCAATGAAAATTTGAGAACGGTTTTGGTAACTAGGTTTGAAGTTGGTTGTGAATTAGGGGAGTGTGGGAGTGCAGATGGACGTGCAGAAGCATGTTGAGACAATTTTTCATTCGAGCTGGAGTAATTATACGAGGCACGTAAAATTGCGTGGGGATATTTTCTTTCTGATGCAACACTGATTTGAACAGCATGTTTTTTGAAGCATCAAATTCAAAGAAAAAATTCGAGCATAATAAGTTTCAAAGAAATACATAAATTAAGATGAAGTATCTAAATAATAAAAAAGTACAATTCATTTATTTAATTTTTGTAACAAAAAATTCAGGTAAATGAATTTTTCTCAAATTTAATTAAATAAAAATGATACCTACCTAATGTTCATCTCCTTCCTTTTTTTTTTTTTCATTTCTATCATGAATCCGATTCTGTAAAAATATCGATCAATTATTATAAATGAATAAATAAACAAATAAATGAAAGAATGAACGAATGAATGAATGAATAAATAAATAAATAAATAAATAAGTAAATAAGTAAACAAATAATTCATAAATAAATAAGTAAATAAATAAATAAATAATTCATAAATAAATAAGTAAATAAATAAATGAATAAATAAACACAACTCTAATAGGTATTTATAGAATATCTTTAATTTGTTGAAAAATGTTTTTTTATTAAAACTTTATATTTACCCTTGGAGCATTTTTCAATTATTTCAAGTGCCATTATGACCACCTCCAACTATACGAGCGCAAAACCGTTTTTCAACTTTTCATTACATTATCACGTGTCACCTGCGAGGAAAAAGTTATTAAGCATCGAAAAACAAAACATACAAATTGAAGGAATGAAATATCTGTGACCATATAAAACTAGTTATTTATGTTGTATTAATTATATGTTAAAGTTACCTACAATATCTTTCGAATATAGCATATAAAACTTCATTTTATAGTATTATTGTTCCTAAGTATATTTAGTTTCATTTGCAAACAATAAAAATTTATTCATCTGATACTTTAAGTTTTGCCCAAAAAATCGATACCAATGTGTTACCATAGTTTTGATAATTTACTACCTGCAAAGAAATAATAATCCGGTGATCAGCGTTAACGTTCGTCATACTGTCATGCCAAAGAAATTGAAATCTTTTCTGATGAAATTTTTGAAAAAAAAAATCATTGTATATATTCTTACGTTTAAATGTAAATTAATAATAAATGAAAAATAATGATCTAATTAATAACACCAGTGCATAAATATTTACTGTAAATATTCAAACGTTTGGTCAAGTTAGTGAATTTGTTATACCTAGAGATTATTTTTAAATGAATGTAAATAAAATTAAAAAAAAAAAATAATATTCTAGATCTATGATTTATGAATCGATGAAGAAAATCGTAAATTTCGGAATTAGTGTCAAAACAAAAAATGTTGCTGGGAATAAAATTTCCACTACCTCTTGACAATGGAAAAAAATTGTGTTCCCAAATAGGTATTTAGTATAATTTAAATTTTGTATGACACAAATTCCTTTCCATCGGTCCGTTAATCAAGTGTACAAAATTATTCTTAAAATTTTAATTATAACGATTAAATTTATAAATACTGTTTGTTTTCAATCATATAAAATTTTTATTCTATTAACGTTAATTATTTATTAAGGTCATCGTTGCTCATTGCTAATTTTGTAATACAATTAATTTTAAATGTTATACCATAAAAATTCAAATGCTTAAGTCAATTTGTTATGAAAGCGATTGCTTTGAATGTTAGTATTAGTAATTTTTAGTTTTTATATATATATTTTATTTTTTGCATTTTTTTTTTCTTCTCTCATCCGGGAATTAAATTGATATTTTGAAATGAAAATCGTATTTATTAAACATAAGCCTATAATATTGATATATTTATTTTATTAATTGAATGGGCTTTTTAAAAATTTATTTGATACATTGTGATATGTTACAATTATATTTTTTAATAAATTAACTTTCAATTGCATTTTTCGCCCATACAATAGTATTATTAAAAACTGATAAATTGTTTGTTAATCGATAAATATGTAATTATAATTTATTATAAAGGTATTAGCAAACAATTTAGAAGTTGAATTTTTCGTTATTTATTTATTTACAGTTGATATTCGTAGCAGAATGTTTAATTGAAATTATACAACTCTGTTGTTATACATTTCATTAAGTATACGTGAGAAACTATAGAATGTATTATTAAATTTTTTATTGACAATAAACGATTGTATTTTAATAATTTTTAGTTTTTTGTTTCATCGATAAAAATCGGATTCAAGTATTTTACTAGAAAGGAAAAAAAAATAAATTCAGAAGGTACAGATTGATCAGAGCTGACTTTCATTCCACTATCCTAGAGAGAGTAAGGCGAATTTGGTATGGATGCGTATAATATACATAATTTAGTTATCTAATACTGACTGCGTAAATGACTTTTAGCGCATGATAATAAAAAAGTATATTTAACTAGAGACGCTACAGTTACATAACTAGACTTGTCTTATGAATATTTATTTAATGGGTGATAATTAAATATGTCAAACATGGACACCACAATGATCTAACCTGACATTTATGTTAAACAGCTTAATTAGTACTGATTTATAATTCCAGAAATTTTATGAAGAGGAACAGATATTCATGCAAGAAGTTTGTAATTAATATTACCTAGGTATATACGTATACAAATCATTATTAGGTAATTTAAATTTAATTATATTTAATTAGAATCAAGATTAATTAAATTTCGCAAACAACAAAATCAATTTTGCCGCCGAGGAAGAGTCTTCAAGGAACAGAGAACAGCTACCACGCTTGCCCTTTTGGATGACAAATTTACAGATGTTTTTAAGGTTGCATAAGTCGAGCAGAGCAAGGTGAGAATGACATAATGTGAAGAGGAACCAATATTTATGAGTTGGAAGATCCAGTTTCCCACTAAACGAAATATAGTCACTTTATCCTTTTTTGTGAAGATGAGTCCGTCTCTTTCCTTGATTTCACGAACAAATCTGACCGCTGCATAGGGGTACATATATGTACTAAGGTCCACTTTCCCACGAAGAAGCAGGCTATATCAAGCTTCATCGAGATTGATGAGGTCTGTATTATTTAGTCGAATATTAAATTCAATAAGATATTGGAAACAAAATTTCGCCAAGGAGTAGTAGAGGCTGGTGCCAAATACCTCCATCTCTCCCTGTAAAACCATCGAAGTCGGAAGTTGAAGCCACTTCTCTTTTCATCTTGGTTGAAATTTGTGGAGGCGACCAACACGATCTGAAATGATCTGAAAGGAAATATTTTTGATTGTCATTCTTATAAGGACGACGGGTCGACTCCGAATATACGGTCAAAATGACTCCAAACGATTTTGACATCGACTTTGACTCCGAAATTAAGCCGGAGTCTGAAATCAAGGTTTTTACATTCATTCTGGAGTCAAATTTATGGATTTTTATTCTTGAAAATATCATTCAATGCAATAATGGATTTTGGATACTATCTCCGGAGCATTATCTTTATTGGAGTTCTCTCTCAGCACTAACTTCACTTGAACACCTACTGGAGACTCTTTATGCATCCATATCTAGTGGGAGCCTGAAAGAATATCTCTATGGTGTATTTGCGTCTTGGCTACCATTATTATTGCTATTATTGATCTTCTTCATTTTAGAAAAAATTGGTAAAAATTTGGTGAAAAGACAACAAAAAAAACTTCCAACCCTCACACATTGTGAGCCTAGAAATCTTTTTTTTTTCTTTCAAAAGCTTGAGCTATATGCTATTAATTTTAAAAAATCGAAAGTCTAAAAAATTAATCGTAAACCCTCCCTCTCCCCCCCAAAAAAAAAGAAATATTGAAATAAATGTTGAAAATTGTATGTTAACCTTGGTGGCTGAAAAGGTGAATGTCACAAAAATGAAGGTTCAGAGAAAACTTCCATCTATTTCCTACCACCTAGTTCAAAATTTAGGTCGACCCGATTTTTTGATGCCGAGTCAATTCTGTTTTTAAAAATATACCTTGCACAAAATTTGGAAATAAATGGTAAAAATTCATTGAAAATTATTTTATTTTTATATTTTTTTCTTCCGATACGAAATTATAAACAAAAAAATGACCAAAGATGATGATTATTATTATTATTTTTTGAAAACGCAAAAAAATTATAAAAAAGAAATTAAAAAAAAAATTCAATCATTTCTATGGTGGTGCTATCTTTAGGCTACATTTTGAACCCTTAGGAAGTAGGTATCCGGCACTTTGATAGGTTCGGATGGTGTGCATATTGTCCATGTATACCATGGTGGTCATAACTCAATTTCGCCAAAAATGGCACTTGGCATAGTATGAAAATGCTACATTGAAATATAAAATAGCATCAAATGCTGCTTGTTGGGCAACGATATTCCTCTGTGCAGTAGAATGCCTCATCTATTGACCAGAATTCAAGTTTTTTGTTTTTTGAAAAATATTAAGAAATACCTGAGATGTGATCCCCATATGGACTGCATTACGCAACAATGTTCCAAGTGAAATGAGGCGCCATAAACTTTAACTACATCAAGTTTCTGATGTAATGTAAATTATAACAAAAGTCAATCAAACTGAACAAATTTCGCTTGTTTGTCTTTGAAATTATTTAAATAACATGAATGATTTCATTAATTACTAGTTTTTCTCATTAAAAACAAAAATAAGATCGATCAACAAGTCTATGGCGCCTCATTTCACTTAGAACATTGTTGCGTAATGCAGTCCATATAATCATCAATATTAATCTTATAGGATCTGAACCTATCTGCGGATGATGTTAGATTATTCGCCCCTCTACTGTTATGTGAATAGTTAAAGGCGAACGTATAACGCTGATAATGTAGGTACTCATCGATAACTAGACTCATTTCTTCAAGGAGTGATAGGCAGGTCTGTGAAAAATTCCATATATTCACACTGGTCAAGCTTAATAAATAACCTTGAACTTTATTGGAATGATATATTTTCTTGATTAAAAATCAAAAAATGAGTTATCTAAAATTAATAATTCATTACACTGTTTCATTTTCTTTCTCAATTTTACTGTCACAGGTGAAATGTATAAAGAGAACTGTACTTTCAATCGTAGAGTCGCTAGCTTCCGATTTTAATTCACTGGATGAAAGAATGCCACGAGCTCTTGGGTATATATCTATAGGTATGAATCTACTACTTAGTTTAAATATTATTCACTTTTACGTTTCAATCGTTTAATTCTTTAATTGCTTCCAGAATTTGTTCATTTCTCCATCGAAAAGAGAGCACGAGAATTAATAACTCAGAAAAGTGCATAACATCGCAGTATAGCATTTTATATTCAACACACCGGGCGAGTTTTATGTTGAAATACGTACAACATCATAAAAACTGCATAAACGTGAGATCATGCAGGTGGAAATTCCATAAGCATTATATTTATCAACTATTAACATCACGTTTTTGTAGGTAAATGTATTAAATTGAGTTTTAAAACCATTTCATCGGTTAATTTGGCGTTCGTGATGCCTACCAGAATGTGTTGAAACATCAATCTTCGAACTGAAGCAATTAATTTTCAATGCTAATGAATGCGTTGGACATATCTGTTTCTCACGCACGTTTTAAGCAAATGCTTGATTTAGGAGAGACGTGAATGAAACTACTGATGTCTTCACAACGATGTAGTAAGCCTATAGGACTAGTTTGTTATATATATTTTACGTATGGTAATGTATCTTTTTTCTCACTAATGTTGGCCTATTATAGGTCATTTACGAGAAATTTATTTTTCATCTGTTCTGTATGAAATACTTACCGTATATATTAAAACACCCTAAAATTGTGCAGGGTACTATTGTTAAGCGTTTTGTTTTTCTAATTATGTTGAAATAAGTTTAATTTCGTATCAACAAGTTTATAAAATTCTATTGGGTGTAAGAATTGTGTTCCTTAGATGATGGCCCATTTCACGAAATGAATCCATATAACATTAATGTATCACTGTTTTGTTATCGATCATCATTAACAAGTTGTCATATGAAACGTAATATCCTGTTGAGAAAAAATCACTCATTTTAAACAGCAAAACTGATAAGGGATCATAAATACTTACCTAGCATTAATTCATCTAAGAAGTACCTATATTAGAATTAGTCATTCGTAATACTTACTGTATATCTGTACGCACTGAAATGGCCTAATATGTGAAGATTTATTACTCGTATTTGTCATTTAATTTTCATCATGGAACCACTGATGTATAGTAAAGTAACGTTCAACCACTTTTGCATTGAAAAAATTACAATAAAAGAATACCGAATTATAAAATTATAACTTTATGTTCACGTAAATTCGCAACAAAAACTTTGATTAATTGCTTATCACAAAGAATATTTTGTCTCATAATAACTTTGATGATTTAATTTCTGAGTGCTAAAGGCAATTGATATCAACAAGTCATAATTCATCGCGTGCTTAATTACCGCTACCGAAATGCATTATACGAACTTTTTCTTTCATTGAATTGTTTATCGCTGCGGTAGATTTTCATCAATCAAGCGATGGTATTCGAGCAATTATCTACGAAAATTAATTTATCGTTGCGTAGTAGCTCACTTTGTCGGTAAAAGCACTTTTCATTTCATTGTGAGAGTTTAATGAATGTGGTTATAAGCTAAAATAATGAGATTAAGAATAAGGATCAAATAAATATACTGAACTTACTACTTTAGGAGATATATCTAGTTTGCAGATGTGTTTCTTAGTCTTATAGAGAAGCTTTGGTCATCACAGCACGTTTGGCTTCATTCTGCAACGCGTTAATTTCCTTTTCTCGATACCATAAGATACACTTAAAAGGAATGTTCTTAAAATCGAATTCATAAAACAAGAGTCATTGTTTGAAAAAGAACTACCTAAGGTAAGCAGTAAGTACATATTGTTGAAGAAGTGTTGCATGCAACCTGCTAGAGTTACCTGTTCATTTACTGTTTATTGTTTAAGATCAAGCATAACACGGTTCGTTTACGTGAATGATCCAACTGCTGGACGATTGATACTGAAGATTGAGGAAATTCTATACTTCGATTTTTGTCATCAATTTGATCACATGATGCCGTTAAATAACATTTTATTTTTGAAAATTTCCTATTCAAATTCCATGTCGTTTCAAGCGAAGGGTGCGGAGGTACGAGGTAGTGAACTATGTCGAACGTAAATCGATATAACATATAAACGCAATCGATTTTGTGACGTCATTTCCAGGCATTATCATGTGATTAGTATTAGTACTTTATTAGATTACTGATTATATTTTATTATTATTATGTTATATTTTTGTATCATTTTATTCACTTCGAATTTTAAAAAGACTATTACTAATTTCTTTTCGTTTTTAATAAAATATTTATTTTATTCATTTTTATTCAAATTTTTCAAATTATATGGACTACAAATCAAGATAGTCAAAAGAAAAGACAAGTGAATATAATAGAGGGATAAGGCGGTCTGAGAGTAAAATCATTTCTACACGTACGCTCATTTCACTACCTCCATGAGAAGGAAGTTACTACCAAAAATTACAATTTGTTATTTTACTTCAGAAGGAGAATATTTTCATAAAAGAGTAATGTCTCACATTAAGAATACGTCGACATATTCTTTGAGGAAAATCGTAGTATGACATAATTACAACATATCAGCACAAAGGTTATGTCAATTTACCACCTTTTTTTGGACATTTTCCAAATATATGCAATTAGAACTTTTCAAAGGTCTATTAGGGTCTATTTTACATAACTAACTATACGATCGTCTGCCAAATTATAACATTTTCATACAACATTTGATTCTCGAACACAAATTTGAAATAATATATACCTATACCTACTTATTATAGTGAGAATTTGAGAGTTTTTTGGATTACTTAATTGATTATTCGTTGAGAAAAACGCAAAAAAATTGGCTTTTAAGGAGGCCAGAGTGACGACTATTAGAAAATGTATTTTCTTAGGCCAATAAAAAATTACAAATGAAATGAAATAAGGAGGCCATATTTCATAGCTCATACCTTTTTTGCAAATTAGGATTTGAATTTTTCGTTGCGAACAAATTAAAGAGAAGTGTCTTACCTTCGTTATTTTCAAATTTCAAAAGTTTTCATAAGAAATTCATAAAGAATTTTAGCCTCAAAAAGCAAATTTGGTTCCTAGTATATAGATAACATAGGATGGTGCCTGCGAAGTTTAGTTATACTAAAAAAAGGAACGTGTATGTGAAATGAACCCTTAATATTTTTTAAGCTTTGCAAAATTTATTCAGGAAACTAATATTCTGTTGTAAAAAAATATTATTTTTCAATATTAAATCTATATTAATTCTGCAATGATTTATCTATTTTCGAATGAAAGATGATTTTTGTGATCAGGAATGAAGCAAATGCACCAACTATTGCTAAATATACCGCATCTTTTTTCAAAAGATTCTCAAATTACAAGAATATGATTGGATTTTGAGAATATTCTTAAAGATTCGTAAGAAGATTCTTGCGTTAGTGCAGCATTCAAATACATACCTAATTTATACGTATATATTGCGTATTTGGATTAAATGAAAATAATTAGTTGATTTATATTTGGAGAACATGGACGCACATACTAATAATACCTACATCCATTAATTCTTGATGTACACTTGAAACAATTTGGGTAATAGGATACTAACAATAATTGAGGTACAGATTCAATTTAAGAGGTAGCAGAAGTTGCGGGTTTTATGCATACGCAAAAATATTACAAATCAATCAAATACCAAACACCCCAATTCGAATCTGACTATCTCGGTTAGGTTAGATTGGGTATATTTTTCTAAATTAATTATTCATTTGAGTTGATTTGGTGGCAATGAGTTTAAAAGAAATTCATCTAAATGAAGTATATTTTACTATTTAGTAGTAGTGAAAAAAACAAAATTTAAAAAAATAATTCAAAATTAAGATGTATGTGTAACTATACGCTTTATCATACTTATTGTTTCATTTATATTTAATGATGTATGGTGAAATCAAAAAAAAAGAATTGATGATGCTTTTGAATAAACTTAACCAAATATGTGTTGATATGTACAATATACAGCATGAAAAAAATTCGTAGAGTTGTTGTGGATTGAGCAGTATAGGTATACTTATTTAACCCAATTTTCATGTTATGTATAATTTGTAAAAATATTAGTATATTTTCCAAAAAGTACTCTTCAGGTTCAAAAAGTTTCAATAAATTCCAAAAGTTGAATATAGAAGAGCAAAACATTCTTTCAAGTCTTCGAATGAATTATCTGTCTTGATCTTGATAATATTTCAGTAGCTAATATACGTATTACCTACGTATTGTGTTGACTCACAGGATGAATGAAAGTAAAATCATAAAAGTACATCGCAAATTAACCACAAAACGTAAATCTTAATTCAACAATCAGAGAATTCACACAGCCCATTACATCATACCACCAATGTTCTCATTACAAGAACGATGAGCTCAATTTACCAACGTTAGTGCGAGCGAAAAAAAAAACTTTCATCCAAGTTGAAAGTAGAGACGCTGATGTACTAGACATAACATACAGCATAGCGCATACGCACACCTGTATTAATATCGGACATTGACTCGTTTTGTTAGTACCACTGACCTAGAAAAATGTTAGATTCGATTGGCGGAATTTTTGTACCAACCGGAACAGTCTTCCGCTTTGATCTAACCAAACCGAAGAAAACCTGTCTCATGTCTTATTACGTTGTTAAGGGAAGAAGGCAAAACGCGCAGATGAATGTTGGTTAAGCCGCTAGAAACGCTTCTGGCTAGTTGACTGGATTATCGAGAAACCTGAACGATATCTTCCCAAATATGTTATAATTATTATCATTTCCTCTACTAGTGCAGTGGAACTCTTTCTATCCTCCGTAGGAATTCTACGGTTGCCAATTAAGGTGTGGTGAAAATGGTAATAGTAGACGAATCGACTCCGTAGTGGCACGAATATCGAAATACCGCGGTTACTGGTTTTGACCATTAAATTTTTCTTCAATCGATTTCACAATGCTTTATAGAAAACACCGGTGTAATTTATCCGATAGTTTATATGCCTTATCGAGGGTGAAACAGATAATACAAATGATTTTCACTACACAAAACACATATGCGTAAACTGGTGTTTCTTTAGCGCCAAATATGCGTGAATAAAGAAATTTATGAATTATGTCGGCGAGATTACACTCCGAACTCGTTACATTCTCGTAATATTTCTTAAATCTCGTTCCAATTTCAATATACTTAATATATGTCAATTATAAATGAAAATTAAATTAAGATCTTCGTTTAATTTGCTATCTACTTTGAAACGCGGCTAATTATTATAATACTGATGAAGTAGCAGATTCCCTTTCTAATTAAAACCATCAATC
The DNA here is from genome assembly GCA_009761765.1 of Phenacoccus solenopsis. Lineage (NCBI taxonomy): Eukaryota > Metazoa > Arthropoda > Insecta > Hemiptera > Pseudococcidae > Phenacoccus > Phenacoccus solenopsis. Next base: position 38,221,268 of record CM019755.1, read on the forward strand.
ATTATTTATGTTATCACTTTTTTTCAAACAATAGCATTCTATCAACTTCAATTAATCTATTAGGTTCAAAAAGAAGTAATAGAGTTAAGTAACGTCAATTCGATGATAATAAATCAAAAATAATGTCTTAAGATCCACAGGCTACAAACATGACTTTGATAACGAACATTCATTTCCAATTCAGACAGGTTGGTGCCAAGTTTATTGGAAAACTTAAAGTTCACTCGTTGAATTCAAAAACTTCTACTTTTCTTTCCCGATAAATTGAACTGTACAAAACTTCAATTTTTTTCAAATCAACTTGGGAACTAATTTCATTTTTGATACAAATGAACGTTTGAATGAAGTGAATTCTAGTTCACTTGGTTCAGAGTTTCACTTTTGTTTGAATGAACCAAACTTCGAAATGAACTTTGAACTAAACTCAAATTCACCTGACTCAAAGATTCACTTTCACATTCCATTTGTAGGTTTTCTTTTCAATTATTATTTTCTTAAATTTTACTAATTACATAAATAAATTTTAGCTCTTCTCAAGTGAATTCGAAAGAGAGTTAGTGGCAGAAAATATTTTGAGTTTTAAGTTCACTGATGAACTTTTGAGTGAACTTGAAACAATCATTTGTTTTTTAAGCGAATTTAAACTTGAACTGAACTTCCCCTCTTCTTTTTTTGAAAATGAAGGGAATGAGTTCGGGAACTTGGCACATTCCTGTTCCATATTTGCACACAGAAATTGAGAAATTTAATTAAGTACGTAATCTAAACTTGAGAAGTAAATTTGTTATCAGTTATGAAAATCTGATACTTTTTCGATTAGTCACAATGAAGATATCTTAATGTTATTATTTACAATGTAAACAAAAAATTTTTTCAATTTTTCACAATATTTATTTTTCTATTAAAAATACACAAACAAAAGTAAAACTCTTAATAATACTACAACCGTTACAATAATTTAACGAAATTAAAGCGCGTGCATTTACACTTCAGGGAGAAAAAAAAAGTACAACACAATCAAACGATTAATATCATAATGTCGACCATACTAATACATGTAGGTACGTATTTTAAGAACGTGTTTAATTTTTTCACCCGAAGTGTTACAGATTCTTCTATATGGTTTCTCTTCTATAGTACATTTTCACATTAAATTATTTCATCCGAGAATAATGAAACCGGTTGAAATAATTCGTTATTTGCGAATATTTAAAATTGTAGGTACACTTTTTTCACTCACGTATCCTCGTACATCATTACATCTCAATGAATGAACAATTTCACAGGTATAAATTAAACGACTTTTAATGGGATGCATTAAAATGCAAAATTACATGCATGAAAAAAAAAATAAGACCGTAATTGATACACATATGTTAGACGCGCGATAATTAATCGTAAATTAAAAATATAACTTTAGTAATTATGGCAACAAAATACTACAAGACTATAATAAAACATTGAGCGTTTCAACGGTACGTAGACGACTCCATTATAAAAGTATTGTGCGTTACTAAAAAGTGGACAATATAAATCATGTCTCGTAGATTTTTGGAATAAATAAACCATCGAGCGTAGGCGACACGTGGTCTACCAGCGGCTGATATCTTGAAAAAACATTTGAAACGATATAACGTTTTACATCAAATAAATTACGATAAAAATACGAATAAAATGCACGTGTTAATTTAAAATTAAATTATCAAAGCGTAAATTAACAAATACAAACACATAAAACAAGAAACAAATTATAAATAATTTTTGAAAGTTTATCGCTTTGTAAAATACACCTAGTTTTCGAGACTACACGCGCGAATAAAATTTGCAACGATTTCCTTCAATACGTATTCGACGCTTAATTTAACACAAAAAAAGCAAATAATAGAATTATACATCGGTGGATAAAACATTCAGTCTCGGCATATTTGAAAGTTTTGCGTTCTAAATAATATTTTGATTTTTTTTCTTCTAATAATATAAATAAATAATTTAATTTACTAAGTAATGAAAGTTACGAACATTACACGAAAACGAGACGAAAAAAAACATTTCTAATTAATACCATTTCCAGTGGTGAATTTTATTCTGCGTTTAAAGTCCTCTAACAGTGATCGAATTGGTTAAGAAACGAATGTGTGTAGGAGATACGTTTTCAAGAACTAAATTTAACCTGAGAAAAGCATTAAAGAAATCATTTTCTAGAGATGGAAAAAAATATCCTATAAATAAATGAGCTTTTGATTCAGAAGGAAAGGACGTTCAAGAGCATTTTTCGGTATCACATATAGTACATAATGTCCAAATACTGATTCCCTTTTTGCGAAGCATTATTTCCTCCGTGGAAGGAAATAGAATCGAGAAGGGGTAAAGGACGATGTAGGTACACGAAAATAGAAAATTACATCGCTCTAATATGGCGACTTTAAAAAACAAAAGGAAATCCGTTTACGTTAGTAAATGCAATTTGCGAACGTAAAATGGACGTTCTAGAAACAATTTTTAGTATTTTTTTTAGCCGCGAATGTCGCTGGCATCGAGATTTTTTTCTGTAACGCAGGGTTGGATCTTAATCTGACGCATAAAACGGAGGAAATTAAACAAGAAATAAATAGTATTGTTAATAGAAAGACTAGTGTGGCAGAAAATCCGAACGACGTCATACATATCATGGACGCACTCTCTTCGAAGGTTTTGGTCGGAAAGACCATAGTTGGTGCTGAGGAATTACCGGCCTCTTCAATAGAGAAGGTTAGGTCTCCGGTGGAGACGACTTTGATTATCCTATTCACGCCGACTTCCTCTTTTTCCGGATTCACTTCTCGTTTATGCTTACGTACGCGTCTCTCGTCTCGTCTCGAGTTACCGTGCAAGTACGCGTCCAAGGGTAACGCCGGAGGCGGTGGTCCGTACACTGCGTCTGGTCTAACAGCCCCGTGATGGGCAGCCAGTAAGCTGTCGTGCTGCGAGTGCAAAATGGCGGTCGGATCGGAACACTGTTCGGGGCATTGGTAGCGGCAGATTTGTATAGTACATTGGAAATGCACTTCCATTGAATCAGGGAATTTAAAGGCTTGGAAGTGAGCGTACGATAATACGGAGGCGCTGGCGCCGAAGTTCTTGATTTTGGTAAATCTAGACATCAACTTAGACCTGGTAACACATCCTCTCTGGTCGACCAACTGTATGGGTGCGCGTTTACCGTCGTGTGCCATGCAGTTACGAACCAGCATGTCGAATTTGGCGTCGTCGTCTTTGATGGCCAACACCATGGTCATGGTTTGACCGATTTTCACCAAACCAGATACCTCCGAAGCCCACGGTCCTTTACCTACTTGTATTTGCATCCAGCAACCGACATTATCGCCGGCGAAATCGGCTCGCACCACGTCCAACATGTCCACCGGGAATGGACGGAAGGTGACCGATTTCTCGTACTGGTCGTGCCACGTACATCTCAGCTTTCTAGCTTGATCCCATACCTCTTGTACTTGAGGATCGTACTGGATGACGATGATGTTCTCGAAATACGTACCAGAGCCTGAATCGGCGCCGTAACCATATAAACCATTTTCTGTGTTACCAGTGGTACCGCAAGCGTGGATACTGATTTCGAAAGTGGCAGATGTTCTACCTAAACCGGCTGGTAAATGGACGCAGTGAATGTTGCTGTAGTGGCCCTTACTGAAAACTATACCGTAGAAGGGTTTATCAAATCCAATGAACACCTTCATCGAGTTCTTCTCGCATTTCACATCTAAATTGACTATCTTCGGAGTATCGGTAGTAGCTACCGGCCAAGGGTCATTGGCGCCTGTATACAGTTTTTCCATTGCCTCCGGTTGAGGTTTTTGAGGAGGAGCTGATTGCGGTGAAAGAGGTGGCGGTGGACCATGGTAGCCTACAGTTTGATGGTGGTTTGGAAATGGTTTAGGCGGATGTGCGTGGTTATGGTGGGGCGGTGGTACCCCTCTTGATGGTAACGACAAAGGTATATCTCGAGGAGGTCCTTGATTGAATCCGTGCTTCCCCGCTGTCTCCTGGTCGGGTCCAGATTCAAGAGCCACTTGATCGGGGTTACCTTGTTCGGAGTCTTCGCGATGCTGAGCGACGGCATTTTGTTGCTGGTTTTGATCCGACGAGGAACTCTGTGATGAACTGGATATAGCTTCAACGACATCTACTTCCTCTCCTAGCTGTAAATGCATAAAGATTTAGCATTAGTACTCGCCACAGGTATCACCTTAAATCCGTACCAAGTAAATGTTGATAATTCACCATTTTGGATTAATTTTGGAATCATACTTTGGTGCCAAACTAATCGTATCAACAAAGTGTGTTTTTTTTTACAAAAATTTGTTGCAAAGATATAGAAGATTCTAGACATTTCATGATTTGAAACATCCTTAAAAACCCATGTTTTGCTCCAACTCTCTTTCAAATGCACTTGGGATGCTGAAATTAGGATATATTGGTGTCCACGACTCATGCTTTCATATGAAATTAAAAACAAAAATTTTAAGCTCTTTGTATAATCTCCACTTCTTCTCAAAATTTAAAGGATCCGTCATTTTGTGTTGTATCGAAAAAATAAAAAATCACATTTTTTGCATTTTTAAGAAGAGTTTTTTTTTTAAATTTTCAGCAAATTTCATTCATACCCGCCGGTGTTATGCGTGGGGGAAATGTATATATATACACCAGACACTTGGATATTTGCCAAATAATTACAAATGGTCTGAAACGCAAAGATTTGAAAACCCCAATCTCCCCTGACCACCTTTCCAAATCAGGTAGGCTGTAATAGCGATCGTTTTTATTGAAAACTCAGCTAAAAATCGATCTATCCAACTGGCTTTTAGAGAGCGTGTAAAACCGATCAATAGAGAACCTCGTCTTATTATAAATTTAATTAAACGACGCATAAAGCATTCCTCAATACATCAACAGTTGCAGATATGTCGTGAAATCGACCACACGAAGAAACATCTTGACAATAGTAACGTAATTTCTCACCTCTCACAATGTCACAAACATATCACTCTATCGATGGTATTATTCGCAAATCTCCAACGCCACCTTCTGCTACATGAGTATCTAGAATACCTTCATTCCATTAAGGCATCTATTTCAATAGCTAAGCCTATAATCACCACGAGACGCAATCAAAGCCTACTTTTAATATTCATAGGTACTTAATGACTCGGCAACATTAGTACAACACCTCATCACCGATACCATTCATTATCCCGCATTCATTGTTCATCTATATCATTTCCCTCCAACGAAAAGAGAACTATCGACATCAACTCTTGACTGCTCGAATAGCTCACGCGAAAAAGAACGTTAATTTCCATTCCAATCTAACACCATTCAACCTCCCATGTAAAACATCCATACTTCGATAAATTATGCCAGTTAATGTCAAATTAATATAAATTTTCCACGCCATATCGCCAACCGCCGAACATCGTTATCGTAAAATTTTATGACATTTATACAAACACGCTCTCCAATTAGCATAAGTGAATTTGTACACAAAAATTCGCACACCAACGGTAGCATGTATTTTATGTACTAGTCTTAAATATATATCATGCGATATAACAAGATAAAAACCCATTAATGGCAACCGTCCGACTATTATTCGTAGTCGATAGGTTGAAGAATTTTAATATAAATGGCGACAAATTTTATATCTTATTTCAATGAAATAACCTGTTGCTGGATATTCGAAATAACTGTGATATAACTTGTGCTGGTGTTTTGCATCGATAAGGCAGCGTTTCGAAGTTGAGAATTCAACTTTCGACCACATAATAATGTCTTGAAGAATATCTTATAGAGAGTATGACCTTATTTTAGAACTCAATGACGTCATTATAGAAAATAAAATTCATCGATGAGCGTCCATTACGATTTATTGAAATGAAATTGCTTTAATTCTTTCAAACAAATCTTTTTAAAATGTTTTAGGATGTGGACGAATAGAAGTTCAAATGGAATTGTTAAATAGGTCGGTGTCCTATTTAATTTTTCGAAGTAACGAATTGTATACCTATATGACTGTTGTGTATAGTAAATAAAAAGTTAATGTCGATATAGCATGTGATATTAAATAATATCGTCTACGAAGTGATAGGCATGTATTCAATTCATTTTAGCTTCAATATCACCCAAAATTAGTTTTATAAAACTAAACAAAATTGGTTACTAAAATTTGAATGCAAATTATAATCCATAATGGTAGGACAGATGTGAGGTAAGCAGTGTAAAGTCAGATTTTCCCTAGGTTCTCAATATAAGATAGACAGATAGATAGATATCATTCATTTTGCAGAATACTTTAAGGAGCCATCACGAAGTTGTAGAAGTAAACTCAAAAACAAAGAATAACTGAATGAATGTAAAATAACAAAATTTAAAATTTAAAGTCCATTCATTTATTATCTTACTTATTCTCATTATCTATATTAAAGATTATTCAAAATAATATTTCACTTGATAAAAATATCATTTTCTATATTGTGAAAAATTTAATATTTTCATCTAAGTTTTCAACTTGAAAAGGACAGTTTATGTATTTTACCCGCTTGTTCTTTTAATCTTTTTAAACATATAAAATCGTTCAGGCTGAAAATAATTTTTCAAACGCGAACATTTATGGTTCTTCGCCACATAGAGGGCATCATAGCTACATTTGTTATGAGAACAGATCAATACCTCATTTGTTCGCTATAGCAGTTATTGTTCGTTTGTTATTTGTTCCTATAGAGGGCGTCGTACTATATTCGTTATGAAAACTGATCGCTACCTGATTTATTTGCAACTGCAATTGTTCGTTATGTCATTTAATCGCTACATTTGTTCACTATATAGAGGACGTTAAACATAAGTGTTATGAGAACTGATCACTATCTCATTATTTTTTCACTACAGAAATAGTTCGCTCATTATTTCTTTGCTACAACACGCGTTGGCTACGACATTTCTTTACCAAGTATATAGAGGGCGCCATACAACATTCGTTACGAGAACCGACCGCTACCCCATTTGTTCGCTATTGCAATTGTTGGTTACGTCATTTGTTCGCTGTATAGAGAGCGTTATACAGGGTGACTACTTGATTTGAGCATTTTAAGCGCAACAATTTTTACCTCATAGTAATAAATTATATATTGTATTTGAATGATATTAGCGAGAATAAGTGATACGAATAAAATTTATTTAATACTTGAAAGCGTCTATCAATGAAACGCAAAATTTCAAATTGTATAATCATTGACAAAAATACATATATTTACTAGCTTGGGTGCTCAGATCAGATATTAGTAATGAGAACTGATCGCTACCGGCAATCTTTCGTTACGAACTTATAACATTTGTTCCCCATATCATAATTAATCATTATTTTAAAAAATTATTAACAGGCCAGGAAACATGATACCCCGATGTGCCCCTCTAAACGAGCGATTGGCACTCCATAATTCTAATGATTAAAAAATTCAAAATAAGATAAATCAGCATTATGTTCAGAAAGTAGCCTTACTATCCACGAGAAGGGTAATGAGATACCGCATCTGCCATCTTTGAATTCGAATTTAAACAAATATTTCGAGACAAGAATTTTCAAATTGTTATCTTTTAAAATTTCAAGATTTTTGAGTTCACATAAAAAAAATTTTGAACAATATTTTGACCCTTTATTACAGTTTTAAAAAAGCAAAGTTACACAGTAGCCTTTCATTTATTCATTTACATTTGTGTCAGTCTAAATTGCAAAATATTTCCTATTACATGAATTTCTCAAATTGTTTTCTTGCAAGGGAACATTTCTTGTTTTATCAATAAAGGCAAGTTTTGATTTTAAAGTATACTTAATTCAAAAAATGAGTATTATCTGTTTTATGGGAAATTAAAAACTGATTAATTTTGTAACTGATAATTTCTCTCGTAAATGCCATATTTGTCCGTAAAAATATCAAATTCTTAGTAAAAACAGTGTTGCTATCATCCTACAATTTGTGTAACAAATTAGGTACATTTTTCAGCATTCCAGTGTATCGAACACAAAAAATGAATTGAACCTTTCTTGTAGGAAATTGAAATTATAATAATTTTAATATAATAATTTTTTTTCGTAAACATCATATATATCGAGATAAATGAGGAAAACTAACCAAAAAAACATGTTGATCATATTTTAAAAATTAAATGAATATTGTCTTCTTTGTCGTTAGAAAGGATTTTATTCGAAAAATGAACAGAACCTTCTTTACTCGGAATGAGAAATAGATTGATTTCTCTTCTCACATTTCCTGTAAGTGCATATCATATCAACTGAGATTAATGCCAAAAATCCAAATTCAGTGGGATTTAACCTTTTTTCGAAGACCATAAATGAGTTCGTCTCCAAGGAAATATTAGTATTCTAGAGTGTTTTTTTTATTATAAATTTTCCAAAAACTTAATTCCTCTTGTCATTTCTGACAATTACTAACGTTCATTTCCATCTTTCATTGGAACTAATGGAAGACATTAAATAATTTTGATTTCTGAGAACCACTTTATCGAAAAAACTAATATCTCTACAGTCATCAGAGTATTTACGAAATCAAATTTTGATCCTTCAAAGACCCGCTAACCTTTATCCACCGTAGAAATCTTCAACCTCCTTTTTAAGACTGAAGTGAAACATAAATCGTTCACAGAAAGTAGACTAATAATTCAAATAATAAATGATGATCGGTTGGATTAAGGTAATAGACATAAATTATGTATTTATTTATATGATATTAGCAAGAATAAATACCAAAAATAAAATTTATTTAATGTTCAAAAGCATCTATCAATGAAATTCAAAATTTTAATTTATTCTTTCGTTGTCAAAAATACGCATTATGCATCGAATTTATTCACCTTTCAGCAAATTTTTTCGCTTGGGAGCTCGAATTAAGTAGTCACCCGGTATATACCTATTGTATCTTTCACTATACGACCATATTATTTTAGATTCAGACTAGTGTTATTTGTTTTGCATACTCTAGAGCCGTACTATTAGTTATAATAGAGAAATAGAGAAATTTAGTGGACATTTGATGGAATATAATTCAATTTCAGCATAGCCCACGACTGAAACATCTACATAGGTACAATGTAAGATTTTTTTCCCCCAGTTTTTGAAATTTTTTCTTATATTTGGGTCAATTTCGTAATTTTTGAAACTTATATTTGTTTTTAGATATTTTGGTCATTTTTACAAATTTTTATACTTTTTTCTTATTAAAAGACATTTTTCAAATTTTTTCACGATTTTCTCATTTCTTGGGTATTTTCTCGTTTTTGATTACGTTTCTAATTTTTTTATTATTGAATATTTTTGGAATATTTTCGATTTTTGTTACATTTTCTCATTTTTCATACATTCTTTTCTTACTTTTAATATTTTTTTCATTGTTAATATTTTTCCGAATTTTTTGTTCGCTTTTTTTTACTGTTGGAAATTTTTCAATTCAGAGTTTTTGCTAATTTTTGAACTTTTTTCCAATTCTTATAAATTTTTTTATTTATTTTTAGACTTCTTTCACATTTTATAGTTTGAACACATGTCATAAAAAATTTTAAAAGAACCATGATTCGATTATAATTATATAGACTCGAAGATCAAAATAATGAAAGCAAAAAAATTACATTTGATATTTTACAAATGCCTGTAAAAAAAATAAACGAAATAAACACTAGCATCTTTTTAAGTTGTAAGCTCGACAGTCATGCAAAAAAAAAATCTAAAAAAAAGTTCATCAATTAAATTCCAGTTACAATGTATTCATAGTTACTACGACCTTGTTAATAAGCACGCCTAGTTTACTGCGGTGTGAAAGTTACAATCTCGTTAAAATTCAAACAGCAGGTAGGTACAATCGCACGCGAAATATTTCGCGTTAACCATGCAGTTAATTTTCATCGCCAACAATATACCGAACACGACAGACCTACATCGACAATATTCTCATCGTAATTTCATATTCGATGTTAGATGACCGCCGGTGTGAGAAAAGTCATCTATTTCGGCGATAATATTAAAAGTACCGAATTTTTCCGACACCTTGTTGGAAATTCGAAACGGATACACGGCAGACGTGCTCGCAGATCGTCTGTTTTAAAATGTATGCCAACATTGCGTTTGACCAATTAAGGCTCACGGAAGACTAGGTTCTTTGCAACTGGATTATTGGAACTAGGCGAGTTTGATGCATCTCGATTTGTTGTTGGTTGCATCCGATGGAAACGTGATAACAATGCTGATAAGTGGCGACAACTTTATTACTGCGTATTCGCGGCCAGTACAATGTACCATATTGTCGTTGGTGTGAGTACCAGTCGTATGGTGGTTTTGAGGAATTCTTTCTTTTTTAATCGAATGCAATTTTTTAATTTAACTGGTTTCGTGAACCGGATGCTACCGTGAGATGCGTGTAATAATATCGCACGATAGCGGTGAACTTGTTATCGTAACTGGCCATCGACTTTCTTGTAGTGCGTTTGGATTTGCTATCTAGGTATTGCGAGGATGGTTGAGTTTTGGATGACTTCCAATCCTCCATATTTGAAATATTGAATTTAAGGATTAATTCAATTAGATTATCCTCAAGTTGAAAATTTCATCAACTTTTTTCGGTATTTGGTTGATAACAGATAACATTTAAAATTTAGATATAAACGGATGTTCATCAGCAAAGTTACATACGTAGATAACAAATGACTGCACTCTCATAAAAGCGATGTACTTAATTAGTTCAGAAATGATCGCTAGATTCGTGGCGATCCACGAGGCACATCTCTGATTGGTGGCTGAAATGGCAACCAATGATTAAATCAACCATATCTCGCTGGGAATTCAAAACAACCAATTGGAGCTGAGATTCGTGTCTAATGCATCGTAGATTCGCAGCGCTCGTATAGTGAGTAAATGACACTACTCCGATTTTCTGTTTATTTTTCACAGTGCAGTAACTTAGCATCTTTATAATTTTGTTCATTACCAACGCAATAGTCCATTTTCAAAATGAAGAGTTAATTCCAAAAACCACCCTGGTACAAAATGAAAAATTTTCAGAAGTGATATTCATCACTGCTCTACAATGATGCATTGGTAAACAGCGCTCTAAATGATATTGTGAGAGTAACAGGAACTACTCTAGTTTATAAAAAAAATCACTTCAAGCGCTTTATACAAATACATCTAGGAAGTTCAGTCGTTTCTGTCGTGCTTGTTTTTTATTTTGGACAAGGGTGGTTTTTGGAATTAGCTCTTCAAACTGAAGGAACTAAGAAGTGACTTGGCAATTTTCGAAAAAATTCTCCATAAATAAAATTTACTCACTCGATGAAGATAGGGAAAAGGTTACATGAGAACAACTGGCACCTGAAACTGGAGCAGAGTTGGGAATCAAAACATTGAAGATAAAAGATCCAAAAATAATGATAGAAAAGAGGATATCAAGAAAGCTTATAGAAAACTATGAAGAGATATGAACACCAAGGTTTTAAATTGATAAGGGGATGAAGTGAGTTTTGAAAATATATTTTTCATTGGGAGTGAACATATCAATTTTTCTCCATTAAAAAAAAAAAAAGATTCTATGAAAATAATACAACTCAATTTATGGTCAGTAAAAAAGGTAGTTGACGAGACGGCATCATTTTTTGGAAACAGGAAACCATAATAATATACTTTTTGTTCTCTAGTTTCACTTTTTCATTAAATAGTATGTATCATTTTTTAGTTGAGGGTTTAATTTAAAACGATAACTATCAGCTAACCTGATTAGGGAAGGTACGATCTTGAAACCTTTGCGTTTTAGACCATTCATAAATTACATGGAAAATGTCCAACTTGCTTGAAAATCACAAATTTGGTGAAAGACTATTTGTGAAAATGTTGATTCGTTTTTAAATATCGGCTCATTCAAATTTGAGGTAGCTAGAGGAATCATAATTGCCTTAAAATTTTCGTGCTTGATCTCATGAAAAAAAATAAATAAATAAAGGAGAACAACATGAGCCAATTTCAGCCTCTCGAGAAGATTTTGACAGAAGTAAAGCAAAAAACCGATTCTAAGGAAGTTTTGAATATAAATATATTTTAAGGTATGGATGGAAATTACTGAAAATCTTGCGAGAGATTTTTTATAAAAATGTAAAAAATCGAATTTTTTTGTTTTTTTGATTCACTTCAAAATGATAAATTCACTCAAATGTTGAGGGAATCTGAAGGGAGGCCAAATGAATCGAAATTTTTATTTTCAATCTCATATGAAGAAATGAGTTAGATACAACAACATATCCAAATTGCAGTTTCTCAAGTGCATTTGAAGGAAAATTAAGAGTAAAAAAGAATTTTTTGAGGAAATTTTGAGTAATGAAATTTCTTGAATCTCTCAAATCTCCTCACCAAATGCACCTGGAAAGGTCAAATTTTGTATGTGGAGCTGAGTAAAGACTTGAATGCGCTTTTTCAAATTTCAGTCGAAATGAACCTAAAATGATAAAAAGCCAAAATTTGAGGAAGGCTTGAGGGGCCCCAAATAACTCAGATATGATAAATATGTACTCATATGATTATTAATAATTAGAAGCACGCTGTACATCAGTTACACTTTCAAAACATGATTTTACAAAGAAATGAGAACGGTTATTGTCTTCAAAATGTGGAAAGGAGGATTTAACAAATGGTCGAAAATGTTTGATAATGGTTTTAGATGATTTAAGCGAGCCCAATTGACTGAAATATTTCAATTTTAGCGTACCAAGTTAATATTGGGGAGAATTAGAGAAATCACGAAGAGAGAGTTCATGAATCTCTTACATCTCCAGGCCTGGATTAAGAAAGGACTAGCGAGGCACTGTAGCCTAGAGCATTAGGGAGCCTTTTAGTTCACGATATATTATTTTTGACAATTTTATAACATGGTGCATTAAAACGTACTTGAAATGTTATTAAAGTGTATAACTTTCCTAGTTGAAAAAAAAAAGCCAACAGAAAAAGTACATGGTTGTGGTTAAGTTCTGATATTAAAAAGTTTAGAGACTTAAAAAGATGAAAATTTTCGAAAAAAGTATTCTCAACATTTTGACAGATTTCTTGAATACTAAATTTCAAAAAGCAAAAATTTTCAGTACGTTGGAAAAAATCAAAAATTTTGTAAGAAAAATAAGAACATTAATTTTTATGTGTTTTGAAAAAAAAATCCACACTTGGTGCAATAAATTAAAATTTTTAAGTAAAAAATGAAAAAAAAAAAAACAGCAAATTTTCACAAGAAATCAGAATACACGGATGAGAACAAGAAATGCGAGGGGAAGGTCAAGGTACAAAAACTGTGAGCGTCTGAAACAGTTAGTAGTACCAGGCTCCACATTAACTTAATTCAGGTCTGTATATCCCTTTAGCAAATTGGCCTAGAAGGGCAAACGTCGTAAGGACGAGAAAATGACCTTTCGCATTTGGGTCAAAATTAATCAAAAATGGTTCCAAAATGATGAATGATTAAAATTTGAATAATATGAGCTTTTGAGATTTTTCGAGACAAAAAGTTTCGCATATTTCGAATTAAATTTTTCGGCTGCTTTTGGAGGGATAAGGTGAGGATTTTAGACTCGGTAATGGATGTAACTGCGACTAGAAAAATTTACTTGACAATATCATCTGCGAATGTGAATAAACTAATTAAAAATTCAGATCCAGTAATGTGGCATGGCTACTTACATTTTTTTTTCATAAAGATAGGAGAAAATTAACAAGAAAAGGATATTACTGAATAAGGATAATACAAAAGATTGTAAACAATAGGTTTTATTTCTCAGAGGCATGAAGGTACCTACGATGCTATTTTCATCATTATAATAAGTACAGGATCACATTTTGTTATTCTTCTTCCTTTGTTTAATATGTATATGTATATGTGTGTCTAGCTGCCTACTAATCGATTAAATCAGTTCATTTTTTTTTTTTTTTTTTTTAGGTAATACTTTCTATTTTCATCGTTTTTTCAATTTTCATAAGATCTATATTTTGGCATGAAGTTTTTCAAATGTGATCCCCATTTTCTCCTCGGTTGTATCTAAGTGTGAATGTTGCTCACCACTCATCAAACATTCGTATCACGTTGAAGGTAATATCTACCTATATTGATAGTAAGAAAATACCTATAAAACTCACCCCAGTATTGAGAAGTAAAACGGCTAGGAGGGCATATAGTAACCGCATAACTTTCCTTACTCAGGTAACCGAAGCCAGATTTGAGTGTTGACCGATGGTTGATACATGCAGTCTGCGATATACGGAAACCTACAAATACATAAACAGATGGAAACAAAATGAACACGACGAATTACATAATTAATAATGGAAACGAATAGGTTTCCGATCTTCGCTGCTATTCAGTGGACGTATTCGGCTACATATTACATACAAGATGTACCACCAGTTTGACGAGATACACGGAACTAGAGCATTGGGCCAGAGGTTAGCAGGAGTGTTTTTTTAACTCACTTTTCTCATAACCGGTATATACTTGTAATTTGGAATTATTAACATAATGAGTTTACATTCCTTTCGGCGAGCCTCGTATACAATTTCACTGATTGAATTTCGAAAAAAAGGCTTCTTCGAATACCACGTGTGCTTTCTTTTTGGTGACACGACGGCTGCTCGTATTGTCCTTGGGTACGGGAATCGGTATCGCTTTTCAAAGGTACGCCGGAACGCGAAGTTGAAATTTTTATTAAACGCATCACCGCCCATCCAACCGACCAAAACTGGTAGTTAATTACGATGCTTCGCTATCTCCACTCTGAATCTCTACTCCGGCATCGAATTCGTAACGAAATAATTAAATCAATTAAAATAACGCCGAATGCGAATGCGATACTTAGTCCGGAGAGAGCTTTCATAATTTATAAGATGATAATAATTAAACCCTAAAAAAAAATGGCAATTTATGATTTCGTGCCGAGCAGCGTCCAAAACGTGCACAGTCTACATACGCTGGTCATCCAATTACGCTTTCTCGTTGCGTCTATTTAATTAACGCGCGTAAAAAGGCGAACTCTTGGAGTGAAGCTTCGTGAAATTTTATTCGACATTAAGATCACTTTTTTGATGATCTAAATCGGTGATCGATGCCAAGCAGACTTCATAGAGGTGCAAAATTTGTACACAGGGAGATTTGCGAAAGGGCAGTTTTCATTCAGATCGCATATGCATATAAAAATAGGAAAAGTACGTCTAGCTCTCATGCAGAGATGTCGATGGTGACACTAAAATAATTTATGGACGAAACCAGCTCTAAGGTGTGTACGTGTAGCGTCCAACTAACCTGTTTCGTTTATTCACTTGCACCGCGAATTGGTTTCATTGATTATAACGATAACGAAAACAGTCCCAAGAGGATGGTGATGTATGGGAAATAAGAGAAGTGCTTTTCTTTACCTATCGTCGTTCGGTTTGGCGTTTTAATGGGTAACCAGTTGTGGATAAATTTATATTGAAGTGGGCGCGTAAGCGATGCGATTCCTCGTACAAATCCACTTGACGAGCTGGCGTATTTGTCGGTTTGAGCGTTAGGAGGTATATGTGTCAAGTTCAAGGGCGAGCCGGCCGCGTCGTTACCAGTCTTTCGATCGCTTTCGTGCACTCTTACTCCTTTTTATGGTGTGGAAAAAATTAAAAAATTATTTTCTTCTTTTTCATAGTAACGCTATAATCTATGGATGAGCTCTTCGAAAGAGAAATTTGAAAGAATTTCATCTCATAAATATCACAATATTTTACAATAAAAAAAAATAATAATATAAATAAAAAATCTAAGCTCATGGATATGAGAACAATAAATTTTCATGTAAGTATTCAACTTTCATATCATACAGGGTGTTTCAAGTATGGTGCGCAATACTATTGTCAATACATAGCACTCAACAAGTTCAACAAAAAATGTCAACTGTAGATCACTCGCGAAAACTCAAATGTTAGTAAAGAAGTAGGAAGTGAAGTAGGTACACCAGTTTATCTTATATGTATACACTATGAAAATTAATGAGCATTTTAGAATGTTTGTTTATTAGTTGGAGAGCCCTAGATGAGTAAAACAAAAAAAGTTCAGCATAATTTCAGCCTATCTGGAAAACTGAAGGAGCTATAACAAACTGAAACGATTATTACAGCGTATCTCCTTCAATTTTTCAATTCGACAAAAATTTTATTTGCTATATTTTCCATTCTAGTGGAAATAAAAAATAAAGAGCTTTTATTTTTTTTACTAGATGTGCCTGGTTAATAATTTTCATTCATTGTTTCTATCCAAAATGAAGTATAAGCAAAAATTATTTATACCAAGCGACAACTTGAACTGAATTTTTTTTTGGAAATAAGATGAACTTAACTTTTTTTTTTAGTGATAGAACTTAACTTCAAGTTGCTTCAAACGAACTTAAATTGAACTTTTTGGGAAATGAACATAATTGAACTACAGTTTTTCAAGTGAACTTGAACTCAACGTCTCTTTTTTTTTAAAGAATAATATGAACTAAACTTTTCCTTTTAAAGTGACCGAACTGCACTTAAGATTATCTCAAGTGAATTTGAACCAAACTTTCTAGGAAAATGAATTAAACTATAGGTTTTTTTTTTTAAGTGCACTTGGACTCAAATTTAGTTTTTTCTAAAAATAAAATTAACTAATTTTCTGAATTTTCAAAAGAAGCGATAGTTATTACAGTCTAACTCGAGGTCAGGGGAGGATGTGGTCTTCAAATATTTGCGTTTCAGACCATTTGTAAGCATCTGGCAAATGTCCAATATTTTGTTTTTGTTTTTGTTTTTGTTTTTTTCAAGTGATAAAATTCAAGTTCAGGTTATCTTAAGCAACCTTGAACTAAACTTTACTCACAAAATGAACCCAAGTGAAGTATATTTACAATATATTTTTTTTTTTAAAGTAATCTTTCACTGAACTTCTTTAGGAAATGAACAGAACTGAAGTACAATTTTTCAAGTGAACTTGAACTCAACTTCTATTTTCTTTTAAATGAGATGAACAAAACTTTTTTTCTAAGTGACCGAACCAAATTTAACATTGTCTCTAGTGAATTTGAACTGAACTTTTTTGAAGAATGAATAGAACGGAACTACAATTTTTTTTTTTTTTATTAAAGTGAACTTGACCTATTTAATTTTTTCAAAATAAAATGGACTAATTTTTTTTTTTTTCAAGTGACAGAACTGAATTTTTTTTAAAGACGGAACTTAATTTCAGATTATGTTAAGCAATCTTGAACTAAACTTTATTTGCAAAATAAAACCAAGTGAACTCCAGTTTTTCTTTTCAAGTGAACTTGAACTGAACTTTTGGGAAATGAACAGAATTGAACTATAATTTTTTAAGTGAACTTGAACTCAACCTATATTTCCTTTTAAATGAGATGAAAAATTTTTTCTTTTTAAGTAACCGAACTAAACTCAAGGTTGTCTCAAATGAATTTGAACTGAACTTTTTTGAAAAATGAATCGAACCAAACTATTGTTTTTTTTTTAAGTGAACTCCAACTCAAATTTACTTATCTGAATAAAATGAACTAAACTTTTTTTTAAATGACTGAACTTAATTTCAGATTGTCTTAAGCAACCTTGAACTGAACTTTTTTGCGAAAGAACCTGAGTAAACAACAATTTTTTTTTTAAGTGAACTTGAACATGAACTGAACTTTTTTTAAATGAAATGAATTAAGCTTCTTTTTATTTATCAACTGAATGAACGAGTTTGTGAACATGCCCCACAATAAAGTAACTTCAAAATTTCAGTTGGGCGTATACATTTTGAGTAACATTAATTTTTACAATTTCACCACATGTCTCTAGTCAGTCCGTCATTTTAGGTGAGCTAACCAATTCTTAAAGGGCACTATGACTTTTTTTTGCTGACTTGTACTTCTGTATTGAATACGAATTTTTATCAGAGGGAGCTCAAATGTTTCAAGAGGTGTCTCAGATCCATCAATTCCTTGACTCTTCACTATGGTACACTTCAATTCCTTCTAGTTTTCTTTCCAATTTGACTTTTCGTCCTATAGGTATAAGAACTTTGGCGCGGAGCTCAGTGAGTAATACCTTATTTTGAATTAAAATTATCAATTATTCATGGAACACCTAAGGTGCTCCTTCCCCCATAAAAACTTGAATAATAAATAGATTTGCAACTTTTGGGTATACTTTTAGTCCTTTGTTTTAAGATCATTTCAAAAGTGAGAAAACTTTCATTGAGGAGGGAGGAGCTTCGAAACATCATTTATTTAATGGGTTTTGATTTTTTTCCTGCTAGTTGAAAATGTTTCATAAAATTGAAAAATATTACTTTTTTAACTCAAGTGAGGTATAAAGTCACTGAACCTGTGATATTGTCTAATTTTATTCATTATTTCTAAATTTCTGAATTTGATCATTTTTTTTTTTCAGCAAAATCCGCATACTTATAATTCAACTTTTTAATTATTTTAGTTTGTAAGTAGGTATATAATATGTAAGTGGTAACTTTTCATTTTTCATTCGACACTTACCTACTTGATATAAAATTTTTTTATTCATTTGAATTTCTTTTTCAATAAAATAATTTTTTTCAATCTACCACGGGGTGATTTTATAACTTTTGTTGAGTTTATTACAACCTAGCTAATTTGAAAAGAAGGGTTCAATGGGGAGCTCCTTCATTTTCTAATTTTTGTTTAACATCCAAAAAGATTGAACTTCAGGAATATGTCTTCTTGAACCAACGTAAGTACTACACTACATAGATGACCCTGAACTTCAAACAAAATCCCATTGTAGTTCGAAAGAACACCTCTTCCCCTCCATTATATCATGGTAATTTTACGTTGAAATTTTGACACCTCACGTACAAAAAAACGCCTGAGAGTACTAGTCGAACAAAACCAGAAGGTATAATTTTACAAACAATCCCATATAAACTGTTTACATATACGGCTCGCAAATGCTATAATTACACCTAGCGATATCAGACGACCAATGGATCGGTATAATCTCATCTTCGAGGCATATACCAAACGCGGTTGGCAGAAAAATGCAAATTAACCGTATGAATAATTTAGTTAAATTGTCGGTCGCCGAGAGGAAAGTATGAGAGTCAAAGTAGATAATTCACACGGCAAATAAACACCCGTGCCGCTAATTCCATACAAAGTGTACGACCGAAGGCGTAAATACCAATGAAAACCTCTTTCCGGGACATTGAATTAATAAAAAAAAAAAAGTCATCGTCGAATCTAGCATCAACGAGGGTATTCTGTAGACTGTGTCTTTTGGAATAACTTTCGTTAAAATGTTGAAAGCAATCATTTACATAAATTGATTGCTCAAGTGGTATCGGTACTTGAACTTGGAACTCGGAAGCACTAAGGTATCTAAGCCACTAAACCGGTACCATACTTGACCTAGTGCTCTTTTCTTTTTATCAGTATTTTCCACGGTAGTTTCCACTCACCGGTGAACTCGTCAAAATTGAAATTCAGAGTAATCTTTTACATTTATTTTATCATAATCATACAGGAAGTTAGGGCAAAAAAAAAACTAAATGTAAATCATTATTAGCGAACGCCATTTTGTGATCATGCGTATAATTTACTGATATAATGAAGACTTCTAACGGACCTACAGCTCAAAAGCTTATTCGGCAGTACTTCAGGCGGTTTAATTTTTAAAAAAATTTCAGAGCTTGAGGAACTGAATATTTAAAGTAAATGAAAAATATTTCCATAAACGAAATTAACTTCAAATTTTTTTGAACTAACTAGAACTTGAATTATTTTTTTGAAAATTAACTAAATAAACCCACATTTTCTTGAATCAAATTAATCTTAACCACTGTTTTCTTCAAAAATCAAAAGAAACGAACTTCAAGTTCTTTCCAGCAAACTGAAACTTGACTGTTTGGTAAAATGAACTTAACTGAACAGCTGTTTTCGAAAGTGAACTTGAATTTTTTTTTAAAGTGAAGATGAAGTTTTATTTTAAAAAAGAAAAGAATTATACTTCAAGTTACGTTAATTAAACTTGAAATCAATTTTTTTGAAAAATGAACTTAACTGAACTTGACTTTTTCTTAACAAGATAAACTAAACTTTTCTCAAGTGACCGAACAGAACTTCAGATTATCTCAGACAAACTAAAACTCAACTTCGATTTTTTTTAAAGCATACTTGAACTTGACCTGAACTTCTCTTTTTTGAAACTCAACGAAATGGACTAGAAAAAAAAATTCCAAAATCAACTGAACTTGAACGAATTTTTTCCGAGATCATAAGAACTCAACTTCAGGCTCTTCCTAGCAAACTGGAACTTAACTTTTTGGAAAAATGAACTAGAATAAACAAAATTTCATCTAGTGAACTTGAACCGAAGGTTTTGAAAAAAATGACAGAATTGAACATTAGCTTGTTTGAAGCAAACTTGAAATAAACTTTTTTGAAAATGATCCGACGAACTGAACTATAGGTTTTTTAAGTGAACTTGAACTTGACATCTTTTTTTTTGGAAATATGATGGAACTGAACTTTTTTTAAAAAATAACACAATTGAGCTTCAAGTAGTCTGAAGCAAACTTGAATTAAATTTTTTTGAAAAATAAATGGAACTGAACTACAGTTTTTTTTTTAAGCGAACTTGAACTAGAACTTGAACTTGACTTTTTTTTTAAAAAATGAATGGAACTGAATTACAGTTTTTTTTCAAGCGAACTTGAACTTGAACTGAACTTTTTTTGAAAATTAAATAAATCAAGTTTTATGGCTGGCTTTGACAAAACTAAATTTTAACATCATTGAAAAAAAAAATAGAGAAGAGGGGTGATTTCGATTTTTCAAAATTTCTCGGAGCAAGATGTCCCCAAAGGAAATTGTAGAAAAAGCCATGTTTACATAAAAAAATAATAATAATAATAATAACAATATCATTATTAGCACAGACTTGAATAATTTTGTATAAAAAAATATATAGAAATATTGATAAAATTTAATTACTCATTTCATACAATAATTACAAAAAAAAATTAATAAGTATGATGAACATTAGAAAATGTGAAGAAATAATGAAGTTGTATTAAAAAAAAATCTTTAGAATTTAAAAAATGGCATGACCTACTTTTCGTAGACCATCACATTTCTCTTTCAGCAAAAAAAGTTGACAAAATTACAAAGACTAATAAATCGAAATTAAACTCATTTATTCTGAAAGATTTAGCATGTCAGTTCACACGATTGAATTAATAACCTTATATTGATACTTTCGCACGTGTTGAAAATTTCTCCAGAACAAAAAAACATCGAATGAAATTTATACACTCCATGTAGATACATTTTTCATTGAATTTTGGAGAAAGATATCATGAAATTTTCATAACAGATATTCTTATCTCCATCGCTTACAAGTTACGATGACATTTCAACGTGTAGAGTTGAGAAATTAATAGGTAAATTCTCACCTGGAATACAATTCCAAAAAGAAAATGGCACAATCAACACACAATGAAAATAAAACTAAACACTTGTAAGAAAATAGTCACGACACACCGCAACAACACGGCGACTGAAAAAGCAGGCGATAAATTGGGAGGAAAAATCACGGAAAAATCAACTATTATTGCCGAATTTAATTTGATTCCTGACGATCTCGGATTTTAACATGATCCAAAACGCAATAACGAGCTGCGAAAAAAAAAAAACGGAAGATGCAAAAAAAAATAGCCGAATACACGAAGCACGAGTCTCGAAACGTATCTCCTGCACACTTACGAGTTCGTACAGCACAGTAATGACAAGTGAAAACAAAGTAATAAAAACGAATGAACCGCAAGTGAAGTCGTGAGCAACGTAGTCGCTAATCATTGAAAAGTGATGTGAACCCCCTCTCTGGGGGACAGGGTACCTGACCCAGACATGGATAGTATAAGCTCCCCGCGATCTTCTTCGGATATTATCCGGTAAAACAGGAAATCGCTAGAATATAGGATAGTAATACTACTAAAGACATTAAAAAGAAAGAGGAAATAGGATATAGATAATAGCGCGTGTGTTGTCGAACGAGTTGCGTACGGATCTGGTCTTGAACACGTGCGAATTGTACTAAATGACGGAATGCCGAAAGGCGGCCCCGGCTTATGGCATTTTATGGAGGTGGAAAATTAGATTAAAATTAAGTAAACAAGTGCCGCAGCGTAATTGAACCGGCGATTTTTAATAACGCGGAATCTGGTGTAAAATATTCGCAGATAAAATCGACCGCGTACGTCTCCTCCCATTCGCAAATTAATATTTTAATACAGGATCGCGCGTATAATCGACAAATCGCGCCCATAAAGGAATTTATGGTAATTGAAATTTCTACCATAGGTTATCGCCTTCTGACGAACATTTCTTGGAAATGCGGACAAAATATGACTTAATTTTTATTCGACGTCCTTATTTTGTATTAAATCGATATCGGCGTTTTGGCCACATCGAACGGGTAATTTATCATCGAAGCCTAGACTAATGTGATGATTTCAATTTAACGCGTATTTTCTTCTATTTCTATTATAATTTTGAATAAATTTCACGAGGAATTTTAATATAGCCTAACGCCCATGTTTATGGATATCTATGGAGACTAAAATTTTTACACCGTAATCATCGATTTCTCCAGTTCAAGTCTAATTTCTCTGCATAGCTCAGGAATTTTCGACATTTTTTGTATTTTTAATTAAATTTTTTTGCTGGTTTTCCACATTTAAAAATAAAAATTTCATGAAATCATTATTATAAATTTTTAAATTTCAATTACTAAATTATACCAATCTAGATTTAATACGTAAGTGCCTACTATTTACATTAAAAAGAAAATGATAATATAAATAAATAAAAATAAATATTATAATTATTATGAATGACTCTCTTTAAAAAAAAAAAAAAAAAAAAGAAATTCAAATTTTTTGAACATTTTTTTGTTTATTGCACTATCACATTCTTGATTTTCAATTTTCAATACATAGGTAATTAAACCACATTTCAAATGATGATTCTTGTAGTCGAAACTAGACCCATTGAAAAAACATTTAATCCCGTTACCTCTAATATGAAATAGATCTAGAACATTCAACACAGATCATTACATATTTGAAAATAATATAAAGTCGTTATTTCAGATGCTCTAATAACATCTGAAATGTCTATAAGTGTAATTCAGAATATACGGAATCACATGACATCAAATATTATGGGCTTTTAGAAATAAATGGGTTATTTAAGATCGTTAAATTAAATTTAATTACGTTTATAATTAATTCTAATGGCCTGAAGATAGTTTTAATTTCTTCCACGTGTATTAATATTGAAATAAAAATAATAAAAAACTTCGGAATATTATGTAGAAAAAACTAGTCAGTGTTGAGTTTCATATTTATGTATTTGAAGGAGTTACTATAACATTGATCACAAATCTTACTCTTCACTAGAAGACTTGGAAACAAAGAGGCAAAAATGTTCAAAAAACATTTCTTACAAGTATCTATGCAATATATGTTCAATATTTTATGCAGCTGTCGTTCATGTAACTGAATCCAAGAAAGTAAGATTCATTTTGTATCTCGATCATTATGATTTGGGCTATTCTTTCTTACACACTCCAGTCGTTCTTATCGTTTCTGTTTTTTTTTTTTTTTTTTTTTTTTAATAAAATAAATTGAGGTAGATAAGTAAGTAAGATGCAAATTTTTTCCCCATAAGTACTTAACTTTAATAACTTAATTTTTGAAAAAATGTCCTCGCAAGAAAGTAATTGATTACACCAATGGAAAATTAATTTCTTTATAATGTTCCACTTTTTTGTCCTGTAATTTATAATTATATATTCACATAATTTCTGATCATTTAAAAAACGCATATTGATTACATTTGTGATAGAGAATTGTCTTTTTATAATTTTTGTCCTTGTTGGCTATTTTATCTTTTTCAATATATTTTGGCATTTTCGATCATTTTGTTCATTTTTATGACTTTAATGGTTTTCTTTTTAATATCTTCTTTGGCATACAAATTTATTATATTTTATTAGTTTATATAATTTTTTATTTTTGAATTTTTTTTCCACCACTATGATATGTTTTGATTATCTCATCATTCTAATAATTTTTGATAATTTCTTCATTTTTATGCATTTTGTCATTTCAAAATAATTTTCTTCACTTTTTATTTTTCGTTATATTATTATAATTATACTTTGTTATTCTTACATTACTATTAAAATTCATAATTATTTTTAAATATGTTTTCCAACTTTATTTATTTGTTGTGGTTATTTTAACGTTTTAAAATTAATAATTTATTGTTGCGATTCATGTTTCACATTCAAGGTTTCACTTCTAATTCCAAGTTTAAGGTTCCGGTTACGAGTTTGTGATTATGCTTTCGGTTCTGGTGTAGTCTTAATTTTTTTTAGGTTCTTGTTTTTGAATCGTTTTGGGGTTTCCCTAGTTCTGGTTCCGGTCTCGATTTTTCAGCTAAGAATAAGTTGATCGTTTTGTTGTGAAATGCGTAAACTGCAGAACTGAAAAGAAGGATGGAGGACTCGAAATCGTATCATTTTGTTTCGGATTTGGTTCCAGTTCCAAAGTTGTTCACAAAATGGTTCCACTTCTAGGTTAATTTTTGTTTTACATCGCGTTCTGGTTCCTCTTTTTTAATCATTTTGGTGTTTTTCTAGTTCTGATTTTATGTAGTCGTGAATAAGTTACAAAATTAATTTTGTTGCGGAATGCGAGAACTATAAAGCTGAAAAGAAATATTACAAACTCGAAACAGTATCATTTTGTTCCGGTTCCAAATTTGTTTAGGTACATAATATCTCACGTTTTGGGTTCATTTTTGTTCTGGTTTACGAATTGGATCCTGTTTTTATATCATTTTGAGTGTTTCTAGGTATTAGTTTCAGTTTTAGCTCCGGTTTCGCAGCCTTGCTTCTATCAGTATCAATTAGATTTTAAAATTTTAATGTTTCTGCTATAGTTGACATGCTTTATTATTTCTCGATCAATTTTTTTTTGTAGTTGATTACTTTAACAATTTTTATTATATTATCATTTTTATTGTTTTCAATGCTTTTGATATTTTTGATTACCTACCTTTTTTTATTGATTTTAATTAAGTACTTGTAGCGTCGCGTTTGCTTAACCGCCCTAGGCAAAACCTACGGGGCGGAGCAAACGCCACAACTACCGAAAAAAAAAAAAATAAAAAAAAAAAAAACTACTAAGAAGAAAGTAAGAGAGAAGCGAGAAAAAAGAAAAAAAACGAAGAAAGACCATCTAGATAAAAAATATATGTAATTAAAAAGACAAAATAAAAAATAAGGAAAAATACCTAACTATTTATATTTTTATTTTATTCTATTATTTTTATTTTTGGGAATGGCAGACGGGAGCGACAGTGCGATTCCGGATGGCCACCATGCTGCCACCCGGTTCACAATTAAACCTAGCCTAGCATACTGATAATATTACTACTACAATTAACGATACCCATATCAGCATTACAGAAACCTCGTATTTTCGTGAATTCACTTTTATTCACTGAACCCGAATGATCTCGACGCACGATCTAAACTCAATTTTTAATGTATTTTACCGGAAAATCAATAATTCAATTTCGCCGAACTCGACTTCAAAAAAAAAAAAAATTAAACTTGATCTTCTAAATTAAAATTCAACTGACCATCCTCGAATCAAAAAAAATTATTATTCTCTCGGAATCTCGAAAATCAACTCCACGATTCGTCACTTTTACCAAATTCCCAAAGACTAACTCTCTCAGATTCTCGCTTCTCTTACGAGCTCGAGATTTCCCATCGAAAATCCATCCCTTCCAAAAAGATGGCGATTTTTCTCAGAATTTCGATACCCACATGTGCCGAAAATTCCGCCTCAGTCCAAGTCATTCCGAAGACGCTTCTTTTGATAAAGCTAACGCCGAAATAGTCGCAGATGCGACAATTAATCCTCCCAATTTTACGACTTTCCTTTTAAATTACCCTTGCCGAAACAAAACGAATTACTAACACGGAACGAAATCCAGATTTGGGAAATTTTCAAAAAAACCACCCCCCATGGTTACGCCATCGACGCTTTGAGCGCGTCGATTACGATTTCCATATGTTCGTATATGTTTTTTTTTTCTTTCTATATATATAATTCGGACACTCGAGATGCCGCAACGGACGATCCATCGAGCATTCAAACAACTTATGCGCATTTATTATCTATTTTATTGTTTTTGAACTTCCTTTCTAAGAAATTTTAGCGTCTTAGACCGGTAGCGTGAAATTTAGATGTACCACCCCCATGGTCACATATGTATGTTTTTTTTCTTCTTTTTTATAAGAGTGTTTAGCCAAAGTACCGAAAAGGAATAAATTAACTCCCCAATAAACCGCTCATCTGGTCGAATGCACCATCATATGCATCGGCCTCGTACCTTTCTTTTTGTTTAATTTTTTTTTCGTTAAGTGAAGCGAGACTCCGAGAAAATATGTTTGGCGATCTTTTTTACTTACGATAAAATTTTTTTTTCTAATTAATTTTGGCTCCGCCCTTTTCTCTCCTTAATTTTTCGCAATCCTACATACTTTTTGTTATTTGTAGCCAATTTTTTGTTTCTTATTAGAAAACTATGAATAATTTTTTGTTCGTGTTTTCATCAGTTATTATTTTTTGATCCTTATTTTTTTATCATCATTTTGCTGAATTTCGTTTACTATATCACTATTGAACATATTCACCGTATAATCATTTTTGTTTTGGAAAATCATTTTCTTTATTTACCTAGCATAATTTTTTGCAATATTACATTTTTTTTTAAAACTATAGAAACAGTACCTAACATCAAAAGTTGTACATCTAGACTTTAATCTAGAAATGAAAAATGAAGTGACAAATATTGCTACAGAATGTAGAAAGAAAAAATAACTTTTAGGTGTTGTTACGTTATAAATGACAAACGCGACTTACACGATTGCACAATAATACTTTTTTATTTGAGAAATTAAACACTGTCATGGAAAAAGCAAACAACTCCATCGACGCCGGGGCCCCCATCTCCCAGCGGAGAGGCACACGGAAACGCGTTCAGCTGCTCATTGCGATTTTTTATACTTTAACAATACGTAAAAACATCGATATCATACTAAGTAACTCGAAAATTATTCAGCTATACGTGTGCGCCTGTTAAATGTGGACTACAAGGAAACGAGATATGAAAACCTAATACACAGGCAACCACCACCTCCACATATCTTATCTATGGCAACGTATCACGTAAGACCAATGCAGGGAAATACCCATCAGGACACAGCCTGTTTATGCTACAGTGTTATAATTGCAAGGGTACATCATTAATGCTTACATGAATGAAAAAAAAATACAATATATAGGCATAATGTAATATAAGATAATTTGAAAATGATAATGAATGTATGCGTTTATTCAGTTTTTCAGGTTCACGTATTTAGATTTTAGATCATAAGAGACACTCAAAAATTCCTCTAATAGATGGATATCATGAGCAATCAAATTTCGTGCATACATAAGTAGTCTTAGATAGATCGAAAAAGAATTTCGCCGATTCACATTATTTTGTACGCGGATCAAATTTCCTTTCAACTTCTCCGGCGTATTAAATGTCGGTAATTAAATTAAATTCATAATTACACAGTTAAAATATCAATTAAAGTTCCAGCACAAGACTACACCACGCTACTACCTAGTCGTCGGTAATTTGCTCATCTTTGCGACTTTCTAAAATGCTTCGCGTCGCTAATATCTAAACCGAAGATGAACACACGGCGAAAGAATTTTCAAGAATTGAACTTATGACGAAGCTACTATCTTCTAAGAAAAACATTTCTTTTAAACGAAACCGATACTTTTTCTGAATTGTGTAACATTTTTAGTATTTTATCTCCGACTTGGAACCTTCTCAAGGTAATTCTCACGTTCTATAAAAACTTAAAAAACAGGGAAATTATAATTACACGCCCTAAAGTGGGAAAAGTATTTAGAGAATGTTGATGCCTAAGTATAATTGACGATCTAGTATCTTTATACTGAGTTGCCGACCATTTACATAGTATGTATGCATGGCCCTAACGAATATTAAGGAGGAAAACAATAATTCACCATTGAAGAAATAAATTACCTCGAACGCCAGGACAGGCAGCGTGTAAACCGAATCCGTAGTAGGCCGAATTCTATGAACTTGTAAGTAACCACTTTATGATGAAATTATTCAATGACATGCTCAACACAGCCTATTGCTTTGTAGCTGAGTTTTCTATTAAAAATGATAGCTATTACAGCCTACGTGATTCGAGAAGAGGTTTTCAAATGTTTGCGATTCAGTTCATTCGTAATAATATAGCGAATATCCAATTTTTTTGTTTGTATACATGTAATTATAAATTTTTTCCAACCAAGATAAGATTCGTTTGACATAATAATCCATAAGCAAACTTTAGACTGGATTTATTTTCTATTATTCTCTAAACTGATACAATCTAAGTTTGCTTATTTTCGCTAATTTTTCAATAGAGTGAGTTGCAAATATTAAAAATTTAATTAAAATTTAAAAATAATGAATTAACGGAAAAAAATATAAAATTAATTCTGTATTTTTAACATTTCGAATGTTGCAACAAACAATAATCATAAGTGTTAGATGGCGACCAAAGTGGATAGAGTGTATATCTGCTCCGCTTTCTGATTGGTTGTACTTGTACGTTACGTGTATAACAACCAATCAGCAATTTGGAATATAGTAAATTACATCAACTTACTTGCAAAATAAAAACATGAATCAGCTGACGATTCAAATCACAAACGAATTTCAGTTATTTACTGAAAACTGAACGATATTATTTAGGAAGGTAGAAATGAAATTACCTACAATTTATTATATTCTAGCCTTATGATTTGTTGTTACGCGCGTGACGTATGACCAATCAGAAAGTGTACCAGTTACTATAATATTACTCTATAAAAGCATGTTACATCATTTACTGGCCACTAAAAATTCTCAAAAATACTTGTTCATTTATAACGCCATTTCAAGAGTGATGAGGAACATTTCAGGTTCAAATTTTACAATTATTACTGCAGTCAACATTTAACATTACATTGCCTACTTTAATTCAATGTTCCTCATTCCTCCTGAAATGAAGTCATAAAGAAACGTGTATTTTTGAGAATTTTTAGATGCTAGCAAATGATATAACCTGTGTTTTTATATACTCTATCCGATTTGGTTTCAAATTTAGGGGAACCGGGCTTATTGCTCATAAAATTCCATGAAGTAGACAAAAGGTTTGAAATTTTTCGATGATTGTGTTATGTAAGTGAGTCAGCTTCAAGGATTAACACATTCAAATTACAGCCTTCTAAGCGAATTTGTGGGTGAGTTAGAGCAAGAAACAATTTATGGATGAGAAATCGTCAATATATGAAATTCTATAAATCCTCTATATCTCCTCACCAAATTGACCTAGGAAGGTCAAACCTTGTATATAAGGTTAGTTAGCGACCAGAATGTGACTCTTCGAATTTGGCACAATTTAATACAAAATAGCGGACTTTCGAAATTAGAGTAAAGTTTGACGAGTCTAAAATACAGGAGATTTGATAGATACCATTGGATGATGTGATTTTGCATTCATCTTAAATTCAAGTTCTTGATTGATTCTAGATGGGGATAAGTGGTGGTTTTTGAACTCAGTACTATGTATAGATTACTAGCATGAAGAGGTTAATTACTGCGCATGAAATTCTATAGCAATATCATATTATCACATATGCGTGTTAGTATCAATAGTATATCAGAATTATAGGTTGAGAAAATTTTAGAATATAATCGATATCTACAGTTCATTAAAATTAACTTCAAACACCAGATATCACATTTATTGCAAAAACATGGTTTGATATCAAAATGGGAGGTCATTTGACCATATATACAAAATGAATATGAAGCAGAATATGAAAAAGCTAATAGCTATTCATTCGTCAGATGGGGCATTATTTGCAAATTTGAACTTGCTCTATTAAAAACTCAGCTCTAGTAATTCAGCATGGCTGCTTACATTTTTTTTTTACTAACACAAACTTTTGACTTTGTCAGCATAATTTTCAAGCATCTAAACCTGAGTAAGGCTACCAATTATGCTGACCTTATGTTAGTTCAGGTGAATAAAAAAAACGTAAGCAGCCATGCCGCATTACTGGAGCTGAGTTTTTAACTGGGGCTTCTTTTGATTTAGTAATAACCACGCTCAACTGTTCATCACTACAGGCCACACCCAATACCAAGTCTGAAAACCCCTACCCTATCCTTTCCAAAAACACTTAAGGAGTTCAATTTGACACAAATGTAGTATTTCTTGCCATGAAATAATCATGCGAACGCATATTTCTCAAATTATAACTATTTGAGGGTCCTCAAATTATCTTCAAATTTTGTAAATCCGCCATTTTGGATCCATTTTGACTCAAATTTAAGTGGTTATATTCTGGTCACAAACTAATCCTACACACAAAGTTTGACCATTCTAGGCCGATTTGGTGATGAGATATGGAAGATTCATGAAATTTCCTGCAGCAATTTCCCCTCCAAAAGCCGTTTTTTGCTCTAACTCCCCTCCAAAATCACTGAGAAGCTAAAATCAAAATACGTTTGTCACTTGGGCTCATTTTATCATATGACACAGCAATAAAAAATTTTCGACCCCTCCTGTACCCCCACCACTATTTTAGGTTGGTAACCCCGCCTTCCCCCCTCCAACATCATGTATGGAAGTGAATTCGGGATATAGTATACAACTTATCCCCAATAACCATATGAATTCATATTAATTACATTTTTACCAACTTGAGGCTCCTCAAGCTCTACTCAAAATTTTGATAATCCGCCATTTTGAATCCATTTTGATCCAAATTCAAGAGGTCATATTGTGGTCACCAACTAACCTCACACACAAAATTTGACCTCTTTAACTTGATTTGGTGGGGAGATATGGAAGATTCAAGAAATTTCATGACTCAAAACTTCCTCAAAAAGCCGTTTTTTGATCTAACTCCTCTCAATATGCACTCAAGAAGCTGAAATTTGGATATGTTAGTATCCGTGACTCACTCTTTCATATGAAATCAAAAACGAAAAATTTGAGCTATTTGCCCTTCTCCAGCCCCCTCAAAATTTGAGTGATCCGCCATTTTGAAATTTATCGAAAAAAAAAAAAACTATTTTTGCGTATTTGCAAGAAGAGTTCCTCACCGAATTTTGAGCGAATTTTATCCACACCGCCTGCGCAAAGTGAGTGACACAAAAAACGCAATTTTCTCAAAAACGGTTTTTGCTAACTCGCCTCAAATGCACTTAGGAAGCTGAAATTTAAATATGTTGGTGTCCGTGACTCACTCTTTCATATGAGATCAAAACGAAAAATTTGAGCTATTTGCCTCTTCTCCAGCCCCCCTCAAAATTTGAGTGATCCGCCATTTTGAAAGTTTTCGAAAAAACAAAAAAAATACTTCTGCGCATTTTCAAGAAGAGTTCCTCACCAAATTTTGAGCGAATTTTATGAATACTCGCCGGCGCTACGCGTGGGGGAAAAAAATATATATATATATATACCAAAAAGTTGGACATTTGCCAGATGATTACAAATGGTCTGAAACGCAAAGATTTGAAGACCCCACCCTCCCCCGACCTTCCCTTCCCAAATCAGGTAGGCTGTAATAGCTATCGTTTTGTTAAAAACTCAGCTAATTACAAATATGGGTATTGAGGGGAATAATTTGGACCAGATATAAACATTGTATGAAATGATGCATTCACTTGGCAGCCTAATTCACCACTGGAAAATTTCGCCAGCAAAGAGAGTCGCTACGGATACGCGAGACGCAGAACTCATTCCAGAGCAACAAGATGTGCAACCACACTGAGACATCTTTAATGAAGTTGAAAATATCTACTTCAAAGAATCCGAACTGCTTCAAACGCAGGACATTTACAATATACGTGACCATAGAGGCCTCCTCCTCTTCGTGGTACGTTACAGGAATCTCATCGTAGCTCCTGTAATAAGAATTGTTGTTACTGACCTCCATAACGCGTACACACTTTACACGATACGAGTAGAATTGAAATGAGCTATACCAATAAGCCTAAAACCATATTTGTCTCGAGACTCGTCTTCGCCACGCAACCATGCCTTCTTCCTGTGCGCGTTATTTTCTAAAACAAAATCGTTAAGAATATTCCAATTTTTTCCCGCCATCGTACACGAAATTATATTAAAAGCGGGTAAATTCGAGCGCCTTAGAACCAGTTCCTCGGATATCATTAAATGTTCTGAATCTACATAACATTTTAACAATGTATTTGGCCATCAAAAACGCATCGATAGCGTCGTATATCATGCAGCACCGGCGGCCAACTTCCACTTACCGTTAATAAACCTTTTCATAAGCTATTATCGATTTATTTAAAGAGAAAACAGAAATACACGTACAACTACTAACTAGCCGCCGAATCAACATGTATGGATACCGAACATGAATGGTACAAAGATTTGGTCGACGAGCCGCCAGATAAAAATAACACCGCTGTAGGTAACTTGCAACTTGAGACTAGGCTCGTTACTTGTAACACAGGGCAGCCTCGAATTTTCTAAATTATTGGAATAATTTTTCAACGATAGCGAGACGTTCAAAATCATACTTGACCTACATACGTTACGCCATCGAGATTTAGTTTGAACTCCGGAGAAGAAAGTTTCCTTTCCTCAAGTCTTTGTGGTGTGATAAAATAAAGTTTTCTTTTTCAGTAAATCTAATCGCTATTTAATATTCTCAAGGCGTCAACTATGGAGCTAAATTATTAAGAAATGATTTTGTCTATAGGTACCCTGAAATCGATTCTGAAAGCATAAAAGTTCGGTACTTGAGGGTATTATTTTATTTCGCTTCTTGATTTCTTCTATTCCCCTATGATGTTAAACAGTTCTATGACACTGTAAATGTTAACTGCAACTGAATTTTCTCTTTCTTGGTCACTGACTCATATTCATGACTAGGAAGCGTAATTCAATAATATATTCTAAACGACAGATGGTTATTCTATGACTAAGATCATTGTTCATATCACTTTATTAAAGAGTGAGTATTTAGTTCAGTGATTCTAGCATAAAGGCGTCTATTTTCTCTGATTGTCATCACTTTCATTTAGTTTTCATTCTAATGAATACTAAATAAAAACAGGATGGCCATTGAATTTACAAAAATAAGATAAATATGCGTTATAGAACGAAGAAGAATGTAAGCAACCAGCATACCACATTACTGAAGCTGAGTTTTGAATCAAAACTAATAAAAGGAGGGAAAAAATTAGATTTCTATCTCATTACTTAATACCTATTTTCCCACCTATCTAGCGGCCTACCCTACCACAATAGCGGATATTTAGCCCTCCATAACTTTATTTAATAACTATTCAGACAAGTAATTAATTGTCCCTGATCCCCGAATTATATCTTAGGGAATTGAGGGCGTCGTACTAAACAGGGTTACTGGGGACTACCATAGAGGGAGCTCTAATGCCTCTATTCCCGAACTAGAGGCAGCATCAGATCCTGCGCTTAGAGCTACGCAAATTCTAGTTTAGCCAAAGAAAAAACTATAATTGTAAAGAGAAGCTTTCTTTCTTTTCATTTATGTGGTATCAGTGGCACATTTAACGGTCGGCAAATAAGCAATTGCCGACTGGGCCCCCGAAGTGATGGCCCAGGCTGGAAAGACCCCCATAATTCACTGTATATATTTGCGGAGAAAAAGTCAGATGGGGTTTTAAAAGTGATTGATGTTAATGAAACTACTTACTAGGTTGTTTTTTGTGTGGTTCCAACATATGCTTTTAATGACCTATTTGATTTTTATGATACTTAGTTGTTTCTTTTCTATGATACTAATATATGTTTTTCTGTTTTTCATAGCGACGAGCGAGAAAAAAAAAGGTTCTTTGTAACCAATTTGCCAACTGTGGGCCTTTTTCGTTAAATCCGCCACTATGTGGTACCCAGTTGGACTTACCCAGTGGGGCCATTTGATTCAAATAAAAGTAAATTGTAGTAATGATTAATAGAAATTATACAATGAGTGCCAAACCATAGTCTTTTAACATGAAAGAATATTTTTTATTTTTATTAATAAACACATAAATATTTTTTAGGCGTTAATAAATAAATAATGGATTATAATAATATACTTCAGCTATATAATGATTATGT
Source organism: Phenacoccus solenopsis (assembly GCA_009761765.1). NCBI lineage: Eukaryota > Metazoa > Arthropoda > Insecta > Hemiptera > Pseudococcidae > Phenacoccus > Phenacoccus solenopsis. Next base: position 38,255,691 of record CM019755.1, read on the forward strand.
AGTTAATGATTTTAATAAACATTTATATTCATGAAAATTGAAAATAATAAAGTAAAATAAAAGAATGAGCTCTAGAGTTAGCCCTTGAAAGGCTTGTATATATTATTATCTAGTACATTTCAACAAGCACGAGTAGCTTTATTAATATAATTAAACAATTTATTATTTAAAATAGGTTAATTGGGTGTTAATTAATTGAATAAAGAATCAAAATCAGTCGATTTCAATACTTCAAATAGGCTAAAATTGCACATTTTAATTGTTATTACGATAAAATACTCATTTTTGAGAATAAGCCAAAATTATTTAATTGAAAGAACCATGACCAATTATTTGATGATACTTTATATTTAATTTTAATTTATTCAGAAAGTTAATTTTATCAGTTTTGTTTAATGATTAAAATCTACTTTCTTCGCCCCATCAAAGAGGGAACTTATTCATCTACAATTTGGCGGCTATAATAAGACAAATGAAAAGTGGTGAAAAACTGCTCATTACAACGCATTTTGTAGAAACAAAACTACTTAATGTCAGGGGCGTAACTAAGGGGGGGATGGGGGGAGCTTCCCCCCAGGTGTTTTGAAAAGTTGGGAAATTTATAATTGTTCAACGTTGAAGTTGGGAACTTGGAATTTCTTTTGGGAAAATAAGATCTCGAATAATTTCGAACTGATGCCAACTTATAAAAGTTGGTAAATTTGGAGTTTTAGCGTAGCAGCAGTATTATTACAACTAATTTAAAATTTTTGAAGACTAAAAAAAAAAAAAAAAAAAAAAAGGTCAACAGTTGGGAAAATTTTACGATATTAGTTGGCAATTTTTAGTTTTCTCCCCCCCCTGAAGAATGTCTTCGTTACGCCCCTGCTTAATGTCATAGCTTATTTGGGTCTACCTTCATGTTTATAACTGCACTCGTCATAGATGGTTTCACAAGTTTTTTTTCTTTCAGGTGGTTTTTTTAATTAAAAATATAACGAGTGGAAATAACCCCAACACTTTTTTTGGTACATTTCAACTTTTTGGCAATCTTAAAAAATTTACTATCTTCCCCACTTGACTTTATGGAACTGACCCCCCCCCACCCAAAAAAGCGGCAATCATAAAACCAGGACTGCTACTCGTTAAATAAACACTTGAATAATACTAATATAAACATAGGAATACTTAATTATTGATATTTTTTCATCATTTTAATCGATATAGATTATGTATATCCTACACCCTCACAACATTGATGTCATAATGGGACCCTTTATGTTCGTAATTTTGCCTCCATAACTCGAATAATTTGAAGGTAGCTGAACATTTTCATTAAAATTCGTGGGAACAAGTTTAATGTTATAGGATATACTTTAAAGACATTCAATGTACAAGATCTTTGAACGATGCACAAGAAATTGAGAATTAATTTGCGTTGACTTGAAGGCATATAGTACCATACCATCGCATAAATTTCTTTTTCTAACTCGTCCATCTATGAAAAATGATTCAATAAAAAAAAAAATACTAATAAATAGGATAAGATACCTATCATTTGAAAAGCAAAAATGTAATCGAATCATATATATACCATGCTACAATACAAATGGCCACACATGCAGTATGCAAATATACTAGGAATGCTGATTATTATATAAACAAAGAATTCTGTTCTCTTCGTACTGAAGGTCTAAAATGTGAGGAAAAAAGATGAATATGCGAAATTTTAACATTACTATATGCTTACTTAAGTCATATATTAATAATTTAAATACTGGATTTTATTTACAAACCATTACTGAAATATAACCAAAACCCATGCATTCTATAGTTAACCACTGAAGACTCAAGCTTGAAATCGCTTCAAAATATCCTTTTAATAAACGCATTGCTCTATATATGAAAATAATAAGCAGTAATTTTTATTAATACATTTAAGTTCAGTCATTTAATGGAAATTAAAACTCACGTGAATAATTTTTGATGACGTAAGATCCACTTTTTGACGTGGTTCATAAATGTTTTGCAGCATAATTCACGTTCCTTCAATATGTTGCTCAATTTAAGATTTTTATCTTTGATGGAAATTTTAGCTTCTAATATTTCTATTTCTTGTTCATAAAAATGATCCAAGGATTTTATCATTAAATTTGACTCATATTTTATTTCTTTTATCAACGATGCAACATGATTTCTTATGAATATTGAAAATAACAAATGAAAGGAAATATCAGTGATAGTAATAATGCCAAAAACTATATGGAAAAATGATAGTAAGAAATATGTTAGAACATATTCTAACCAATTTACGTGGTTTAAATATGGTATTGGAAAGGTGTAGTTGTAAAGAGGATTTATGTCTGACGATTCTTCCAAAGTTACACAAACGAGGATAAGTTTACCGAAGAAACATAATATAATTAATAGAAACGCAGGAAGTATGAAGTGGATTTTAAGAAATTTATTGTAATGTATTATATCACTTGATCCATCATCCAATGCTACTTCTTTTTCATTATTTTTATATGTTTTAGAATATTCGTCCATAATCTTCAAAGATTTATGTAAATTTTCGCGATAATAATAACTCATCACAACGGTGAGACACATGCTTGGTATAATGATTAGTGATGTGCTACAAAGCATTAGAAGAGATGTATCTATGGTTTTCCATTGTAAAACAGTAACTGCACAATTTACTTGCACATGAATAACTGCAATTATTATATATACTTTTGCGCAATACCTGAACCATTGACGCACATAACCTTCATAGTAGATTCCTGCCAGCAAAGTATACAGCATATATAAATATTTTTGTAATGGGTTGTTCATTGTGAAAGAAATCCATGTGAAAAAAATTATTAAGTATTTTTCTGTAGTCATATTTAAAACAGTGAATCGCACAAATTTAGAAGAAAAATTGTAAATACTGCTCGTATATTTCGCGATCATAAACACATGAACTTTATACTACATGTTTAGTTTTTAGAAATGTTGCTTTTATATTGTGAGGAAAATAATTTAAAATTCTGTTCGTGTTGATAATTGCAAATGATAGAAGGATTTTAAGAAGTTTCTGTTATTATTTATTATTCATTCATACTGTGATCGCTGTAAGTTGTTAATATGCATGTTTGGATGTAGATTTTGTAAAAGGTCTGTAAGAAGGTCTCCCAATTCATATATTTAGAGTGTTACAATAAAATTAAAATTAAGATAAAAAAGAACGTAAGCAGCCATACCGCATTACTGGAGCTGAGTTTTTAACTGGGGTTTAATCAGGTTTCTATATAACGTTGCTAAATGATCCTTCATGTCTATAAGCCACATCTAATATAAAATCAGAAAATACCTACCCTGTCCCTATCAAAACCACTTAAGAAGTTGACTTTAGAACAAACGTGATATTTTTCAAAATTTGAGGGATCTGCGATTTTTAAATTTATCAAAAAAAAAAAACAACAAATTTTAAAGAGGAATCCCTCACCAAATTTTGAGCAAATTTTATGAATACCCACCGGCGCTACGCGTGAAGGAAAAATATATATACCAAAAGTTGGACATTTGCCAGATAATTACAAAAGTTCTGAAACGCAAAGATTTTAAGATCCCAAATTACCTTCACAAATCAGGTAGGCTGTAATAGAGTTATCAAGCTAAAAATCAGTAACGAATCCCTGACTAAAACTTTGCGTTATTATGGGATTACTAGTGCCTCCTCGCCCCTTCGGGGCTCGCAATGAAAATTAAGTGAAGAAGAAAAAGTTATTTTATCAGACAAGTACTGCTACATTCCAAACTGCACAACCCAATTTATTCTTATTTGTTATACACCCCCCCCCCCTACTTCTGACTTACTCTTGGGCATGTACAAGACTTTCATTAAAATTTACAACCTTTTTTTCCTTTGTATACGTGCTATCCTCCATATACCTTTTATACCTGTTATTCAAAACAAGGATGCGCGCGCATCTCAAAACCGATTTCATTTTGATTTTAATATATAGAGAGATTCGTTCGCAAAACGCCGAAGTTTTCACAACGAATTACTAGTGTTCAAGTTAGCGTTTTGTACCTAAGCTCAATTGGGATCCTTCAGCGAAAGAGTCGGTACCTGGTGGTAAAACGATGAACTACTGAAAACGGGGATTTCAATAATTGATAAAGTATCATTATTGGCAATGAATTAATAATTCTGGTACTGAATTGAATTATTTTGAATAGAATTAATTGTTTTTGGTTCAATTGTAAACATAAATTGAATTCCAGCGTTATTGTACTTATTGTTACGAAATAAATGATTATTTTTCATGCACTTACTATTGACTAGTGACACAATTATTGCGAATATCATAAATACCATGCGAAAGAATCTCATTTATAAACCAAAATGATAGATAAGTATTAAATTAGCCAAACCCAATTCATTCATTTCATTTATTCGATTTATTTTCAAATAACTTAAACATTTCACTGTGCGAGTCCACAACTGGCGGCAAAAATTCCCCGTTTTCAGAACTGATAATCGCTGATAATACCATTAAATGTAAACACGACACTAGCGCGCCACTGCTCTGAAGGGTCCCAATTACTCGTTAACTAAATGCTAAAAATGAAATTTAAGATTTTCTTAGCAATTCGCTAGCGAAACGTTAGACTACATCAACGATCCGATAGCGAAATGTTCGTTGACAATTTTATGAAAAAATTTCAGCCTAAAAAAGTTGACGGTATGTAAGGTGGGTATTCAGGGAAATGGATTGAAAATTTAAATAAGAAAAAATTAACATCGTTAAAAGACTGATTTGAATTGTATTATTAAAATAGATACCACATTTATTCATTTTTATTAGATGTCTTCTATTGCAAATGTTAATGATTTCGATATACGTGAAAAAAGAAACTGATACTTAATGCACCATAAAAACAGTCCGATAAACTTTTGCTAAATGTTAAACTCATAGATGTGAACAAATGAAATGTCATTCAGGATCATACTATAGATACGAATACTCACTTATTACATAACAAATTCAATCGACATCTACACACATTAATAGGTTACAAGACCAAATCCTATATGTCAACGATGTGTTTAAACAATGTATTCTTGGGGCGCTACGTATCTTACATACGTTTATGTACGTTATTTGAATAATTAAAATTAAATGTGAAATTTCATTCTCCTATGGACTATTTTACTATTCGACAAATAGTATACCTCATGCAAATCTGGTAGTAAGCTGGTGTTGTGATGTCGGTGAATCTATAGAAATTCCGATAACAAATAGGCGTGTTAGGACGAAAATTAATTTAAAATTCGCATATAAAATTACACGTCGTCGGTAGTGAGAAGGGAAAAATGTCCAAAAATAATGCGTATATAATTTATTAAATGCCATAAATCAGTTTAGCAGTTTGAATGGCATACTTGTTCTCATTCGCGTATTCGCTAATTAAATAAGTCTATAATTTCCAGTCATTACTAACGGATACAGCAGATACGGATAAAATGAATGAAATAATAATTTGGTGGGATGATATTCGTATACACGTTAAAAAGCTGATAATCACTGGAACCGAATTCAAGCAAGAAGTAGGGCCAATTTGACCTAGATACGGGAACCAAAGGCGGGTGTCGGCCACCTTTAGCCCCCGGGCATTTCCCACAATCTGTATACGCTGCCGCGCCTTCTTTATACGATGATGAATCCGCGATGCACGTCGCTCATCATTTTGGCCGAATTACTGTACCGAACGTGTTTCGGACTGGATCGGTCTATGAAAATTTTTTAGACGGTGGAAAATTTCTTCTACCATTGCAATTAAAAACCGGTAGAATGTAAAAGGGCACCGTGCGTGTTCGAAGAGATCGAATTTTTCTATTATTTTATCGATTCCGCGAATTTTTTGCTGAAACCGAATAACACGCGCTGAGCGCACGGGCTATGAAATTTAGGCAATTTTTTTTTCTTTCTTAATTTATTGAATTTTGTTATCATATGAACGTATTTCTTCATAAATGAGCTGTGTTGGAAAGACATAGATACCAACTTATGCCACTTTCTTTGCTTCAGTATACATGGCGTAGCGAAAATGAGAAAACGATGATGTACCAGTTCACCAGATACCGTATCGCACACAATATATTTACTTCAAAAATTGCTAACACAATAAAGAAATATATAATCGAACAATCAAGCCTGAGGAACTCAACATTCGCAAATCCTATGAGTTTTGCAAAAGATGTAGTGCTTGCGCTAATAACAACTGTATACGTCTGCTGATCGAAGCACTACGATAACACACGAGACGTGTATAATAATGGAGTTCGAAACACTCTATGATCCTATAATTTACTTTGTTAGAAAAGATTACGATGCATGACTTTGAGTGTGGATATGAATTTAGTGTATTCAACAGGTTTACTAATATTCATTGAAAAAAAAAAAAAAAAAAACGTAAGCAGCCATGCCGCATTACTGGAGCTGAGTTTTTAACTGGGGCTTGTTTTGATTTAGTAATAACCATGCTCAACCGTTCATCACTACAGGCCACACCCAATACCAAGTCTGAAAACCCCTACCCTATCCTTTCCAAAACACTTAAGAAGTTGAATTTGGCACAAATGTAGTATTTCTTGCCATGAAATAATCATGCGAACACATATTTCTCAAATTATAACTATTTGAGGGTCCTCAAATTATCTTCAAATTTGTAAATCCGCCATTTTGGATCCATTTTGACTCAAATTCAAGTGGTTATATTCTGGTCACAAACTAATCCTACACACAAAGTTTGACCATTCTAGGCCGATTTGGTGATGAGATATGGAAGATTCATGAAATTTCCTGCAGCAATTTCCCCTCCAAAAGCCGTTTTTTGCTCTAACTCCCCTCCAAAATCACTGAGGAAGCTAAAATCAAAATACGTTTGTCACTTGGCTCATTTTATCATATGACACAGCAATAAAAAATTTTCGACCCTCCTGTACCCCCACCACTATTTTAGGTTGGTAACCCCGCCTTCCCCCTCCAACATCATGTATGGAAGTGAATTCGGGATATAGTATACAACTTATCCCCAATAACCATATGAATTCATATTAATTACATTTTTACCAACTTGAGGCTCCTCAAGCTCTACTCAAAATTTTGATAATCCGCCATTTTGAATCCATTTTGATCCAAATTCAAGAGGTCATATTGTGGTCACCAACTAACCTCACACACAAAATTTGACCTCTTTAACTTGATTTGGTGGGGAGATATGGAAGATTCAAGAAATTTCATGACTCAAAACTTCCTCAAAAAGCCGTTTTTTGATCTAACTCCTCTCAATATGCACTCAAGAAGCTGAAATTTGGATATGTTAGTATCCGTGACTCACTCTTTCATATGAAATCAAAAACGAAAAATTTGAGCTATTTGCCTCTTCTCCAGCCCCCCTCAAAATTTGAGTGATCCGCCATTTTGAAATTTATCGAAAAAACAAAAAAACTATTTTTGCGCATTTTCAAGAAGAGTTCCTCACCAAATTTTGAGCGAATTTTATGAATACTCGCCGGCGCTACGCGTGGGGAAAAAATATATATACTTATATACCAAAAAGTTGGACATTTGCCAGATGATTACAAAATACAAATGGTCTGAAACGCAAAGATTTGAAGACCCCACCCTCCCCCGACCTTCCCTTCCCAAATCAGGTAGGCTGTAATAGCTATCGTTTTGTTAAAAACTCAGCTAAAAAAAGGTAAAAAAGGTACACGATTCATGGATAATTTTGTCCCAATATTATTTTCTTCTTCCAAATAGTAGCAAAAACATAAGAATACGCCTCATTATTGAAGATGAGTTTTCAATGTCAGCATGTTGGACTTTATGATCGCGCTTGTTAATCTCTTTACCCCTGGTCCCCCTACACTCAGTATCCTTGACCCACAAGTAACTCAAACTTCTATTAAACTGAGGTAAAATGTGAAATAGATAGAGATCGACAAGGGTGAAAATTCAAATATTCTAATTGGTGAAAAGACAGCGTACCTATAAGTAATATATGATTTATCGTTATTATGATTTTTTTAGCTGATTTTTTAATGAAAACGATAGCTATTACAACCTAGCTTTGGTCCAAATTAATTTTATTAATTGATGTTGTTAACAAGCAATAATTATTTTGGTGCGGCCTCCCAAAAGGCAAGCGGCCATCTTCCACGCAACAAATCATTGGTAAAATTAATCACAAGTAAAGCGAAATTGCAGTATTGCATAGATGTGAAGCATAGCCGAATAAAAAGTGAGTAAAACAAATAAGAATAATAGGAATAAATAAATTTTAAATTAAAAATGATGAATGATAAATGGCCTTGCAGTAAATCAAAAATAACCAAAAACTGAAAAACAAAAAATAAAAACAAATAAAACAAAAATAAAAAAAATAAACAAAGTAAGAATAATAGGAAGCAAAAACAATGAAGTTATAACATAAACAAGAGAATTCAAGAAATTTCATAAATAGAAGTTTCACAAGCAAACATTTTCTCATCCCTCGAATAAGTTCATTTACA